>CM033643.1:99973061-100092830 GCA_019512145.1 Engystomops pustulosus
TGCAAGAGATAAAAGTTCTAACTCTGTGCGAAACTCCTCCAAGACAACGGGACACCAAGACAGCAGGTCCCGGTTCGATGGGAGAGAGTGGAAGTGGGATGGAAATGACACCAGCCTCGGCCCCTTTAGGAGGCGCATCCGGAGGGGGAGATGGAGGAAAGAGAAATCGATACCCATATCGGAAAAGGAAACAGGTTTCGTGGCGATGAAATCTGCAGGTGACGCTTTCATTAACTATGAATTATTGACTAACCCACTCAACCTGGATACAGCTGAACTGGTCCATCCAGAGGTTTTGCTGGATGGTCCAGAACAGCTGACTAACCCTGCCTTAGATCATACCCCAAGTTGTAATGAACTTTTCTGTCCTTCTTCTCTCCTGACCATCGAGGACTCCAAGGACAATAATGTTATTAACCTTACTAACCTTACTCTCTCTGATGATTGTGTGTCACTTTTGAAAAAAGGCCTTAACTTCGCCATGTCCAATACGTTTGATCCTATCCAATTTGAAATTGATCTTTTTAAGAGTATACGTAAATTAAATTTGCATAAGTTTTTTCAGAATGGGGAAGGCACTAGCGGGCCGAGTAAGAGCCGAAAAGAGGGCGAGATCCCCGCTGTTGTTGGTCCTTTAGGTTTCTCTCCCTCTGATGCTGCTTCCCATCTCGATATATCTGCTATTGAGTGTCTGCTAAGTCTTAACGATATTTCCGTGCCTGAAGGAGGAGAACAAAGACATTGTGGTTTAGAGGTTGAGATTGAAGCCTTTAAAAAGGGCGTTGGATCCACCTTCTGTCCCCCCTTGTCTGCTGGCTCACCTATTGATATCTTTTGTCATTGCGTTAAAAATGACGTTAAAGCCCTTGTCTATCCTACTGCCCCCGATAATTTATCTGTGGGTGAAAGGCAGGCTTTGCGCTGGCTTCAGTCTCTTAAGAGTATCGTGGTGAAGCCAGCAGACAAGGGGGGCAATGTGGTCATTATGACCAAGGAATATTACAAGAAAGAGGCTGATAGACAATTAAGGGACACCATCACCTACACCCCACTAAGGTCCAACCCTACACTGAAGTACCAAACCCTTTTGCGCTCCTTCTTAAGGAAGAATGTTGAAAGAGGAGTTATCTCTGAGCAAACCGCCATAAAATTATTACCAACGAACCCAAGGTATCCTGCGTGGTACTTTTTACCCAAGGTACACAAATCGTTAGACAATCCCCCTGGCCGCCCCATTGTGGCAGGTATTGGTTCTCTCACTGAACCCCTGTCACAATACCTTGACTGGCTCTTACGCCCCACCCTTACTGACATACCATCCTATCTTAAGGATACGAACTCTTTTCTTAAAGTGGTAAGGGACATAAGTTGGAAGGATAGTTACACCTTAGCGTCTATTGACGTTGAGAGTTTATATACTCGCATTCCGCAAGACCTAGGTGTTCAATGCATCCACCACCTCCTGGTTAATGCCAATAAAAACCCCCCGTTCATAGAATTTGTCTGTGAGGGTCTCCAGTTTGTCCTATCCCACAATGCCTTCATGTTTGATGGTCACTGGTTTGTCCAGAGAGTGGGCACAGCTATGGGCACCCCGGTTGCCTGCACCTTTGCCAACCTGTTTCTCGCGTTTGTCGAGAACCAGCTGGTCTACTCTCTGGACAATCCGTTTACCTCAAACATCAAGGCTTTCCATCGTTACGTGGACGATATATTCATTGTGTGGGAGGGCACTCGATTGGCATTCTTTGATTTTGTGGATTATCTTAACACCAACAAAATGAACATGCACTTCACCGCAGTTTTTGGTGATAAAGTCCTTGAATTTCTTGATGTTAAAGTGTTTGAAACGCAGGGCGAGTTACATACCTCAGCTTTCAGAAAAGAAACAGCCACGAATTCCCTTCTTCACTTTAACAGCTACCACCCATTCCACACAAAAAAGGGATTACCATATGCACAATTTTTGCGTCTTAGACGCATTAATAGTGACGATACCCGATTTTGTAAGCAGGCTAAGGAATTAGGAGATAGGTTGGTGGCTAGAGGCTATCCTAATGACATTATTGCTGAAGCCTACAGGAGAGTACTAACTATGTCCCAGAAGGAACTATTGGGGGCTAATACTAGGAAGAGATTTAAACATCACGCTAGGGACAATAAAGGGGAAGCAATTAGGAGTAAGAGATTCACTTTCTCCTTTGAATTTAGCCCATGTGAAGCAGCGATACGCCAGGCCATCACTAAGAATTGGGGTATCCTGAAACAAGACTCCCAACTTGAAGAGGTCACCAATGAACGCCCTTGTGTGGCCTTTAGACGGTGCCCCACCATACGTAAAGCGCTTGTACATAGTCAATTCTCTTCACATGATCAAACTTGGCTAGAGAAAAGTGTTCCTATGGGTAACTTTAGATGTGGTTCGTGTAGATTTTGTGACTATAACAGTCAACTCAAGGTAATTTGTCTTGGAGGAGTTTCGCACAGAGTTAGAACTTTTATCTCTTGCAAATCCACATTTGTAGTATATATCATTTTCTGCCCCTGCAAATTTTTCTATATTGGAAAGACGATACGTAAATTGTACGTGAGGTTTAGGGAACACTACAAATCGGTCAGTACGGGAGAGGGGTGCCCTCGGCTCATTGAACATGTGAGGAAACAACACGGGGGAGACCCAAGGGTTTTGATGTTTGCTGGCATCGAACATGTCAAAGCTGACCCTCTAGGGGGCGACAGAAACAAGTTATTGCTCAGACAAGAGACTAAATACATAACACAGTTCGATGCCACTGGTGCCCTGGGGATGAATGACAGGAATGACTTTAGTGTCTTTCTATAAATCTTGACCTTCTTCCACTTGGTCTATACTCACCTGTATATCTCTCCATTTACTAGTTCTGCTAGTCCTGCTTACTAGTTACGCTACCCATCTGGTCTATACTCACCTGTGAATACCTCTCCATTTACTAGCTCGCTAGTCCTCTACTAGTTTACGCTACCCACTGGTCTATACTCACCTGTATACCTTCTTTTACCAGTTCCGCTACCTTCTGTTTGCCATTTGGTTTTCTTCGTGTTTAAGACATTACCGACAATGTGCTTGCGCGACTTTAGCTTTTCCTTGGTTGGCAGATTCTGCCTGTGTGTTTTTACTGTACTTGTATGACTTCTTCTTTTTTATACTGCACTGTCACGTTTTTATGCATTGTTATTGTTACCATGACGCCACCCACCGGCGCCGACGCATATATTGTGCGGCGGCGGCGAGATGACGTCATTCGGCTTGATGATGCGCTAGATCAGCGCGAAACGGCCCGTCGCCGCCAGGCCCCGCTCTGCCTGTACACACCGCTAATAAAGAATTCTTCCACGTTGCCGGTGAGTGCCGCTCTTTTTCTTGAACTATTTACTTATTCTATTACATTGCTCCAGCTGAGCACCACCGGCAGAGTGGTTCACTGGGCTCGCTTTGCCTGCTAAGCCCCTCGCCCGTACCGACCGGAGTGGAGAGTTGATCGGATGGTGCCAGGACACTTTGCTCCTTTCCTATCTATGAGGAGGTTTGCCGTTATCTACTTAGGTGTGATGCCCAGTGCCTGTAAGCCCAACATGGGGGATGGATGTTAATCAGGCCGAGCACCAACGTGTAGCAGAAACTTAACTCTTTCTATAGTTCACATTCCTTGCCCGAGCTAGGGGCTTAACTGACTGTCTTCTATGGTTTGGTTTGTTTGCAAGGCGATAATATGTTACATCCACTTACTCCGCCTGGCGACGGATGTCGCGATCACGGTTGTATTATTGCCTCCTACCCTTTGATCCCATTGCCTGTGCTAAGGGAGTTTCCCCTTTTTTCCTATTTAATTGCATCACTTCAATGTTATTTTAGTATTAACTCAGGACTAATACATTCGTCTTGTCCGAAACGCTTACCACTTGCAATTTTTAGTGACCCTTTTTGTGCTATTTTAATGCTATTATGGATTAATACATTTTGTGAACTTTACCTATACCAGTGTAGACGCAGTGGATTTTCTTTCTTTCTTCACTCTATCTCACAACATATGAATAGGCTTTATTACAGGGTTCTTTACTTTGACAATAATTGCAGCAGCAAAAGGTCAAAAGTGCTTGTCTCTGTTCTAGCATCACTACCGCCCTGTGCAATTTACATAGAATATATTCATAATAATATATTCCTTTATTTATATAGTTGCTCACAAACTCAGTCCATATTCCTGATGACACCAAGCAGGATGTTGGTCACCGGTTGCCATTAGTATGCCAGCTACTGTTAGGTTTGCTGATTTCTGTAGCTGCGCCAAGGTCTAAAAAGGACGTCACTGTTGACTTCAGGCTGGATACTGCATTTACTCATTACTTTGGTCACTAGAAATTGCAGGTGTTAACAGCCTGAGGTTGCATGTAACTCCATCACATACATAAGTGAAGTAGATGCAGAAATGCAAGATGGTCTTTTGTCACATGACTGGAGTTGCATCAAAGTTGCACATTCTGCATACAACTGTTACTTATACTGGCTCATAGGCAGTGTCAAATATTGCAAAATGGATATAGCACTGCACTAGCTTAATAAGATTACAAGGCACCGACTTTGGTTTTGGATGGTCAGGGTTTTTCTATATTGTGGCAGGTTGAACCACTCATTTTTTGTTCTTCTGCAACTAAATACATCTGGCAGCTGCAGTCTGGCCAGTGTTGTAGTCCGCTGAGTACAGCAATTCAATTATATTTTGAGTCTCGTGTGTGGGCTTCTATAGAACTGATAGGAGAAAAGGTTTGAAAAAATATGATTCAAAACCTACATTCGTTGGGAGCTGTTAAACTGTAGCCAGTGAGATTCTGGAAATTAAAAGCAAAAGAAAAAAATGTTTTGTTCTCATACACCCAAGGACAAAAGTCAAATATTAAAGAATCTGGTTTGGAATAATATTAGAGGTTAGTACTTGCAGCATCAAATTGACCTTGTATGATGTTGTATTACCATATTATAACAAATACACATAGATAGACCAAAGCCATGAAAAATTGTGTCATAAAACACATGTAAAAAATCCAATGGGCAAAAAGTATAATAACATAAATAAAATATTCCTTTATCTATAGCACCTTCATATTCTGTGTGGATACAGATTATGGGGTGGATAATACAAATCAAATAAGACATAACAGTAAACCAAGTTCTAGAGAACAATAGGTAAACCCAGTGTGGTTGGTATTGTAGCCTTGTATTAACACGCATAGTTAATTGGAGATGAGTGGTTTCCCACAGTCTGTCGCTTATCCTCATTACTGTGGCAGGTTTGTTTTCTTCATTACAAAGTATGTTGCCCACAGCTCACTGTCAGATAATCTTTCTTATGCGCAGAGAGAACTGTCGGTGTTTATCTTGCTTTGAGAGCCAATGTTACTTGCAAGGACAGCTATTAAAATCTGCCAATAGTTTTGCTCATTACAAATATGGGTCTGTAATAAACATAATCAGTAGAGATAACATAAAGTGGTGGAATATGCTGCAATTATCCATAAACTGTTTCTCATGAGTCCCAATGTTCACTTATCGATGAGTTTGGGGGGCAATTTTACCTTAATTTATTTCTTATGAGTGTTCACAATGGGGGGGGGGGGGGGGGGGGGGGGGGGGGGGTAGTGTGGATGTGGCTTGAAGAGTTTCTCTGGGGGGGGGGGGGGGGGGGGGGGGGGTTGTTCATAACACAAAGAAATTGAGTTACAAAATCGACTAGTACTTGAAAAAATCAAACTAACTCAAAATCACAGCCAACACTTAGTTTGCATCTGTCATGCATTAGTCTAAACATGCCTGATTCACTCCTAGCTTTCGTGTTTAATTCACCAGTCTGTCTCCTGCTGGACTGTTCTGGGCTGTAGACGGTTCCCTCCTTTTCCTACATTTCTCCCATGCAAGTCTGATTAGTTTGGATGTCAGGGGTCGATCATTCACTCTCAGGCAAAGAGAGAGTCCAATCTACATAAGAGGATTGTTCTACCCACCTTCCCCAGTCTTTGTTTAAGCTTGCTAGCAATTTCTGGACTTGCATATTTGTGAACTTCTTACCCTTGCTTGTGTTCTGACATATCCTTTGTCTCTGATTTCTGTACTGCATCGTCTTTGGTTTCGACAAGGATTTGTATGACCTTTTTTGTCTGTTTTTTTCTCAGCCTTTTTCACTTTGGCGGAGGAAAGGGAAAGGGAATTAACAAGTTGTCACCTTACCAGTTAGAGTAGAATCAGCAAGTACTAGGGACAGTTGGGGGGTCTAATTTGGCCTTACAGTTCATGCTCATGTTATTAAAACAAACGTTTGATATGTTGTAGGCATGCAATTGAAGCCCTTCTGCATTGGATTAGTAACCCAAAATGCTGCTCCTGCTCTTTCTATACAGCAGTCTTTCCCTTTTCTATCAGTCCTACTATAGTAACCCTCAGTATGGGCATGTTAGTCCTCTCCGTCCTCCGTACGCATTGCAGAGATAGTACTGGATATTTTATTATATATGCTTAATGGGGAGTCTAAAAAATAGTTATCGGATAATGTACATAGCCAGCTTTGTGTTGAAATATGACACACAATAGTCAAAGTATATAAGAAAATAAACAATTTGTATTTAGTTTCCTGGTGGAAAAATATCTTTAGGCTGCATTCACATAACCGCTGTGGGGACGTAATAGGATTAACGTCCCCATAGAGTGCTATGCGACTTTCCGCTGTACGAGCATGCCTATCTTTCCCTATTTTGTCTGTCTTGTGTTGCATGCTGTTTCCTAGGGAGAGGGAGGGATGTGCAGCACTCATTCCTCCTCCTCTCAGCCCCCGTCATGTGCATGTCCAGCTAAGACAGGGCTAGCACACTTGTGTAATGGTAGCCTTACTTGATTATATGACTGAATAGAACACATATGAAACTGTATCCTCTCAGAAAGTAATAAGCTTTGCCATCTAAAAGTTTAGCTGTCCAGGTTCAAATGTCTCTCTTGAAATCGATGTAGTGACTTGACTGGAACAGGGAACTTTGACCACTGACTGGAAGTGAGAGTGATGTTGATTGCTCGTAGGTTTCTTTCTGATTACTATGCCAACACTAGAAGCAGACCTGCTGAAAAAATAGGGAAACAAAGGCTCATTGTTACTATTTGGACTAGGGCCAAGAAAATATCACTGTGGATACCAGCCTGAGTCTCAGAGGGGAATCTCCTGCCGGTAGTTTAATCTGGGAAATGAAAAATAACATTCTTGGATTAGAACATACAAGGCCATCTAATGTATTTTATAATTCACGTCAGTAGGCTTGTGTTTTATATTATAACAGGAAGAGGCAGTCCCTTGTTCTGAACGAAGCAAATTACAATATGAGAGGATCTTTTTCAGGTGTGTCCATAACCTGTGTACTAAGAGAAGGACTGCAAGCCATCATCCCATTTCATCTTCCTAGAAACCAGATCAGTTGTTAAGCAAGCTGGCCAGAAAATAGAACAGATTTTAACATTGAAATAAATCTCCAAAATAGAATTTTACTGCCTCTGAAACTAATTGGATTAGTGAAAGTATAAGCTAATTAAACATTTATCACAGTGGCTCTATAGTGTTCTTTAGATGGATAGACATTTTTATTTAAATATTTTTAAAAAGAAAAAAGGGTTACAACTATGGTACTAGTTGAACTAAAGCCTCTGTCCTCGAACGACGATACATTTAAATGTAATAATGATCATATGACCCAGCAAGTATCAATGATGTATTTACTATTGATTATTTACTTACAGAGAATTAGAATTTAGTCATGTACGGTGGCTATTTCTCAGAAAAATTACAGTATGAATGATCTGAACAGTAGGGTTGTGCTATGCAAAAACATTACTGAAAAAACTGGATTCAAAGCACAACACCAATATGGCTGCCTTTATGTTTATTTAAATAAAATACTGAAATAATAAATAAATAAATATTTTCATTTTATGTTGTATTTAAATTAGAAAATGTATATTATTTGCCCAGAACTTTGTATTGGAAATTATATGATAGCTTGTTTCTTAACACGAGAATCATGGACTAACCTTAACTGTTCCACATAAATTGTGGAATTTTTTGGCTAATGCAAAGGAAGCGATTCAAGGTGATTGATTACTATCTTAAAAGTTCTTTCTCAGGGTATGCACTGTGTGCAGAGATTCCCTGGATTCCCAGATTAGTTGTTAGAGTTTATAAGAAAAAACACTGAAAGCTTGCAGATAGTTCTTAAAACATGCCAGAACATGAGGACACAAGACTTGGTGTGTCAAAAAAAATTATAGGAACATTGGCAGGCTTGGCAAAGGCAATCTCAGCAGATGACCAAACAGGTCCACCCAAATAACAGTAAGCAATAACACCAACACAGCATCAAACAAACAATGCTTTAAAAGAAATGGATGGTGGCAAAAAAAGAATATGGATTTGACCCAAATGTAGGCATATTACTACTACATCAAATCCAACCTTTAAAAGAAAAATGTTAATTGTTCTTTGGGATGTAAGAAAACTTTTGCATATATCTTTGTCACCGTATATCAAGCAGTTTCTTGCTATACCCCTCAGATTATCTCAGTGCTCCAGAGCTGCTTCCTATGCTGTGTGCTTACAAACCCTGAGTCCGAGAATAAACTCTCAAACTAGACAGTTTCATGGGAGGGAGGTGGCTGCTTCTCACATGTGCAGAGCCTCTTCTGTGTATGTGTGGAGAGCTGTATGTGTTCAAGAACAGTGGATACAGATGTCTCCTCACACAGAAGTAGTGAGGACACAGTTTCAGTGTTCTGGATCAGTTCCTCCATCCCAATCTGTGTTCTATAGAACTTTCTCTGTCTCTTCCTCTGCACCTCAAGCTGCTCACCCCACCTCCATGCTGCGATTACTTTGATCGGAAACAAGAACTCATGGGATCTGTGGGCAAGCTAACCTCAATTGATGAACCATATAAGGTGGAAACTAGATAGAGCAACGAGGTAATAGTATTACTAAGTTAACTATATAATATACCTACCTGATATAGGTTTTACCATCTTACGAATCTCTCAATATATCTCATTGGGGATGATTAGAGGACTTTATGAAGCTTTTTTGGGAACCAACCCTGAAATTAATCTAAAACTTATCTTGCAAAATTTTCTTTCAACAGGTTGCGCAGGGGCATTGCCATCATGCTGAGAGAGAGTGCCACCCTTTCACCATTAAACACTTTATAGATTTTTGGAAATCTCATGCTAGACGGGTGCTTGGATGTAGAATTGTACTCTCGATGTACTGCCAAGAAAGGGGCAGGGGCTTCTATTTAGGTTGGCGTGCCATGAGCACCATTGATGATAATTGTTGACTCGTAACCGATAATTGTAATATTAATGTTGATGACCAACTAACAAGATGTATATAGAGAATTTCGTTAACAGTTATTTTCTAATAACTTTTTGATGGCTCTTATTTGTTACATATTAGGAATATATAATTAACAGATTATAGCCAGTTTTTCCACACTATGTTGCAGGATTGCCAGATAATTAATACGTGGTGTCACAGTTTTTGAAATTTTTGCACTGCTTGGGAAGTTTGGACACAGTTGCCCTATTTCATTTTTGTGCCACTTTCATTTTACAGCCATGCCAACAAATTCTGTTGCATCTTAAAATTAATGTGCATAACCTCTGACTAGGCACTGACTACGTCCCTTTGGGTGCACAGGTTTCTAAAGTGTTGGACAAAGTGCAAGCCACGACAAATTTATGGCACAACATACATGTGCAAGATCCTAGTGTGGACATACGAGTTTCAAGTTAATATAACATTCATCCATTATTTCTGACCAATAACTAAACTTTGGTGCTTAAAAGAGCAAAAGTTTACAATTGTCATATGACAAATAATCAGCATGTTAAATACACTTCGGCTCCTTCACCCCGTGTTAATTCACGTCAATCTCTTAGTGCTTACGAATTCACTTCATCATCTAATTGGACGGATGATGATGCCATCAGTAATGCTTGATGTACATCGTTCTCATGTTAGCTGAACCAAACCAGACTATCTAGATTGAAAGCATTCAACACTGCTTATTGATTTCCTTTTGGCATCAAATATTTTTGCCAATGAAAACCAATATGATATGCTTACCTGACTGGTGAGGTAGACGGTAGTTTTTTTAATTGTGTTACTTAAGGGGAATTCCCATAAAACAAGATCTTAAATATATCAGGATGACAAATTTTTATATTCTATAATTCACTGTTATTAACAAAAATACAGCATTTCACAGATATAATTCCAACCTGTCTCTATCAGTGCTGGTGTTACTATAGTTGGTACACCCTGTACCTGACCCTGAATCTTTTGACTTTAGTGTACGGAGAATATTGTTGTCACTGCTGATGCTGCATGAGCTCTCCTCTGCCTTCACCCTCACCATTGCATTTGAGGAGGAACTCACACAGAGACTCTCTGCCCAGCAAGCAACAAATAATAAGAGTAAATCTACAAACACAGAGAGATCAGGGTTTTATTTGGCTGTATAGCAGAGCTGAGAATATCATGTGTAATATGCATACTCATGTGATCTCCATATCTATCTGTTCATCTCTCTTTCGATGTGTCAGATACTAGTAAAGGTTAGAGGCTAAATGAAAGTGTATATAAACTCTGGACTCTGATAATTAACCTCTATCAGCACACAGCATCTCACAAAGGCTAGAGGGATCATAAAGTGCCATCATACACCCTGAAATGTACCCTGGACGCACATAGGAGTGACTAGGAGCTTAAAACGCACTAGGGGATGAATTTTCTTTTCAGAGGGAAAACCCCTCCAAATGCAACAGAAAATTTCCCACACATTCCAGAAAGAATAATAATCCACCATATCAAAAAATGTCTTTCTTCTGACCTCCAAAAACCCACTCCTGGCAACTCACCCTTCTGTAGAAAGGTGAGGACACATAACAAACCAACAGTTATTCTTCAAATTGTCTCTGAGTTATATTAAGGCCAATACCTTTGCATTTGCCAGCATAGTCACCCCATTTTCCCATATATTCTCTGAGTTATAGTTTCAGCTATCCAAAGATGCAAGTATAACTTTACTAGCACAAAAAATAATTTGACATAACTGGGATGAGCGGAGAAAACTAAAATGCTGGGTACTCGTTATTCGATGACGAACTTTTCCCGATGCTCGAGTGTCGTCCGAATAACGGCCCACATTTAAGTCAAGTGGGAGACCGAGCATTTTCAAGGGGGACCAAGGCTCTGCAAGGGAAGCTTGCCAAACACCTGGAAACCTCCAAAAAGATTGGAAAACACCATGGAATGGACAGGAAACAGCAGGGCAGCATGCATGGATGCCTCTGGTGCTAATCGTATCTTATGCCAAAATTATGGGCAAACAGTGGCCATGACAGAGTGATCAGAATGAAGCTAGATAGCATCTAAAAACATTGCCAATAATGACCCTGACACTAAGGGGCGGCATGCAGAGGCAGCGGCCAGCAGCGGCAGGCTAGGAGAGTGGCATGGCGACTACCTAAATGGACTCAGGCTTCAAACCAAGGGTGGCAGAGAGGAACCAAAACAAGGAGAGAAGAAGCGCTGAAATTATTTCCTCTGTGAACAAAAGGTTGACGGTTATATTAGTCGATAACACAGCATTGTGGACATAGAGACCAATTCCAAACGTATCTGGTGAAACACCCGAAAAATGAGCCTGACACAGCTCGTTTGATAAGGGGTACGACATTGGTGGGCAGCCAGGAGAGGACTTCATGATTAAGAGCGAAGTATGGGCATCCAATTGCGCTTCTATGATTGCAACTGCAGGTACTCCAGCATGGCGGCGACAGACGCGCCGAGTTCCACTATGTATGTGGTGAAACACCTGGAACATTCTGCCTGAACCAGCTCGTTTGATTACGGGACCATGTATGGAGGCGGCAGTGACACTAGTAGTAGATTAACAGTGCTGCAGGTTTAAAACTATGTAGTTTGTTCTTGGGATGGAGCTGGCGCTCCGCTTCCAGGCAAGCTTTCGCCAGATCAAGTCCCCTGTCCTCTAGGCTACTCCCCCAACGCACTTCTAAGAACCTTTTGTGATAAGATCCAGTGTGTAGCGTTCTTAAAAGTTGTGGGATAGTGGCTGGTGAGGGAATGTAAACGATGCACAAGAAGCGCTGAAATAATATGGTAAATATAAAAGTTTGGCCAGTATATTTTGTGATTACCAGCCGGTGGCGACAAGTTAACAAGTTTGATGTGTTAATGCCCTTTAATAGCTCTTGGCGGTGTGCCTTTTAATCACCTAGGCTCATCAGTTTGAGCACCGCCTGCTGTCGCTTAGGCACGGCACTGCTGCTGTGCCTAAGCTACCGAATGATGGCGCCATGCCCACGGAATGGTAATTCGGAGGAGGTGAGGAGGGGTGGAGGAGGAGGAGTATAGGTAGGCCTTGAGACCTGGACCGAGGTAGGCCCGCAATCCTCGCGTTGGCAGTATATGACATCCCCATGGTCAGACTCGGTCCCACTCGACCATTATAGTGTAGTAGCGTTCTTATAAGTTTCGGATATGGCGGGTGAGGGGAAAAACGATGCGCACGGGAAGCGCTGAAATAATATCCTAATGGTAAAATTGACAGTATATTTTGTGGATTACACAGCCTGTAATCAACAGATGCGGCAAGACCGCTGAAATAATATCGTTAATCATAAAGTTTGCCAGTTTTTTTAAAATTTTTGTGGATAACACAGGCAGGGTTGCGACAAGTTAACAACTTTGATTGGAATCCCATGAAACAACCAATTTCTGCCCTTACACCTATTGAGTGAGGAGTGTGGGTGAGTAGACGAGAGGGAGTGGATAGGGGAGGCAATAATTAAGAGTAATTAGAAGGGGGTCAGAAAACAAGAAGTATGACAAAGTGATGCGGTTAATGAGGGGGGCGGAATTTGGGGAGTAATGAAGGGGTAGGAAACTGCGTGGGAGGGAGAGTAAAGGAGGGAAGTCAGAAGTGGGAGGAGTAGGCAAGCTGTGTGATCGTGTTGGCGTGGGTAGATTTGGTAGGAGGGGAACAGGAGTAGGGTGGTGCAAGTAGTATAGGAAAGAGGGAAAGATGAAACGGGTTGGGGGCTGTAAGCTGGTTCAAGAAAAGATGCCCCTGCTAGAGGGGGGGGAAAAGGGGGATAGGGATGACGTTGGGTGATTGTGCTGGATGCTACAAAGTAATTAGTGCGAGGAATGTGGAGGGGGCGGGTCGTGCTTTGTTTATTGCTCACTTTTCCTCTTAATCTTTCTTCCTCTAATGGGCGACTTTTGGAAGTACACTGGAGACCAACGTTTGGGTCTGCTATGGAGACAATTAATTGAGAGTGCCTGTAGTGGCATCCAAAAAGTTTTCAACCAGAGGAGCAGGTAGGTGGCCTCCAGAAAAATGAAATAGATTGAGTGCCTGTTGTGGCAGTCGCCACAAAGTTTCAAACCAGAGGGCATGTAGGTGGCCTCAGAAAAAATGAATATATTGATTGCCTGTATTGGCAATCCCAAAATTGTTTAAACAGAGGATCGGGTAGGGGCCCCCAGAAAAATAATGCATAAGTACTCTAGCTAGAGCCCAGTGGCCCTGTCAAAAATAGCCATTTTGTTTTTTTTTTTTTTTTTTTTTTTGTTCCACGTTGCCGGTGAGTGCCGCTCTGTTTTCTCTGAACTATTTACTTATGCTATTACATTGCTCCAGCTGAGCACCACCGGCCAGAGTGGTTCACTGGGCTCGCTTTGCCTGCTAAGACCCTCGCCCGTACCGACCGGAGTGGGAGAGTTGGATCGGATGGTGCCAGGACACTTTGCTCCTTTCCTATCTATTTCAAGACTGTCCTAATACATATTGCCCTGAGCACATCCGACTGGACCCACAACCGGCCTGCCTATAAGGGCTTGTACCGGGGACGATGGAAAACACAGCAGGTGAAGAAATGCCAGAGGTGTCACTAAGTACAGGCAGAGAAGATGCGGGTGCCTTTTTCAAGCAATGCAACAACAAGGATAATTTGCTGATGATGAGCACCAAAGCTCTGGAACATCGCGTTATGTCGTTGGCCGATAAGGAGGTCAGACTCTTTTGGACGAATCACTCTTTAAGGTCCTACAGTGAGAGCAATCGAGTACCAAGGGGCCTCAGAACATACAAGACCCCAGCTCAATATGTAGATGACCCCATCTTTATTAATAGGTGGAAAGAGTTACACTTGGAACATTCTCTGAACCTGATGCGGCTGGTTATGAGTCGAAACGAAATGGAGTATACGACCATCACTAATGGTAGACCAGCTGGTTCTCGACAAACGCGAGAAACAAGTTAGCAAAGGCTCAATATGTAGACGACCCCATCTTTATCAATAGGTGGAAAGAGTTACACTTGGAACATTCTCTGAACCTGATGCGGCTGGTTATGAGTCGAAATGAAATGGAGTATACGACCATTACTAATGAACTCTGTAAAGCAAGGACAGAACTCCGGACGAGATTGGGAGAGAATGCCTTTATTACCTTTTCAAAAAAACTCGGACGAGATTGGGAGAGAATGCCTTTATTACCTTTTCAAAAAAACTTGAGAAGAAACTTGTGGTAACACAAATGGAAATAAAAGAAAAGAAAAGGGATAAATTTGTACGAGATAAGATTGATTTCGAGCAAGGCACGATCTTTGATTGGAACATCACAAAAAGGCAAAACCTCAGAAAAGGAAACCAGAGTCAGAGAAAAAGAAGAGCCAGGAATTCGGAGTTCTGGACGACTGAGTCTGATTCCAGCCTGTCGGATGAGACAAATAAAGAACAGGGCACCAAGACATCAGGTCCCGGTTCGATGGGAGAGAGTGTGAGCGGGATGGAAACGACACCAGCCTCTACCCCTTTAGGAGGCGCATCCGGAGGGGGAGACGGAGGAAAGAGAAATCGATACCCATATCGGAAAAGAAAACAGGTTTCGTGGCGATGAAACCTGCAGGTGATGTTTTCATTAACTATGAATTATTGACTAACCCACCTAACCTGGATACAGCTGAACCGGTCCATCCAGAGGCTTTGCTGGAGGGTCCAGAACAGCTGACTAACCCTGCCTTAAATCATACCCCAAGTTGTGATGAACTTTTCTGTCCTTCTTCTCTCCTGGCCATCGGGGATACCAAGGACAATAATGTCATTAACCTTACTAACCTTACTCTCTCTGATGATTGTGTGTCACTTTTGAAAAAAGGCCTTCTGCTTACTAGTTACGCTACCCATCTGGTCTATACTCACCTGTATACTTCTTCTTTTACCAGTTCCGCTACCTTACTGTTGCCATTTGGTTTTTCTTCGTGTTTAAGACATTACCCGACATATGTGCTTGCGCGACTTTAAGCTTTTCCTTGGGTTGGCAGATTCTGCCTGTGTGTTTTTAAATGTACTATGTAGTGTACTTCTTCTTTTTTATACTGCACTGTCACGTTTTTATTGCATTGTTATTGTTACCATGACGCCACCCACCGGCGCCGACGCATATATTGTGCGCGGCGCGGCGAGATGACGTCATTCGGCTTGATGATGCGCTAGATCAGCGCGAAACGGCCCGTCGCCGCCAGGCCCCGCTCTGCCTTGTACACACCGCTAATAAAAGAATTCTTCCACGTTGCCGGTGAGTGCCGCTCTGTTTTCTCTGAACTATTTACTTATGCTATTACATTGCTCCAGCTGAGCACCACCGGCCAGAGTGGTTCACTGGGCTCGCTTTGCCTGCTAAGACCCTCGCCCGTACCGACCGGAGTGGGAGAGTTGGATCGGATGGTGCCAGGACACTTTGCTCCTTTCCTATCTAATGGAGAGGTTGCTGTATCTACTTAGGTGTGATGCCACAGTGCTGTAAGCCCCAACATGGGGGGTGGATGTATACAGCGCCGAGACACCAAACGTGAGCAGGAACTTAATCGTTCTAGTAAAGATCCTTTGCCCGAGACTATGGGCTTAGACTTAGACTGTCTTCTATGGTTTGGTTTGTTGCAAGGCGATAATATGTTTACATCCACTTACTCCGCCTTGCGACCGGATGTCCTATCATCGGTTGTATGATTGGGCCTCCTACCCTTTAGTGACTCCATTGCCTGTGCTAAGGGAGTTTCCCTCTTTTTTCCTATTTAAGTGCAGTCACTTCAGTGCTTATTTAGGTATGACTCGGGACTAATACATCGTCTTGTCCGAAACACATTACCACTTGCAATTTTTAGTGACACTTTTTGTACTATTTTTTATGCTATTATGCATTAAATACATTTTGTGAACTTTTACCTATTACCAGTGTAGACCAAGTGGATTTTCTTTCTTTTCTTTCTCTCTCTTCACAAACATATTGAATAGGCTTTATTTAAAGGGTTCTTTATTTGACAATTAATTGGCAGCAGCAAAAGGTCAAAAAGTGCTTGTCTCTGTTTCTAGCATCAGCTACCGCCACTGTGCAATTTACATAGTAATAATATTAATAATAATAATTCCTTTATTTATATAGTGCTCACAAATCAGTCCATAGTCCTGATGACACCAGCAGGAATTGTTGGTCACGTTGCCATTAGTTTGTCAGCTACTGTTGAGGGTTGTGATTATCTGTAGCTGCGCCCAGGTCTAAAAAGGACGTCACTGTTGACTTCAGGCTGGATACTGCATTTCTCAATTATTTTGGTCACTAGAAATTGCAGGTGTAACAGCCTGAGGGTTGCAATGTAACTCCACTCACATACATAAGTGAAGTAGATGCAGAAATGCACAGTGGTCTTTTGTCACACGACTGGAGTTGCAGTCAAAGTTGCCATTCTGCATACACTAGTTACTTTATACTGGCTCATAGTGCAGTGGTCAAATATTGCAAAATGGAATATAGAACTGCACTAGCTTAATAAGATTACATAGGCACAGCTTTGTTTTGGATGGTCAGGGTTTTTCTATATTTTGGCAGGTTGAACAACTCAATTTTTGTTCTTCTGCAACTAATCACTCTGGCAGCTGAGTGCTGGCCAATGATGTAGCCCGCTGAGTCCAGCAGTTCAATTATATGTTGAGTCATCTGTGTGCTGGGCTTCTATAGAAAATGATAGAGAAAGGTTGAAAACAATGATTCAAAACCTACATCAGTGTAGCTGTAACTTTAGCAGTGGAGTCTGGAAATTAAAAGCAAAAGAAACAAAATGTTTTGTTCTCATTAGCATCCCAAGGACAAAAAGTCAGATTATAAGATTCTAGGTTTGGAATATAAATATGAGAGGTTAGTACTTGCAGCATCAAATTTGACCTGGTATATGTTGTATTACCATATTATAACAAATACACATAAGATAGCCAAAGCCATGAAAAACTGTGTCATAAACACATGTAAAAAATTCCATAATGGGCAAAAAAAGTATAATAACATAAAATAATAATATTCTTTATCTATAGCACCTTCATATTCTGTGGTGCATTACAGATTATGGGGTGGCATATACAAATAAAATAAGACATAACAGAGTAAAACCATAGTTATATGAAACAATAGGTAAAACACATCAGTGTGGTTAGGTATTGTAGCCTTGTATTAACAACGCATTAGTTAATTGGAAATGATGGTTATCCCACAGTCTGTCAGCTTATCCTCATTACTGTTGGCAGTTTTGTCTTTCATTACCAAGATGTTGCCCACAGCCTACTGTCAAGATAATCTTTCTTATGCGCAGAGAGAATGTCGTGCTTATCCTGCTTTGAGAGCAATGTTACTTGGAAGGACACTGCTATTAAAATCTGCCAATAGTTTGCTCATTACAAATATGGGTCTGTAAACATAAATCAAGTAGAGAATAACATAAGTGGTGGAATATGCTGCAATTATCCATAAAACTGTTATCCTCATGTAGAGGTTTTCTTTCTAATTTTGTAGTGTTCACAATTTATATTTAGAATTTGCATTGATTATGTTGCAATTAGTATACACATGTAAATGTTATTTCATTTCTTAAGTTTGTCATAACACAAAGAAATTGAGTACAAAATCAGACTAGTACTTGAAAAAATGCAAACTAACTACAAAATCACAGCCAACAGCTTAGTTTGCATTCTGTCATGCATTAGTCTAAACACTGCCTGATTTCACTCCTAGCTGTCTTGTTTAATTTCCACCAGTCTGTCTCCTGCTGACTTTGTTCTGGGCTGTAGACGGTTCCCTGCCTTTTCCACTAACATTTCTCCCCTGCAAGTCTGATTAGTTTGGATGTCATGGGTCGATTCATTCACTCTCAGGAAAAGAGAGTCCATCTCATAAGAGGATAGTCTACCCACTTCCCAAGTCTTTGTTTGAGCTTGCTAGCAATTTCTGGACTTGCATATTTGTGAACTTCTTACCCTTGCTTGTGTTCTGAATATCCATTTGTCTCTTGATTCTGTACTGCATCGTCCTTTTGGTTTCGACAAGTATTTGTATGACCATTTGTTTTGTCTGTTTTTTTCTCAGCATTTTCACTTTGGCGGAGGAAAGGGAAATTAACAAGTTGTCACCTACCAGTTAGAGTAGAATCAGCAAGTACTTAGGGACAGTTGGGGGGTCTAATTTTAGGCCTTACAGTTCATGTCATGTTATTTAAAAAAAACTTTTGATATGTTGTAGGATATGCAATTTGAAGCCCTTCTGCAATTGGATTAGTAACCCAAATCTTGCTCCTTGCTCTTCTATACAGCAGTCTTTCCCTTTCTATCAGCCTCTATAAGTAATCCCTCAGATGGGCAATGTTATGCTCTCTCCGTACTCCGTAGGCATTTGCAGAGATAGTACTGGATAATTTTTATTAATATATGCTTAATGGGGAGTCTAAAAAAATAGTTTAATCGGATAATGTACAGTATGCCAGCTTGTTGTTGATAATATGACCACAAATAGTCAAAAGTATTATAAGAAAATAAAATTTGTATTTAGTTTCCTGGTGGAAATAATATCTTTAGGCTGCATTCACATAACCGCTGTGGGGACGTATAGGATAAACGTCCCCATAGGAGGCTATTGCGACCTTTCCGCTGTACGGAGCATGCCCTATCTTTCCCTATGTTTGTGTCTGTGTGGCACTGTTTCCTATGGAGAGGGGAGGGATGTGCAGCACTCATTCCTCCTCCTCTCCAGCCCACCGTCATGTGCATGTCCAGTCTAAGACAGGGCTAGCACACATTTGTGTAAATGTAGCCTTACTTTGATTATATGCTGAATAGAAACTATGAACTGTATCCTCTTCAGAAAGTATCATATAGCTTCTTGCCATCTAAAATGTTTAACTGTTCAGGTTTCAAATGTCTTCTTGAAATCTGATGTAGTGACTTGACTGGAACAGGGAACTTTGACCACTGACTGGAAGTGAGATGAATGTGTTGATTTGCTACTGTATGTTTTCTTTCTGATTACGTATGCCAACAACTAGAAGCAGACCTGCTAGAAATAAATAGGGAGAAAAAGGACTCATTGTTACTATTGGACTAGGGCAAGAAATATCACTGTGGATACCAGCCTGAGTCTCAGAGGGGAATCTCTGCGGTAGTTTAATCTGGGAAATGAAATAACATCTTGGATAGAAACATACAAGGCCATCTAATGTATATTATAATTCACTCAGTAGGCTGGTGTTTTTATATATAACAGGAAAGAGGAGTCCTTGTTCCTGACCGAAAGAAATTACAAATATGAGAGGATCTTTTCAGTGTGTCCTAACCTGTGTACTAAGAGAAGGACTGCAAAGCCATCATCCCATTTCATCTTCCTAGAAACCACAGTTGTAAGCAAGCTGGCCAGAAATAGAACAGATTTTAACATTGAAATAAATCTCCAAAATAGATATTTTACTGCCTCTGAAACTAAGTGGATTCTGAAAGTATAAGCTAATTATAACATTTATCACATGGCTATAGTGGTGCTTTAGATGGATAGACATATAATATAAAAAAGGTTACAACTATGGTACTAGTTGAAGCTAAAGCCTGTGTCCTTGACGACAATACATATTAAAATGTAATAATGATCATATGCACAAGCAAGTAAATCAGATGATGTATTTACTATTAGATCTATTTACTTACAGAGATATTAGAATTTATGTCGTGCTACGGTGGCCATTTCTCAAATTACAGTATGAAATGCATCTGAACAGGAATGTGCTATCAAATAACATTTACTGAAAACTGATTTCAAAGTAAAAACCAATATGGCTGCCCTTTATGTTACTTTAAATAAATATGAAAATAATAAATAAAATAAATATTTTCATTATGTTTGTATTTAAATTTAGAAAATGTATATGTATTTGCAAAGAATTTTATTTGGAAATTATATGATATGCTTGTTTCTTAACAAGAGAGAAGTCATGGCACTAACCTACTGTTCCACAATTAAATTGTGGAATTTTTTGGCTAATGCAAAGGAAGGATTTCAAGGTGATTGATTACTATCTTAAAAGTTCTTTCTCAAGGGTATGCACTGTGTGCAGAGATTCCCTGGATTCCCAGATTAGTTTTAGATTTAGTAAGAAAAAACACTGAAAGCTTGCAGAATATGTTTCTAAAACATGCCATGAACATGAGGACATCAAGACTTGGTGTTCAAAAAATTATAGAACATTGCAGGCTGGCAAGCAATCATCAGCAGATTGACCAAACAGTCACACCCAAAACAGTAAGCAATAACACACAACACAGCATCAAAACAACAATGCTTTAAAAGAAATGATGGTGGCAAAACAAGAATATGGATTTGACCAAATGTAGGCATATTATACTACTACCATCAAATCCAACCTTTAAAGAGAAAATGTAATTTTTCTTTTGGGATGTAAGAAAACTTTGCCTATTATCTTTGTCACCTATATCAAGCAGTTTCTTGCTATACCCCTCAGATTATCTCAGTGCTCCAGTAGCTGCTTCCTATGCTTGTGCTGACAAACCCTGGAGTCCGTAGAATAAACTCTACAAACTAGACAGTTTCATGGGAAGGGAGGGGCTGCTTCTCACATGTGACAGAGCTCTCTCTGTGTATGTGGCAGAGCTGTATGTGTTCAAGACAGTGGATACAGATGTCTCCTACACAGAATAGTGAGGCACAAGTTTCCAGTGTTCTGTATCAGTTCCTCCATCCCAATCTGTGATTCTATAGAACTTTCTCTGTCTCTCTCTCTGCACCTCAAGCTGCTCCCCCACCTCCATGCTGCTCGATTACTTTGATCGGAAACAAAAGACATCATGGGATCTGTGGGCAAGCTAACCTCAATTGATGAACCATATAGGTGGAACTAGAAAGAGCAACATAGGTATAGTTATACTAAGTTAACTATATTAATATACCTACCTGTATTAGGTTTTACCATCATTGACAGGATCTCTCAATATGTACTCATTGGGGATGATTAGCAGGACATGTATGACAGCTTTTTGGGGAACAACCCTTGAAATAATCTAAATTACTTGCAAATTTTCTTCTTCAACAGGTTGCGCAGGGGGCATTGCCATCAGCTGAGTAGAGAGTTCCAACCTTCACCATTAAACTTTTATAGAATTTTTGGAAATCTATGCTAGACGGTGCTTGGTGTAGAATTGTCCTCTGATGTATCTGCCACAGAAAGGGGCAGGGATGACCATTTGTTTTGTCTGTTTTTTTCTCAGCATTTTCACTTTGGCAGAGGAAAGGGAAATTAACAAGTTGTCACCTACCAGTTAGGGTAGAATCAGCAAGTACTTAGGGACAGTTGGGGGGTCTAATTTTAGGCCTCACAGTTCATGTCATGTTATTTTAAAAAAAACTTTTGATATGTTGTAGGATATGCAATTTGAAGCCCTTCTGCAATTGGATTAGTAACCCAAATCTTGCTCCTTGCTCTTCTATACAGCAGTCTTTCCCTTTCTATCAGCCCCTATAAGTAATCCCTCAGATGGGCAATGTTATGCTCTCTCCGTACTCCGTAGGCATTTGCAGAGATAGTACTGGATAATTTTTATTAATATATGCTTAATGGGGAGTCTAAAAGAAATATATAATACGACATATTACAAAGTTTAATCGGATAATGTCCAGTATGCCAGCTTGTTGTTGATAATATGACCACAAATAGTCAAAAGTATTATAAGAAAATAAAATTTGTATTTAGTTTCCTGGTGGAAATAACATCTTTAGGCTGCATTCACATAACCGCTATGGGGACGTATAGGATAAACGTCCCCATAGGAGGCTATTGTGACCTTTCCGCTGTACGGAGCATGCCCTATCTTTCCCTATGTTTGTGTCTGTGTGGCACTGTTTCCTATGGAGAGGGGAGGGGTGTGCAGCACTCATTCCTCCTCCTCTCCAGCCCACCGTCGTGTGCATGTCCAGTCTAAGACAGGGCTAGCACACATTTGTGTAAATGTAGCCTTACTTTGATTATATGCTGAATAGAAACTATGAGCTGTATCCTCTTCAGAAAGTATCATATAGCTTCTTGCCATCTAAAATGTTTAACTGTTCAGGTTTCAAATGTCTTCTTGAAATCTGATGTAGTGACTTGACTGGAACAGGGAACTTTGACCACTGACTGGAAGTGAGATGAATGTGTTGATTTGCTACTGTATGTTTTCTTTATGATTACGTATGCCAACAACTAGAAGCAGACCTGCTAGAAATAAATAGGGAGAAAAAGGACTCATTGTTACTAATGGACTAGGGCAAGAAATATCACTGCTTGTCTGTGGATACCAGCCTGAGTCTCAGAGGGGAATCTCTGCGGTAGTTTAAACTGGGAAATGAAATAACATCTTGGATAGAAACATACAAGGCCATCTAATGTATATTATAATTCACTCAGTAGGCTGGTGTTTTTATATATAACAGGAAAGAGGAGTCCTTGTTCCTGACCGAAAGAAATTACAAATATGAGAGGATCTTTTCAGTGTGTCCTAACCTGTGTACTAAGAGAAGGACTGCAAAGCCATCATCCCATTTCATCTTCCTAGAAACCACAGTTGTAAGCAAGCTGGCCAGAAATAGAACAGATTTTAACATTGAAATAAATCTCCAAAATAGATATTTTACTGCCTCTGAAACTAAGTGGATTATGAAAGTATAAGCTAATTATAACATTTATCACATGGCTATAGTGGTTCTTTAGATGGATAGACATATAATATAAAAAAAGGTTACAACTATGGTACTAGTTGAAGCTAAAGCCTCTGTCCTCGACGACGATACATATTAAAATGTAATAATGATCATATGCACAAGCAAGTAAATCAGATGATGTATTTACTATTAGATCTATTTACTTACAGAGATATTAGAATTTATGTCATGCTACGGTGGCTATTTCTCAGAAAATTACAGTATGAAATGCATCTGAACAGGTATGTGCTATCAAAAAACATTTACTGAAAACTGATTTCAAAGTAAAAACCAATATGGCTGCCCTTTATGTTACTTTAAATAAATATGAAAATAATAAATAAAATAAATATTTTCATTATGTTTGTATTTAAATTTAGAAAATGTATATGTATTTGCAAAGAATGTTATTTGGAAATTATATGATATGCTTGAATAATGATCTGTTTCTTAACAAGAGAGAAGTCATGGCACTAACCTACTGTTCCAAAATTAAATTGTGGAATTTTTTGGCTAATGCAAAGGAAGGATTTCAAGGTGATTGATTACTATCTTAAAAGTTCTTTCTCAAGGGTATGCACTGTGTGCAGAGATTCCCTGGATTCCCAGATTAGTTTTAGATTTAGTAAGAAAAAACACTGAAAGCTTGCAGAATATGTTTCTAAAACATGCGATGAACATGAGGGCATCAAGACTTGGTGTTCAAAAAATTATAGAACATTGCTGGCTGGCAAGCAATCATCAGCAGGTTGGCCAAACAGTCACACCCAAAACAGTAAGCAATAACACACAACACAGCATCAAAACAACAATGCTTTAAAAGAAATGATAGTGGCAAAACAAGAATATGGATTTGACCAAATGTAGGCATATTATACTACTACCATCAAATCCAACCTTTAAAGAGAAAATGTAATTTTTCTTTTGGGATGTAAGAAAACTTTGCCTATTATCTTTGTCACCTATATCAAGCAGTTTCTTGCTATTCCCCTCAGATTATCTCAGTGCTCCAGTAGCTGCTTCCTATGCTTGTGCTGACAAACCCTGGAGTCCGTAGAATAAACTCTACAAACTAGACAGTTTCATGAGAAGGGAGGGGTTGCTTCTCACATGTGACAGAGCTCTCTCTGTGTATGTGGCAGAGCTGTGTGAGTTCAAGACAGTGGATACAGATGTCTCCTACACAGAATAGTGAGGCACAAGTTTCCAGTCTTCCGTATCAGTTCCTCCATCCCAATCTGTGATTCTATAGAACTTTCTCTGTCTCTCTATGCACCTCATGCTGCTCCCCCACCTCCATGCTGCTCGATTACTTTGATAGAAAACAAAAGACATCATGGGATCTGTGGGCAAGCTAACCTCAATTGATGAACCATATAGGTGGAACTAGAAAGAGCAACGTAGGTATAGTTATACTAAGTTAACTATATTAATATACCTACCTGTATTAGGTTTTACCATCATTGACAGAATCTCTCAATATATACTCATTGGGGATGATTAGCAGGACATGTATGACAGCTTTTTGGGGAACAACCCTTGAAATAATCTAAATTACTTGCAAATTTTCTTCTTCAACAGGTTGCGCAGGGGGCATTGCCATCAGCTGAGTAGAGAGTTCCAACCTTCACCATTAAACTTTTATAGAATTTTTGGAAATCTATGCTAGACGGTGCTTGGTGTAGAATTGTCCTCTGATGTATCTGCCACAGAAAGGGGCAGGGGCTTCTATTTTAGGCTGGTGCATGAAGCACCATTGATGATAAATTGTTGACTCGTACCGATAATTTTAATATTAATGTTGATGCCAACTAACAAGATGATATAGAGAATTTCTGTTAACAGTTCTTTTCTAATAACTTTTTGATGGCTCTTATTTGTTACATATTATGGAATATGATAATTAACAGATATATAGCCAGTTTTCCACACTAATGTGCAGGATGTGCCAGATAATTTAATAGTGGTGCACAGTTTGAAATTCTTTGCACTGCTATGGGAAGTTTGGACACAGTTGCCCCTATTTCATTTTTGTGCACTTTCATTTTACAGCATGCAACAAAATTCTGTTGCATCTTAATAATATAATGTGCAAACTCTGACTAGGCACTACTACGTCCCTTTGGGTGCACAGATTTCTAAAGTGTTGGACAAAGTGCAGCCACGACACAATTATGGCACAAACATACATGTGCAAGCTCCTATTTGGACCATACAGTTCAAGTAATATTACATATGTCATCCATTATTTCTGAGCCAATAAGCATAAACTTTGGTGCTTAAAAGAGCAAAAGTGTTACAATGTCATATGACAAATATCAGCATGTTAAATACACTTCTGCTCCTTCAGCTCCCGTGTTAATTCACGTCAATCTCTAGTGTTCACTAATTGGACACTTATCATCTAATTGGACTGGATGATGATGCCATCAGTAATGCTTTGATGTACATCGTTCTCATGTTAGCTGAACCAAACCAAGACTATCTATTATTGAAGCATTCACACCTGCTTATTGATTCCTTTTTGGCATCAAATATTTTTGGCCAATAGAAAACCAATATATATTGCTTACCTGACTGGTGCAGGTGACGGTAGTTATTTTTTAATTGTGTTACTTAAAGGGGAATTCCCATAAAAACAAGATTCTTAAATATACTCAGGATGACAAAATATTATATTCTCTAATTCCCTGTTATTAACAAAAATACAGCATTTCACAGATATAATTCCAACCTGTCTCTATCAGTGCTGGTGTACACTATATTGGTTACCCCTGTACCTGACCCTGAATCTTTTGACTTTAGTGTACGGAGGACATATTGTTGTCCTGCCTGATGCTGCACTGAGCTCCTCTCTGCCTTCAGCCCTCACCATTGCATTTGAGGAGGAACTCACACAGAGACTCTCTGCCAGCAAGCAACAAATAATAAGGAGAGTAAATCTACAAACTACAGAGAGATCAGGTCTTTATTATGGCTGTTATAGCAGAGCTGAGAATATCATGTGTAATATGCATCTCATGGATCTCATCATCTATCTGTCTCATCTCTCTTTCTATGTGTCAGATACTAGTAAAGGTTTAGAGGCTAAATGAAAGTGTATATAAACCTGGACTCTGATAATCTAACCTCATAGTCAGCACACAGCATCTCACAAAGCGCTAGAGGGATCATAAAGTGCCATCAGTACACCCTGAAATGTAACCCTGACCAGCATAAGGAGTGATAGGAGCTAAAACAGCACTAGGGGATTGACATTTTCTTTCATAGGAAAACCCCTCAAAATGCAACAGAAAATTGTCCCACACATTCCAGAAAGATAATAATCCCAATATCACAAAATTCTTCCCTTCTGACCTCCCAAAACCCATCCATGGCAACTCACCCTTCTGAGAAAGGTGAGGACACATAAAAAAACCAACATTATTCTTCAAATTGTCTCTGAGTACTAAGCCAATACCTTTGCATTTGCACAGCAGTAGTCACCCCATTTTCCATATATTCTCTGGAGTTATAGTTTCAGTATCCAAAGATGCAGTATAACTTTCCTAGCACAAAATAATAATTGTGACATAACCCTTCATATATCCCTGCTTAGGTTCTTAAAATAACCAAAAAATACTCACCCATAGATCTAATTATAACCTAATATCATACATATCACTGCATTTACAGCATTAATGATCCCTACATGGAATCTATATAGTTTCAGAGACCTCCAAAACATGTGAAACCAGCGCTTTCCTCTCCACACTTCTTACAGTTATCATAGTACCTATTCCCTATTTTGTATATCCATTCTGGTCTTCTGTTCAGAAATATTGTGAAATTCTATATGAACCATTGGTTGAAATTGATAACATAGTTTCCACAATGTAATTCCAAAGCTCTACCCCATCAGAGTAATATGCAAGATCCTTATTCTATTTCTATATACATTTAAAAAACTCTTTGGGTGACCGCTTGTAAGTTTGTCATTGATACAAGATGTTGTTTTCTTTTCCAGTGATCTTACAAAAGTATTACTTTCACCCAAGTATATCTTCCCAATACTGGTAGATATTATATATAATTTGATATATAAAAATAATCCTTATTGTCTAAACCAAACTATTCACCTCATCTTTTACCTAAAAAGATTTAAAAGACCTACCTCTATATAATCTAATAAAGAAAGCTGAGTGTGTGTGTATGTATGTGTGCATGTATGTGTGTCCGCTAAAGGAATCTGCACCGTGTGGCGTTTACAAACACCAAATTTTGCACAGTTGCTCTCAGTGACTCAGGGAACATCACAGACTCGGTTTTGAGACAAAATTACCAAACTACACTGTCCAAAATACACTTATTAACCCCCATATACTGGAGCCTTTGTCTGCTGCAGCTGCTGTGGCAGTTAGAAGCTGAGCCGTGATTGGTTGCTGTTCTGCCACAGGTCATCAATATAAGCTCTTAGATATGATTGGTTAATATAGCCAATGAGCATAAAATGCTTATATGTGAGGTAGAGGCAGAAAGCCATGCAAGGAGAGTAAGTGACAGAGAGACAGGCAGGGAGATTGAGTGACAGACAGGAAGAGTGAGTTACAGAGAGAGAGACAGGGAGAGTAAGTGACAGCGAGACAGACAGGGAGAGTGAGTGACAGAGAGACAGAAAGGGAGTGTGAGAGGCAGAGAGAACAGGGAGTGAGAGACAGAGCCTTTTCTTGGGACCTGGAAGTAGGCTGGGCTGAGAATACTGGAGTGGATGGTAATTGCAGTCTTGGGCACGCTGATGTCACGGTGCATGATATGGGGACTGGAAGGCTGTCTCCAGACCTGGCAGGTCTCCAGCAGATGGTGTGTGCAAGAAATACAGAACAGTCAAACAGCAGATTTGGATTCTGGTTACTGGACTTGTCGGAGAGTGGTCCGCAGGAATATTGCACCAGCCTGATAGTAGATGCAGGCTGGGATAGTTGAGGTGGAGCTGTGACCAAACTGTGGAAGCTGCAGCTCTTGGCTAGAGTCTCCTGACTCAGTTCCTGGTATTGGTTTCTGTGACAGCACTAAAGGTGTGCTGCACACACTGGGGCACATTTACTTACCCGTGTCATTGCATCCACCGAGGATTTGGAGCTGCTGCGATTCACTTACAGCATACACCTGATCTCTTGAATGTGTTGCTTCCCCGCTCAGGTCTGCCGGAGTTCACCATCTTCTTTCCGGTGTATGTGAGTGCTGATCTTGCAACACAATTTGAATTTTAAATTCCGCGGTTTGTCCGAATCAGTCGGGTTGTCTGACAACCACGCTCCCCAATTTGTGTCATATGAAAGCCAGCGTCAATGCGCCAAAATCCGATCGCGTGCGCCAAAAACCCCTGTGCAATTCAGGGCAAATCCCAAAAATGCCCTATCCCTTAGTGAATTGAATTTTGCTACATTACATTTTAGCTCCTTATCTTCCTTATCTTGGAATTCAGCCTTCTTGTGAAAATATCTACATATTTATTTTGGGTTTATTTCAGGATAACTGCCATGACACACATACAGTTAATTATTTTTAATAAACCACTGCCACTAGTATAAATCTTGTAATTGTAGGGGTTTAATGAGTCTTGGAAAACGAAATATTAGGCCAGAAATACCAGAGTGCAGAGAGCCACTGCAAGAGCTATTGATGGGTACCCCCCTTTTTCTTAATCTTTTAATACTTTTTATAAGTATAAATCTTGTAATTGTGGGGGTTTGATGAGTTCAGGGTAACTGCTTGATTCTTATTTCTCCCAGAATCTGCCATTGGGAAAAAAGCCTGAGGCATACACATTAGATGGTAAGTTAAACCCATACATTCAATGCCTCTGCTTTTCCATTGCTTTTAACTCTTTAACTTTTAACTATATTTGTACATTCCTTTACAAAACTATACAATATGAAAAGTAATTAGCAAATTTGAATTTATTTTAGCAGACTAAAAACTTTCTATAGAATTACCAGAAATGACTATCTTTTACATTTAATGTCTGCAATATAATTTAAGTGGTCTTAAGTAGGGGACCGCCTGTACTGTTACTTTGTAAATCAGTGGTGTGTCCATATAATGGATGGCCATGCTGGGTCCTTTTGCACTCAGACCACAGGTTCCGTTATTTGGTGCCCACGTTATTGCACATGTTTTAGGATAAGTCGCATCATTGAAATTGCAATGGAATTGGAATGGAGTTACAATCTTAACCCCTTAACGACTTGGCCTTTTTTTAGTTTTTTTTCACTTCCATTTTTCACTCACCAACTTCAAAAATCTATAACTTTTTTATTTTTCCACATAAAGAGCTGTGTTATGGCTTATTTTCTGCGTAACAAATTGCACTCCATGGCGTGTACTGGGAAGCGGGGAAAAAAATTCCAAATGCAGTGAAAATGGTGAAAAACCACATTTGCGACGTTTTCTTGTGGGCTTGGATTTTACAGCTTTCACTCTGCGCCCCAAATTACATGTCTACTTTATTCTTTGGGTAGGTACGATCACGGGGATACCAAATTTGTATAGGTTTTATAATGTTTTCATACATTTAAAAAAAATTAAAACCTCCTGTACAAAATATTTTTTTTTTTTTATTTTGCCATCTTCTGGCACCAGTAACTTTTTCATACTTTGGTGTACGGAGCTGTGGATAGTGTCATTTTTTGCGAATTTTTATGGCGTTTTCATTGCTAAAATTTTTGGGACTGTGCGACCTTTTGATCACTTTTTTTGATTTTTTTTTTATATTTTTCAAAATGGCAAAAAAATGCTATTTTCCATTTCGTCCCCCATGACGGCCCCCTGGAGGTTGCTTCCCCTTCCTCTGTAGGGACAGGAAATTGAGAGTATTAAAAGGCCCTCCCCCAACCTCCCACCAGTGTTTTCCTGTCCCTACAGGGGATAGGGTTGAGAGTAAATCCTCTCTACTCCTCCTAGGGGGGTGGTGGGGGAGGTATGGATCTCGTACCTCTAGGGGTGCTTGTCCTTCCCAGCGCTCCCTCGTCCGAGTTCTGGCTCTACTTGGGGTCTCCAGTGCTGGGCTGCCCTTTTGTGTGGCGCGCCGGTCGCCATACGACTCCTGCGGGGGTCCGCAGCGGCCGGCGCATCATCCGCTTGTACGCGCGATGCCCCACTTCCGGTGACCGGAAGTGACGTCGCGTCGCGAAGTGGGGCAGCCTGGGAGACGGGCTGCCACTGATGACGTCAGACGCCGGAAGGTGAGTATTTAGACGCTCGCAGTGTAGTTTCACTTCTGCTGAGGTCTCCATGGAGCTGGACAACATGGCGGATGTGGCTGAGACGCGGTCCCTGACCCTGGGTTCTGTGAGTAAACGCTGTGGGAATGTGTGGGATTTATTCCCTGTCTATTGCCATCTTTTGGGGTCCCTTGTAGGGGTCTTTATTGATTAGCCCTCCCTATCTTCTTGATTACAGGAGAGAGATCTCCCTAAAGAGAAAGAGAGAGACAAACCCAAAGAGAAGGAGCCAGATAAGGATAGGCCTAAAAAGGCTCCTTCCAAGCGTTGCCAAATTTGTAATGCAAAATTAGATGCCTCATACAAGAAAAGCCTGTGTAAAGAATGCTTAGACAGGATCCTTAAGGAAGAAAAGCCCTCTTTCTTGGATGAGTTAAGGTCTATTATGAGAGAAGAAATTAAGGCCTCTAAAGGTCCCCCCTTGAAGAGGGATAAAGTAGAAGAGAAATCCATGGTGGATGAATTGTTTGGGGGACTGAGACAGAAGAAAACGAGGGTATTCCCGGTTATAGAAAACCTGAAGGGTCTTGTTGTTGATGAGTGGAGAGAGCCAGAGAAACGGTTAAATGTTCCTAAAGACTTTAAAAATCGTTTACTGTTTGACCCTGAAGAGACCAATTTATGGGAGAACGTACCCAAAGTAGACATTCCTATTACCAAAGTTGTAAAAAAGACGGATTTGCCGTTTGAGGACTCCACGCAACTTAAAGATGCTATGGACAGGAAATCGGATTGTCTACTTAAAAAGCTTTGGGAGTCTTCTATGACTACAATCAAAACAAACATTGCGGCAACCTCAGTATCCCGCACTCTCCTATTCTGGTTAGGGGGTTTGGAAGACCATCTCAGGGAAGGCACTCCTAGAGAGGAAATTCTAGACTCTCTGCCATTGCTTAAATCCGCTACTGCCTTTTTAGCTGATGCCTCAGCAGAGTCAATTCGCTTTGCCTCAAGAGACGCAGCCCTTTCAAATGCTACCAGAAGGGCGCTCTGGTTAAAACAATGGTCGGGGGACATTCGTTCTAAAGCAAAACTTTGCAGCCTTCCTTTTTCAGGCGAATTCTTGTTTGGATCTGAGCTAGATGAGATTCTTGACAAAGCTGCGGATAAAAAGAAAGGTTTTCCTGAACCCAAACCTACACCAAAAAAGCAGTTTTTTCGTGGCTTTAGAGCAAACAAGGACCAGCCAAAGAATAAAGGAAGACCCTCCTGGAGACAGAGCTCCTGGAGTAGTTCCAGGGGAGGAAGGAATAAGCCATTTCTATTCAGTTCCTCGAACAAACAAGAAAGGAAGCAATGACGCCAGGGTGGGGGGAAGGTTAAAGAACTTTCTCCCCCAGTGGAAGAACATAACGAACAACAGGTGGGTGACTTCCATTATCCAAGATGGTTACCGTATAGAATTTATGTCTTCTCCTCCTCATCGGTTTTTTCTGTCCAGGCAATCCTCAGGAAATCTGACACGTCATCTTTGGGAGCAAGTATCTACTCTGCAGAATCTGGAAGTGGTTTGTCCAGTCCCCCCAGAAGAAAGAGGTACGGGTCATTACTCCCCCCTGTTCCTAATCAAAAAACCAAATGGGTCTTACAGGTTGATCATAAACTTAAAATTCTTGAACAAGTGGGTAACATATGTCAAGTTCAAGATGGAGTCCATAAAATCTACCACTCCCTTAATAAACCGCAATGCATTTTTGTGTACTCTGGATCTCAAGGATGCATACTATCACATTCCCATTCATGCAGATTCTCAGAAGTATTTGCGTTTTGCAGTAGTTTCTTCTTCAGGAGAAGAGTCTCATTTCCAATTTACAGCTTTACCATTTGGTCTTTCTTCAGCTCCCCGAATCTTTACCAAGGTCATGGCAGAAGTGGTCAAATATTTGAGGATCGAAGAAGTCCTAGTGGTCCCATACCTGGACGATTTCTTGCTAGTGGGAGACTCGGTAAGCCATCTAGAAAGACAAAAGAAGGTGACAATAGAAGTTCTTCAGGAATTGGGCTGGATTATAAATCTGGAAAAATCCGATCTGGTTCCCAGTCCTGTAAAAGAATTTTTGGGAGTATCCTTAAACTCATTAACCCAGACTTCTTATCTTCCACAGGAAAAAGTAGACAAGTTACTTCTGAAAATCAAGGACTTCCAGAAGAGGAGATTCATCTCGATACGAGCAGCGATGAGTCTTCTGGGCTCCATGACCTCCTGCATCCAATGTGTAGCCTGGTGCCAGAACCATACAAGACCCCTTCAGTCCTGGGTCCTGTCAAAATGGGACAGAAATTACCATCACCTAAATCTTCGATTAAGGATTCCTTCAGCAGTGAAAGGATCCTTAGACTGGTGGAAGGATCTCGATCACCTTCAAAGAGGTGTGAACTGGGTTCTCTGGCCGATAATTCAGGTCCAGACAGATGCCAGCACTTCAGGTTGGGGAGCTCTTCTTCCAGGAAAGTATGTTCAGGGCCTCTGGTCCCATGCAACGTCTCGAGCTTCCTCGAACGAAAGGGAGCTGAAAGCCGTCCTAAAAACCCTGGAAGCCTGTACCAAGGATCTAAAAGGGAAACACCTAAAGATCTTCTCCGACAATACAACTACGGTTGCATATTTAAAGAGACATGGCGGAACAAGGTCAAGGAAACTATAGACCGTTTCCCAGAGAATATTTTCTTGGGCGGAAGGAAATGCTCTTTCGATTCAGCATCCATCTAAAGGCTCAGAAACCGAGTCAGACTACCTCAGCGGACACCTATTCTCCCTCACGAATGGAGTCTGAAGCCGAAGTCTTCCAGAGATTGTCCTCAGATGGGGAAATCCTTCTATCGATCTATTTGCATCCAGGACAATTCAAGGTCAAAAATTCTATTCCCTAATCCAGTGAAGTTCCTGGGTCTGGATGCCTTCTCCCAGCCTTGGGATCAGGACCTTCTCTACGCTTTTCCTCCAGTCCCTCTGATCAACAAAGTTCTCCAGAAGCTAATATCCAGTCCGACCAAGCTGATCTTAGTTGTTCCTTTTTGGCCAAAGAAAAGCTGGTTTCCGCTTCTTCAAAAGCTGGCTCTAGACCTTCCTTTCATCCTTCCCAAGATTCCAGACCTCCTGCACCAGGGACCAGTCTTACACCAGAACCCAGGGTTCCTGAATCTATCAGCCTGGATCCTGAAGGCGCCTAAAGTTGTTTCTAACTTTCACAGGAGTCAGGAGATCATATTGCCTTCCTTCTGCCGCCAGCCTAAGAATGCTATGGAGGAAAAATGGCATCTCCTAGATGTAAGACGTTCAGTTCTTAGATACTTAGAGGTCTCAAATCCCTGGAGAAAGGACTCAAACCTTTTTGTTCAATTTACAGGGAAAAATAAGGGGAGAAAAGCCTCTAAGTCGACCATTGGCCGTTGGATCACAAATACGATCAGGGAATGCTACAGTCTTAAAGGTGTTCCTGTTCCTATGAAGTTAAGGGCTCACTCTACTCGAGCAGTCTCCACATCTTGGGCTGAGAGAGGGGGAGCCTCCATTGATGAAATTTGCAAAGCAGCCACTTGGAGTTCAAATTCCACCTTTGTCAATCATTATCGTCTGAATATAGCCATGGCAAAAGATCTGGCCTTCGGCCGTAAAGTCCTACAAGCCGTGGTCCCTCCCTAACTGGGGATAATTTGGTATGTCTCCAGGGGGCCGTCATGGGGGACGAAATGGAAAAAAGGAATTAGTCCTCACCGGTAATTCGATTTCCATAAGTCCACCATGACGGCCCTATTATTTCCCTCCCTTATGTTGTTGGTTTCTTTTGTAAATACTGTATGTGCATATAACATACTAAATAAAACTGAGTTGAAGCCTATACCGGTGTAGTTATTTGATAAACACTGGTGGGAGGTTGGGGGAGGGCCTTTTAATACTCTCAATTTCCTGTCCCTACAGAGGAAGGGGAAGCAACCTCCAGGGGGCCGTCATGGTGGACTTATGGAAATCGAATTACCGGTGAGGACTAATTCCTTTTTTCTTTTTATATGTGAACTTTACAGGGGGTGCCAATTGGCCAGGAAAACCCCTGCAGGCATTTAAATGCTGAAGTCGCGTTTACCACAGCATTTAAAGTGTTAACATCGGCGATTGGAGCTTGCTCTGACCATGGCTGCTGCACGTGGATGTTAGCTGTAAGACAAAGCTGACTCCCCGTGTTTCCCAATGCTGGTTCAGCTCCGGTGATGAATTGAACTGCCATCAGCTCCATAACATTCTATTACTGCATGGAGCCGTAAGTTACAGAGCTCTATGCAGTAATAGGACCTAATGGAGTGCTAAGGAGTTAATTACTTACCTGTGGAGATCATGTATGGTTCATGATCCTCTTTGAATGAGTAGCAGGATCAAGCTTGTAGGCTGAGAGAGAGGAACCTAGGGAGCTAGATGTCTGTTTCCAAGGGACAGTTCTCCATCTCAATCTCTGACCTTCATCAGACACTGCAATACAATGAAATACAAAACATATGCAACATCCTAGCCTTTTCTTGGGGCCTGGAGGCAGCCGGGGACCAGAATACTGGAGTGGCTGGCGGTTGCGGCCTAGGCACGCAAGTGTCACGGTGCTTGGTATGGGGACCGGAGGGCTGTCCCACAGCCTGGCAGGTCTCCAGTGGGTGGTGTTTGCAAGAAATTAGATGAGGGAGAGGCTGTGGTACTGGTTCTCCCTGGGGCAACCCTTAGAGTCTGTAGTATGTGTCCCTGGATGGTGGATGAGGGAGCCCTTGATGGTGATACAGCCGTAGCAGGGACCAAACGGAGGCAATGTTGTGCATAAAAGTAACTTACAGTTCTTTATTAGAACCAACAGCAGCAACAGGTCAAACGATTCTGTACAAGTGCAGGTTACTGGATTGATCTTGGAGAGGGAACCTCAAGAGTTGGGTCACCAGCCTTGATGCAGGGGCAGGCTGGGGTGTAGCTGTGTCCAATGCTGGAAGCTGCAGCTTTAATCCTGGGTATTGTTCAGTATCAGCCCTGAAGGTGGACTGATACCAGGTCTCTCACTTTAGGCTAGAAACAGGTGTGCTCTCTACGCAGAGCTCTGCTTCCTGTCCAAAGGTTCTGGAACTCTCTTCTCTCCTCACTGAACTAACTCCTCCTCTGACTAGGGGTGTTTGTTAATCCCTGGTCAGGTGATCTCCCTCTCCAATCACACTCCAGTTACAATAGTGGAACATCATTGGATGATAAACTTTAAATAATGTTAACCTTTGCCTATCCAGGCAGTATCTGCCGCTGCAACAATTACCTCTGAATGTACTAAATGGTACAAGGGGCTTATTCGCAACTACTCCTCTGCAATGCGCATTGGCAGGGGTGTTGCACATAAATATGTGAGTTCAACTAATGATCATGTAAAAGAAAGGGTGAAATAGTGTGGAAAAAATTATTTATACAAAAAAAATACTTATTTACAAGTTGCTATATTAATCGGAAGAATGCTGCAAATATAGTATCCACATGATTCAGTTAAAAAGATTCAGATTTTAAAAAGATAGCGGGGACGAGAGGATTAGCTCTAAAAAGGGCTATCCTCACGTCCTATAGATGCACCTACCACCCGTTCTACCTTTATAGGTAGATTTGTGGTGGTAGGTTCCCTTTAAAATCAAGCAAGACTTTTAGGAAGCCTAATAACATGATGCAGGATTAAAGCCACCAACTGGCAGGAAGGCCTGCAAAGCAGAAGGGAACCATTCACACACACTACACTAAAATAGTGATATGTTATGAGAATCAGATAAGTTCATACTTCCAAGCATTTCATACCCTAAAAAGGACATAACCCATAATTATGAAGATATGGTCAAGGGGCTAGCTCTACCATCTAAAGTTGAGTAGATAGGACATCAATAAAATTAAATCACTTAATAGCCCCATTCCTGAACAAACATCCCTTATTCCTGATTCTTTGTAATCCTTTTTCAATAAAATTGTATATTTTTTATGTCTGCCCTACACAAAAGTGCATTCAATCTTTCAAACTTAATAAGCCTCTGCATGTAGTCTTAATGAACTTAAGTGTATGTAGGCAGTGTTACCAATATCAATTTTAAGTAATCATATAGCTAATTGTGTAATCCGTAATTTGGGGTTTCTAAATTTAGGGATTTATGCAAATATTTGCCCTCTTATTATAATTTTTTGAGAAAAGTATAGGCGGTGACCGTGAGAATAAGTAAGCGAGTGCCAGGGCTAAGAGAGTGGAATTTAGCGCAAAGGGCTTTATGTACTAAAAATAGGACATGTTCTATTTTTTATGTTGCAGTCTAATGGCCAGTTCACAGTGCAGTGCAAAATACAGGGATCTGATACATACCCGTATTTCCAAATAAAATCAATGGGGCCATATTTTAGACGCAAAAAAACTTGCGGTGGCTGTTTTAAGTCTTAAAAAATGGTCATGTGCACAGCCATAGTGTCATGATTAACTGCTGTACTTTTGGAAACTGTAGTACAGGAGAATACCCTATAGTTGGCACACATGTTTTCATAAGAAGGGGTCCTCTAACTGAAGAGGATTCTCCAATAAAAAATAAGAAAATGCCTGAAAAGCAACTCTTCTCTAGCAATAAGACTGACATTGAGTTTTGCAATTATTGAGCTGGAAAAAGTTAGGGTAAACATATCATGGCCCTCCCAATAAGTATCATCCCCTATATCAGTGGTGGCGAACCTATGGCACGGGTGCCGGAGCCCTCTTTCTGGGCACCCAGGCCATCAGCATAGAAGACTCAAGGTATCTACTTGTACTCTGAGGCAGCCCAGGACTTGTCACGCTCAATGCTATTATTAAGCAAAAGATCAGAATTATCATTGTAGTTACTTCTCCAGGCAAAAAAATTCTTCCGGTTTTGGGGACCTTAATTTAGTCCTCCTTCTATATACTGTATTGGTTTCCTCAGAACACTGATACGATTGAAAGTTACAACAGAGCAGGGAGCAATAAGTTGCCATATTGGCACTTTGTGATAAATAGGTGGATTTGGGTTGTAGTTTGGGCACTTGGTCTCTAAAAGGATCGCCATCACTGCCCTATATTTAAAGTGGCATGCATGACAAATAGTCATAACTTGCCACACATTGTGCCTTTTATGTGCCTTTATACAGTAATATACTGTATATCACCTATTATTTGTCTTAGACTGCACAAGATTTTCAAAGTGCCTGATGCTAAAGATATAATCTTACATAATTTAAAACAGTCTACCATAGTTTTGCAACCCCTATTAGTTGACTTAGCTTTATGCCAGAAAGTGTTGGCACACAGCAGTACAACTTTTGCTAAGGCCATACCCACAATACTCTTTAAAAAAATGATGTGTGAACATGCCTATAAGGCTTTACAGATATAGCTGACTCTGTCCTTCAATTAGTCCCCATCTACTGCTATGCCTTGATTAATAACATCACATTGAGCCTTGAGCTCGCTTACATCTCTAAAAGTAGGAGCGTTCTGCACTTACAGTTTGTACTGTGCACTTTTTCATAAATTGTATTTATTTTAACCTTGGGAAATGATTCATGCCTTTCCTGTCATATATTCATGTGAGCAAGTTACAGTATACATTTCTAAGTAACAACATATTCTTCTTCAAAACAAGTTCTTATTTTGATGACCTACTTAGAAATGGGTTAGATTTCATTTTGTCAAATTAAGAGATATTTATGATCCAGAACATACTTAAATTCTTCCCCTAGATTTCTTGTTAAAGTTTGTCTCCTGCTAAAGAGCAGTTTGTGTATGTTACATAAAAGCATATGTACTGTTAATTATAATTGTATTACTGCTAGATATAATCTATGTATTATATTACTCTATAATTAGTTTACTCTATGTAACTTGCTTTGATCTTAAGTCAGATACTGTTTTATAGGACCACCAGAGCTGGAATCATAATTCTGATAGCTTTTCAGCTCTTTTACAGCTTTACATCTCCAAATTATCCATTTGTCTGTATATCTAATAGAATTTATTCTAGTACTTTGGGAGATGCAGTGAGTCAAAGTCTTCAGGGGATTCATTAAAACATTTTGCATTGCCGTGCCATGGAAGATACTGTTAGAATTCTTAATTAATTATTGAATGTATCTAAAGTAAAGTAACAAGATCATTGTAGTGTTAGGCTATATGCTCATGAACATTTTTTTCATCAGTTTGCTATCATTTGATCTTTCAATGGGCTGAGATAAGCTAGGAACTTGCAATCAATTACCCAGGTAACCGTTTTTGTGGATCCCCATAAAAGAACGACATATAGGTTACACATCGATCTTTTTTGCAGACAGATTACACATTGATGCCATGCAGACTGCAAAAACGGACCAGAAATCTTTTGTTTGTAGTCCAAGAACAGCACACGTTAGAAAAAAATATATACTGGCATCCTTTTATCTCCATCTGCATACAGGGTGTCCCTTGGAAAATGTAAAGGTATATTGGTAGCTGTTTCATAGTCCATACTTTTCAGATTATAAAAGACACACCCAAGAATCAGTCATCCAAAAAAGAAATAATATATTTGACACTAAAGGGAACCTGTCATCAGGAACCCTTTTCTGGCTCCTCCATGTACCCTTATAGAATAGTATACACATTATCAGAGTTTTTTTTATAGTAAAACTGGCTTTTACCAAAAAAGATGAAAGTTTACCTCTCTGTATGCAGTCCCATGTGTAATACATAATACATGTCTGTCCCCACTCCTCATTGACCACTCCAATGGTCACTCAGCTTTGCTATACACATTAAAATGAACACACTCATCATGGCTACACTGCTACATACATTCACATGAACACACTCAACTGTGCTACACATATTCACATGAGGACAGTCCGCTTTACTACACTTACATATACCTTATATTCATACCCAGTCCCAGCTGAAACTAGTTCTGTGGCCCCACCCACTGGCATGACTGACTTACAACTGTCATGACTTACAACTGGCAGTAAAAAAAGGGTTAAAGGACCTTGCAATGATGTAAAAAGCATTAGTACCAGGCTTCTGACATCACTCCAGGTCCTGTAGGTAATAATTGCAGAGACACAGTTCACAGCTGAGCCAGCAGCTCAGATAAGAAATGTTAAAGGAGGGGACAGCAGGATAGCAGGACTATGAATATCTCATCTGTACTTCCTGCCATCTCGTCCCCCATGTGTTTAGCAGCTACTGGACTGCATGAAATCATAACTGTGGCCTCTGATACCCCCTAAATAAGAAGACTGCCTGACAGTGAGTACACGTTGTCAGATCTGTGAGTCTGTGGACCCTATGGACCACCGCGGGAGATGGTACTAGCTGACACCTGGGATCGGAGTATAAGTGGCACTGGTCTTCACCAGAGCCTGCCACAAAGCGGGATGGTCTTGCTGTGGCGGGGTACCACAGGTGCAACTAACCTGCAGTGGCAGCCAAGGTAGTAATGTAGGAGACAATCTGTACCCGGGGAGACAGCGGGAGAACAGCACAGGAAGGCACACTAGGACTCACGACAGGAGCTGGCACACAAATCAGGAACACAGCAACGGACTGGCACACGGATCAGGATACACAGGAACACAGGATAAATAGGGGTCTTTCTCTTCAGGGGATGGCTTGAAGATCCGGCAAGGGTCACAGGAAGGGGGAGGAACTTATGGCAGGCCAGTGGCAATTATCGGTGCTTTGGCCCTTTAAATCTTTGCAGGCCGCACTGAACCGCGGGAGCCGCAGAGACCGTCGCTGGAGCCAGGAGAGGTGAGTTCCGCTTGGCTCCGGGGACATGCGGAGGGACATGGGTGCACCCACGATCTGAGACAGGGATCGCAGAAGCACCCGTGACAGTACCCCCCTCTTCCTCTTGGTCCCAAGAAACCTCTGGAGGAGAGTCCGATCCAAAATGTTCTCTTCGGGCTACCAGGATCTCTCCTCAGGCCGGAACCCCTTCCAATCTACAAGAAAGAACCACTTACCTCTCACGGTCTTCATGTCTAGAACCTCCTTAACTTTATAGACATCTGAGGAATTTGCCTCAGTAGCAGGAGGAGGGGATTGCTGCGAGAAGTGGTTCAAGACAACTGGCTTTAGGAGGGAGACATGGAAGGAGTTCAGGATGCGCATAGATGGAGGAAGGTGGAGCTTGTAGGCCACTATATTGATGCACTTGATTACCTCAAAGGGACCAAGGAATCGGGGACCATGTTTGTAGCTGGGTATCTTAAGTCGGACGTATCTGGAGGAGCTCAATGTTTCTTATAAGCCTGGGTCTTGTTACGGTCTGTAGCTCATTGAATGGATTGGCAGGTCTGGTCCCAAATAGACTTGAGATCCTGCACCAGATCCTCTACCGCAGGGACATCAGAGGGACAGTGGAAGAGGAGGGTGAGGAATACATCCATAGACCACACAGAATGGAGCGGAGCCAGTAGACCCCGAGTCTAGGGAATTGTAGGAGAACTAAGCCCAAGGTAGTAGGTCAGCCCAGTTCTCTTGACGGGCTGAGACAAAGTGGTGGAGGTAGCAGCCCAAACTCTGGTTCACCCTCTCTACTTGACCATTCGACTGAAGGTGGTAGGCCGAAGTAAAGTCAAGGTTGACCTATAGTTGGTTACACAAGGAACGCCAGAATTTGGACACAAACTGAACTCCTCGATCAGACACGATGTGTAGTGGAAGACCATGCAGCAGGAAGATATGTTTGAAGAATAAACTGGCAAGCCATGGGGAAGACGGAAGACCTGGAAGGGGAACAAAATGGGATATTTTGGAAAACCGGTCCGTCACTACCCAGATGACAGTACTGCCCAAAGAGACAGGCAGATTGGTGACAAAATCCATTGCAGCATGGGACCACGCGCGACTTGGTATTGGCAATGGAAGTAACAGTGCAGCCAATTTCAGATGAGAGGCTTTGTTGCCGGCACAGGTGGAGCAGGATTCCCCGCCACTTCCTCCAGAGCTACCCACCTGCATAGCTGCGATGCACACTACATTCATCTACTATTTGTGTCCGACGAAGGTCAGGGATTGAGCGAAACGTTACACACATTTGCATTATTAAATAAAATTACAAAAAGCAACTAGAATCAGTGTGACTGGATTCCACAGTTTATTTACGTATGGGATTGGGACCCTATCCAGAGCACCTGAAGTGATAAAATCATTGGTGTGCCGTACGACTCCTAGACAACAGGTGGAGCAGGCTCCCACAAACTCCCAAACATCTTTGACCAGGTCTGGCCACCAGTAGTAGCGGGAGATGAGGGCCACAGTGCGTTGCACCCCAGGGTGCCTTACCACATGAGAAGAATATACTTAAGACAGAATCCTCTTCTGGAGAGCAGGTCTAACATATGTCTTGCCGGGAGGTAGCTGCCGAAGATCCACCGGAGCTGCAACAACAAGCTGGTCAGGAGAAATTATATGCCGAGGAGCCGGTTCTTCTCCAACAACATCCAAAGCATGGGACTGGGCATCAGCCTTGACATTCTTGACTGCTGGACGAAAATGAATCAGCAGGTCGAAAGTGGGAGAAGAACAATGACCGATGGGCTGTCTGGAGGTACAAGTTCATGTGGTCAGTGTACACATTAACAGGATGGAGAGCTCCCACCAGAAGATACCGCCATTCTTCCACAGCAAGCTTGATGGCCAACAGCTCTCTGTCTCCAATGGAATAATTCCTCTCTGCAGGAGAGAAAGTTTTAGAAAAGAAGCCGCATGTGGAAGTTTGACCCTTGGACCCTTTCTGGGTGAGAACCGCTCCAGCTCCTATGGAGGACGCATCCACCTCAAGAAGAAAGGGTTTGTTCATGTCAGGCCTAGTGAGCACAGGGGCCGAGGCAAAAACGGACTTCAACTTGGAGGGGCCATTTCAGCAGCAGGAGACCAGGCACGTGGTTTGGCACCCTTTTTGGTGAGGGCCACGATGGAAGACACCAGAGTGGAGAAATGCAGAATAAACTGCCGGTAATAGTTTGCAAAACCCAGGAACCTCTGTATGGTTTGTAGGCCCTCCTGGCTTAGCCACTGTAGGACAGCAGACAGTTTCGTGGGGTCCATCTGGAGGCCTCTGTCGGAAATTATGTAACCAAGGAATGGAAGGCTGTGCTGGTGAAACTGACATTTTTCTAACTAGAGGTGATTGGCACGAAGTCGACCAAGAACCTGTCATACGTGTGCCTGGTGGGACACAGGGTCTGGAGAGTACACTAAGATGAAATCTAGATGGACCATCAAATGAATAGTGTCCAAGAGCAAAACTGATCACACAAGTTTTCTGGATAAAATCTTCCTTTTACTTCATAATTTCCCGTAAAACATTAAAATTTTTTGATATTGACATATATTTCACCTATGATAAAGTTTCACAGAGCTTGCATTCTCAGACCACAAGGTTACCGTGAGGTATTTTACATAATTTGTAACTTAGTTGTGAGACTTGCATAAGCATCTCACGTCCTCCTTGAATGTCCTTTTAAACAACTCTGTTCCGGTGCAATGGACGGAGACCCTAACTCAAGCCCGATGCCTCCCGAAAGTGCTGTGTAGCACGGTACTGTGACGTTTCGGGGGCACGCCCCTTCCTTAACTTCCTGGGATGTTAATTAAATACTACCTGCATTTTTTAAAGTAATGTGCTATTTTAATTTAACCCATGTCATACATAGTTTAAAGGGGAGCTGTATTTGTTGCCATGGTAAACTAAGAAGATCCTTACTCTTATGAAGCAGATAAATCTCCCCCTATAGTATATATATGGGGCACATTTAATTACCCGGCCCCATTCGCGATCCAGCGCGCGTTCTCTGAACAGGATGCTGGTCCGACGGGAGTTTAATCAGGTGTCTCCAGACAGGTGGCGCTGCTACCTGAAAAGCAATCTGCATGCGGCCGGAATACACCGAGCTGGACCAGGTGAAGGTAAGCGCTTCCCACGACACATTTGTCGTTATTAAAGCGGCGTTTTTCCGAATATTTGGGTTTTCGTTCGGCCACCCCCCCGATTTCCTTCGCGTGCATGCCAGCGCCGATGCGCCAAATCTATCGCGTGCCGCCGAAATCCCGGGCCAATTCAGGTACAATCGTCGCAATCGAAATATTCGGGTACACTTCGGAAAACGCGAAATCGGGCCCTTAGTAAATGACCCCCATGTGTATATGCTGTATTTATGAGTATATAAAAAGTGTCGCATGATGGTGTACATTTAAGATGATCTATAAATGTTTGTGTCTTTGTCAACTTTATTTTTGTGTATATATGAGTGTAATATATTGTACATATATGTTATTATTTTTTAAGGGAACGGGGACAGAAGCTCCGCATTGGCAAGGCTTACAGTTACGTCAGGCTTACAATGTGCACTTCCCCCTTCCACTGTGTGAAACTTGCTATGCTTCAGTGTGATGATACATCAAGCATAGGTAGGGGGGAGTGCTGAGCACGAAGCAAAGGGCTAAGGTAGACAGTCTAACAGCCTGTGAAGCTGCAGCATGCAGTGGCTCTGGAAGCCGCCCCAGTAGCCTTTCAGGCTGATTGGCATAGTTTTTAAAAGTTTTATTTAGAAGGAATGAGGCCATGGATAACAAATATAAGAATATTACTACAGTCACAGTGCCTGGATCATTAGAAGTGTCCCTGGTTTATCTATGCTTGATTTTTAGATTTCCTGTAAATAGTTGGGCCAATGAAGTGTCAAAAAAGAAAAAAAATTATAACATCAGCAATTTATTATTACAATTACTCTCCTTATGGATTCTTTTCTTTAATACATAGCTTCGCTTACTTTGTATTTTTTCACAATCAGTATTTATCGGATGTGATAAGAATTGCAGTGATCCGTATCTGTAACAGTTACAGTTACATACTGTAGTCTGTGGCAGGGCGATAACATCTTTCTTTGTTTTATCACCTTATAAATGGAAGTTTCCACATTTTAAAAGCGCAGATTTGTGCCCCTAAGTAGTAGTGCTCACAATATCAGAACACTCCAGCGTGTTTATATATCCAAACAATGCAACATATTTTCGCTGCCATAGAAATTGTAGGACCAACAGAAATAGTCAAGCAAAAAAATGGAATGTTCTTACCAATTCCTGAAGACCCATTTCTGCTTTAATGGGTTCAGGGAGATGGGACATTGTAGGCCCTAACACTATTCATGCCCAGACTCCCGTCATTACAAGGACTGTCCGCAGCTGTCCCTAAATTCCCTGTGAAGTGATGCATACGGGGTAGTGTTTAGTATACACCCACTTAATTAATGTCACACCGCAGGGACTACAAAATAGTAAGTGTAACATAATTATGCACCGATCACATATACATTGTGACGGGGCATATGTCTATGCATACGCAAAGACTGCGATCACTTGTTAAACACTTTTTTTCATGTGATACAATAAATTGATATTGCTAGCAGGACAATATATTAAAATCAAACTAACTAAGTGGGTTTTGGTTCTGAGTTAGAGCAGCAAAATACACTTTCCCACAATGCAGTGATAGATGTTCAAGAAGGAACCGATTAAAGCAGAAATGGGTCTTCAGGAATTGGTAAGAACATTCCATTTTTTTTGCTTGACTATTTCTGTTGGCAATTCTATGGCAGCGAAAATATGTTGCATTGCTTGGATATATAAACACGCTGGAGTGTTCTGATATTGTGAGCACTACTACTTAGGGGCACAAATCGTTCATCTTGTTGCCATTAGTTATAGCTGTCCTGACTATTTGCTATGATACCTAATTAGTTGTGCACATTGATCAATATCTTTGTGACTTAAAGCTCCTGGTTAATGCGTAATCTGTAGATGCTAAATAAATAAAGAATTATTATTATTATTGCATAAAGTGACACATAGCAGATTTGAAAAATCCGACTGGGTCCTTAAAGAAAACCTACCATTTGATTTGATGAATTATGTAGCAAACATACCTTGAGAATGCTGTAGCTACACTGATGCAGGATCATATCTTGGTTAATTCCTGTGCTGAGTGGTTTTGCTGATAAAACAGATATAACATTATGATAAATAAGCTTTGTCGTTTCTATAGCTTATCTAGCGCTTGCTTCTGCGCTTCTCCTAGCCTGTGAGTTTTTCTCGGCAGGAGAAGATGATGCAATCACTCCTCTCCCTGCCAGACAGAATAATCAATTGCTGCACAATCCCTCTGCTGCTGTGTATGAGTGATCCAGCTCAGGTTGATTAGTCATGCTTAGTCATGCTTGACTACCTCCATTTGTAATTACAAGCTCAGTGTTAATCAAGACAGCCATGCTGTCCCAGCTTTCCCAAGGTCCAGAATGTTATAATTGTTTTTTTCAGCAAAACCACTCAGCTCAGGGATTAAACAAGATATGATCCTGCATCAGTGTAGCTACGAGTGATCCAGCTCAGGTTGATTAGTCATGCTTAGTCATGCTTGACTACCTCCATTTGTAATTACAAGCTCAGTGTTAATCAAGACAGCCATGCTGTCCCAGCTTTCCCAAGGTCCAGAATGTTATAATTGTTTTTTTCAGCAAAACCACTCAGCTCAGGGATTAAACAAGATATGATCCTGCATCAGTGTAGCTACAGCATTCTCAAGGTATGTTTGCTTCATAATGCGTCAAAGCAAATGGTAGGTTTCCTTTAAGGTGAAAATGATCTGGGTCCTTAAGGAGTTAATAAATCTGAAGGGATATGGGTGTCTGAGTTGAAAAGCAAGATGCTTGGGTGCATCAACTGTACTGAAGGAATGGTCACTATAAGCTTCATTCTTTGTGTATAAACAGCACCTTGATGAAGCTACATTCTATAGTTGTTATTCATTGGTTAGTGTTATCAAGGAAACTATAAAATATGATTAGTTCTTTCCCTTAGACCAGTCTTGTTTGGAAAGTGTATTATAAACAGTAGTACAGATGCCAGTGCTAAGGGTGTTAACTTTTTAAATGCCTTCAACAAAGCATGCACACCACCAGTTTTCCTAGCACAGACACTCCCCAAAGACATCATGGGCAGAGAGGGCAAACATCCTAAGGAAAATGGCAGATGCTTATGCTCCGCCAGTATTTAAATTTTAACCGGTTAAGGACCCTTTCCTGTTTTTTAATTTCCATTTTTCACTCCCCATCTTCAAAAATCTATAACTTTTTTATTTTTACACGTAAAGAGCTCTGTGATGGCTTGTTTTCTGCGAAACAAATTGCACTTCATAGTGTTGGTATTGAATAATCCATGCCATGTACTGGGAAAAAATTCCAAATGCAGTGAAAATGGGGAAAAAACGAATTTGCGCCATTTTCTTGTGGGTTTGGATATTATAGCTTTCACTGAGCACCCCAATGACAGGTCTACTTTATTCTTTGGGTTGGTACGATTATGGGGATACCAAATTTGTATAGGTTTTATAATGTTTTCATACATTTACAAAAATTAAAACCTCCTGTACAAATTTTTTTTTTTAATTTGCCATCTTCTGGCGCTAATAACTTTTTTATACTTTGTTGTACGGAGCTCTGGGTGGTGTCATTTTTTGCGACATTTGATAATATTTTCAATGATATCATTCTTAGTACTGTACGACCTTTTGATCACTTTTTATAGATTTTTTTTTCATATATTATTCAAAATGGCAAAAAAGTGCCATTTTCGACTTTGGGCGCTATTTTCCGTTACGGGGTTAAACGCATTGAAAAACCGTTAATATATTTTGTTAGATCGGGCATACCTAATGTGTTTATGACTTTTACTGTTTATTAATATTTATATCAATTCTAGGGAAAGGGGGGTGATTTGAATTTTTAGGTTTTTTTATTATACATTTTTTTTAACTTTTTTTATTTTTATTTTTACTATTTTTCAGACTCCCTAGGGTATTTAACCCTAGGTGTGTATGATCGATCCATATATACTGCCATATGGCAGTATATGGGGATTTTACTCCTCATTCATTACAATGTGCTGTCAGCACATTGTAATGAAGGGGTTAAAACGAAATAGCCTTGGGTCTTCGGAAGACCCCAGGCTACCATGGAGATGGATCGCCGCTCCCAGATGGGGTCACGGGAAGCGACGATCCTAGGCATCTTTTTGACGCTGCTGGCAGCTTTGCCGGCAGCGACCGCTGTGATAACACCCGCAATAGTGCTTGCTAGCATTGATCGGCAGTGGTTACGGAAGTCTTTGCTGCAGAATGCAGCGAAGACTTACCGGCTAAGGAGAGGGCTCAGCCCGTGTGCCCTCTCCATGCAGCGGGACCTGATCGCCGCCGTGAATACATGACGGGCGGTCGTGAACCAGTCAAAGGTAAGGGTGCTGTTACTGGTGTAGAGAAAAAAACGGGTTGTCCAGCATCCAGGCAAGAGAGTGGCTTGGTGAATTTATTAAAATTCCACTTTTATTGACTATTCTTTAAAATCATAGAAGACGTCTAAAACATAATCAAACTGACGCGTTTCAGACTACATCAGTCCTTAGTCGTAGCTAAGGAGGCTGGCTACGACTAGGACTGATGTTAGTCTGAAACGTGTCAGTTTGATTATGTTTTAGACGTCTTATGATGTTTAAAGAATATTAATAAAAGTGGAATTTTAATTAATTCACAAGCCACTCTCATTGCTGCTGGATGCTGGACAACCCGTTTTTCTTTTCTTGAAGTTATTGCTGGTCCCCGCACAGCACGTCCGAGCAACGGCCCCTTACAGCACAGCGGACATCTTAAAGGGGTGAGCTTGAAGAATTATTTTCTCTTTTGTTATGTTAATGGTTGTAGGGAGCTTTCGATCCCTAATTTTTAGGATCAAACCCCAACCTGAAAGGGTCTGCTCATCCCTATTCATTATTTAAATAAATATAGCACTTGCTTGCTAACATCCCAGTGCAAATTCTCAACACCCATAAAAATAGGGTTGAGATATAATTGGACAGAGAACGAGATAAGCTTTTGATTGGAGGAGATTTATCCTGCACTAATCTTGAAGCATGCTTCTTAATGAATTAGACACATCTCATCAACCAGAAGCATACATCTTTGTCATATATTGCACATGAACAAGAAAATGTTAGCTAGAAAGTATTATAGAGTTACATTTAACCAAATGTAAAGATATACAGCTCATTGGGGCACATTTACTTACCCGGTCCAGTCATGATCCAACGGTGCGTTGTCCGACGCTGATTCGGGTCTGCCGGGATTCACTTAGGTCCTTGCCCCCGATATCCAGCAGGTGACGCTGCTGCACCGAGGTCCGTCAGAGTTCACCTTCTTCATCCCGGTGCATGTAAGTTCTGATCTTGCGACACAAATTCTTTTTATATTTCCGTATTTTTTCCGAATCCGATGGGTTGTCTGACGGCCACGCCCCAGATTTCTGTCATGTGAAAGGCGGCACCGATGCGACACAATCCGATCGCGTGCGCCAAAATCCCGGGGCAATTCGGCACAAATCGGAAATGTTCAGGAAAACCCGAGAAAGGCGTGATTCGGACCTTAGTAAATGAGCACCATTATGTGGTTTGGAGTCCTTGAGAGAGTCCAGTTTTTTGGTCTCATCCCCTTTCCGCATGTGAGAAAATATTATTCTCTATCTCGCGAACTTTATTGTTAAGCAAATAACAGGTGGGAAGGAAATTTGCAGATTATTGGCAGATAGTAGAAGTTTAAAAAACAAGAGCTCCTTTTATACTGGGTAACAGAAAACCAGCAATCTGCAAAGAGTTTGTATGTTCTCTCCGTGTTTGCGTGGGTTTCCTCCGGGTCCTCCGGTTTCCTCCCAAACACAAACATACTGGTAGGTTGATTAGATTGTGAGCCCCACTGGGGACAGGGACCGATTTGACAATGCTCTGTGCATTTATGCGTATTTGTGTGCGCTATATAACTAAAGGAATTATCATTATAATTAGCAATGTACGCACTTTTGTCTGTGTAAAGCACTGTACAAATCATGTAAAGTTTATAATAATTTTTTTATTTCAAACCAGAAAGAAGGATCTTATTTGGTGATATGGCTTTGTCTATAACATTATCACTTTGGGGCCTCATAGTATCGGCAGCTGAAAACACCTAAGGAGCTACATATTAGGGGACTTGACTCCAAAGCTTCTGGCTAGGAAACTTTGGTATAAAATAAAATAATCCGATTTTAATTCACCTTAGAAAGAATATCCATTTCTGAGTTCTGTTCCTTAGGATAAAATTTGCAATAAAATTTGCTGTGGTTTCAAAGTGTTTTCCCCATTGTTATTAAAATCATTGTTCCGAGAAACAGAGTCCTATAGGAGTGTTCTCATTAGGGAGGAGAAGCGCGCGGGCGGGGGGGGGAGGGGGGGGTGTGGGTTTTGGTTTTTTATTTTTTGTTTTTTCCCTGCTGTCCCACCCTCCCCGCACATTGTTTGCATGTCTATCCGTGTTTGCGTGGGTTTTCCGGGTCCTCCGGTTTGCCTCCAAACACAAACAACTGGTGGTTGATTAGATTGTGAGCTCCATGGGGACAGGGACAATATGGCAAGTTCTGTGGAGTGCTGCGTAATCTGTAGATGCTAAAAAATAAAGAATTATTATTATTATTATTATTGCATAAAGTGACACACAGCGATTTGCAGAAACCGAGTGGACTGTATAGAAACCGTATCCATTTTGATTTGTGGATGGCATATGTTAGACTAAACCTCCCTGAGAATGCTGTTAGCTGTACACTCGACTACCCAGGATGTAATTATCTTGGTTATTCCTGTGGCTGAGTGTTTTGCTTGACGACATAAGTATATTGCATCACACAATTAGGACGAACTAAGCTTTGCGCGTGGTTCTATAGCTGATATCGAGGACTTGCTTCTCGGGCGTTGTGTGGAGCAGTGTGCGGTTGTTCTCGGGCGAGAGGGAAGCTGTATTGTGCACACATCACATCCTATCCCTCCCCCGCACCACGACAGAATAATCAAATGATGACAGCAGACTCCCTTCCCCAGCTGCTGTGGTGGATGATGACTGAATCCAAGCCTAAGTTTGGTTTTTAGGCATGCTTAGTCACTGGGTCTTACACGCCTGCCATTTGTCGATTGACCAAGTCAGAGTGGATCAAGACAGCCATGCTGTCCCAGCAGTGTGACACTTGACCACGCGGCCAGAATGTTGAATTGTTTTTTAAGCAAAAAACCATCAGCTCAGGGATTAAGACAAGATATGATCCGCATCAGTGTAGCTACGCAGCTCAGGTAGTTTGATTCATAATGCGTCAAAGCAAATGGTAGGTTCCTTTAAGGTGAAAATGATTCTGGGCCTTAAGGATGTTAGTTAGTAAATATGAAGGATATGGGGTCTGAGTTGAAAGCAAGGATGCTTGGGTGCACTCAACGACTGAAGGAATGGTCACTATAAGCTTCATTCTTTGTGTATAAACAGCACCTGATGACGCTACATTCCATAGTTGTTATCAATTGGTTGTGTCTCAAGGAACACTATAAGACATGATTAGTTCTTTCCTTTCGACGCAGTCTGTTTGGAAAGATGTTATTTAACAGTGTTACAGGATGCCGAGTGCTAAGGCGTGTTAACTTTTTAAATGCGCCGGATCACCAAAAGATTGCCACCACCCGTTTTCCTAGAACAGACATTCCCCAAAGACTATGGGCAGAGAGGGCAAACATCCTAAGAAAAATGGCAGATGCTAGGCTCCGAGCAGAAGTATAATTGTAATTCCGGCTTAAGACCCTTTCTGTTTTGAATTCCATTTTTCACTCCCCAGCTTCAAAAATCTAACACTTTATTGTTAACAAGAGCTCTGTGATGGCTGTTTTCTGCGAAACAAATTGCACTTCATAGTGTTGGTATTGAAGTAATACCATGCATTACTGGGAAAAAATTCCAATGCAGTGGAAAATGAGTTTGAAAAAAAATAACGCATTGGCGCATTTTCTTGTGGCCTTGGATATAGTATAGCTTCACTTGAGCGCCCCCCCACATGACAGTATACTTTATTCTTTGGGGGGTTGGTCACGATGTATGGGATACCAAATTTGATATGGTTTATAAAGTTTTCATCCATTTACAAAATAAAGACTCCTGTACAAATGTTTTTTTATTTGCCATCTTTGGCCGCTAATAACTTTTTTATACTTTGTTGTTATGGAGCTCGGGGTGGTGTCATTTTTGCGAATTAATAATTTTTCAAGCTAGCATTATTAGTACTGTAGACCTTTGACACTTTTTAGAGATTTTTTTTCATTCTATTATCAAAATGGCAAGAAGTGCATTTTCGATCTTTGGGCGCTATTTTCCTGTGACGGGTAACGCATTGAGAAACCGTTCATAATATTTTGTTAGATCGGCATCCTAATGTGTTATGACTTTTTATGTTTATTAATTATTGCTATTATCAATTCTAGGGAGAAGGGGAGTGATTTGGAATTTTTAGGTTTTTTTATTTATAAATTTTTTTTTAACTTTTTTATTTTATTTTTACTATTTCAGACTCCCTAGGGTACTTTAACCCCTAGGTGTCTGATTAATCCTATCATTTACTGAGTATGCAGTATATGGGGGTTCTACGCCTCATCATTACAATGTGCTATCAGCACATGAATGAAGGGGTTTAAAAAGAACAGAACCTTGGGTCTTCGGAAGACCCCAGGCTACATGAGATGATCGCCGCTCCCAGATCTGGGGTCCACGAGCCGAAAGCGACGTCATAGCACTTTTGCCGATGCTGGCAGCTTGCCGGCAGCGAAAGCTTGTGATTAACCCAACCGCAATCGGGGCTAAGACATTGATCGCAGTGTTCACCGGTAGTCTTGCTCCCCATATTAGGGGATTGACTCCAAAGCCTTTTGGCTAGGAGGAAACTTTGGTATAAATAAAATTAATCTCGATTTGAATGACTTTGGAAAGAATAAGTATATGACTCGAGGTATAACAGCTAGGAATCCGAGTATATAGCCGACGGCCCCTAATTTACCACAAACATACTGGCGAAACCTATTGACCTGAGTATAAGCTGAGGGGGGAAATGATGTCACAGCCCACCCAGTATTAGAGCCGCCAGCCCCTGCCCCAGTGTGTATATAGCCTGCGCAGACCCTTTGTCCCAGTGTATGATAGATGCAGACCCTGCCCCAGTGTATATAGCCTGCCGACCGCTGCCCCAGTGTAATCGCTGCTGCCGCTGCCAGACAGATCGCACAGAAGATATACAGGGGTCGCCGGAAGGTGAGTTTAGATATATTATTTTTGACTCGAGTAAAGCTAGTTGGGTTTTCAGCACCATTTTTTGTGTGAAACTAGGCTTATACTCGAGTAAGTAGACTCGAGTAGCCATTTCGTGAGTCTGTTCCTAGGCTAAAATTTGCAATAAAATTTGCTGTGGTTTCAAAGTGTTTTCCCCATTGTTATTAAAATCATTGTTCCGATAAAAGATCAACAGTTTGTGCACTATTAAACTAAGGCAAAAGTCACAAAGTACATGATGAACCTGACATCAAATAACATACAGATATTACATCCATTATCTCAGGTCATGTTTTCAAAGACCTGGGTAAGTACCAACTTTCAATTCAATCTCATATGTGTTTTACGTGATTTCCATTAAAAGCTTTGATATTTAATTTTTACTCATGACTGAGAATAAATCAGAAAATAAAGTTCAAACCCCCAGGTCATTTATCTTTATTTTTCTTCCCATTTTTTCTGTCTTTTTTAGACTTTTTTTTGGCGCTGGCAATTTTTGCGCCTTTTTGGGGACATTTTGAAATGTCCGCCAGACATTTGTTTTTTCGTTAGTAAGACACGTCTATCTTCTATTCCAGATGTGCCAAATGTCGCAAATGACATTTATCATTTCAAATTGATAAATTTCGTAAAGTTTTGGTGTAAAAAACTCCAGACGAAACCATACTTAAGGGAAACTTTAAAAAAATGGAAAGAAGTGACTTGAGACTCTGCAACATTTTTTAGACTTTTGTAACAAACGTCCCAAAATGACATAAAAGAAAAACATTTAACACAAGGAAAAAGTGAAATTGATAAATTACCAAAGTAACAGACATAAAAAAGACAGACAAAAACTAGTCAAAAGAAACAGAGATAAGATAAATGACCCCCAATGTGTTATTTTAAAACCACATTTCTTTAAATTAAAATATTAACCTCTTCATGACTAGACCTTAAAAAGGTTTAATCATCTGACCATTTTTAACTAATTTTCGTACTGATTGGTTAAAGGGCCATAACTTTTTTTTGTGCAATACCTTAAACATTTATTGCATTTATTTTTGTGACACATAGGGGGTGATTTAACAATGTGTCTCAGGTTCCGCCAGTTTCTAGCTGTCTTTTTCTGCGCCAGATTTATCACTGTGATTATGGATTCTATCTAAAATCAACTTTTAAAATGGATCTAGCATCTTCTGCAAGACCTGATAAAACAAAAACTGACACTATTATTAAAACAATGAGCAGAACATGTCTCTCCTCCCCCTGCTTTCTCCCTCCAGCAGAAAATGCAGGGGGAGGTGAGACTTGCTCTGCTCATTGTAACAGCCGGGGTAAAGACATCACTGTGGGGCTCTGAGAGCCCCTCAATGCTCAGTCGAACCATGCGACATATTTATCATGCAAAGTCCAACAAAATTGTGTTGCACGCCCCATGTTAAAGTTGCACCAAATATAAAGTGTTGCACTATGTCAGAGGGCACCAGATTCATGAAGAACGTTCCCCAGAAATCCTGACCTCTGCACAATACACAGGCAAACTGCACACAGTGCGGTTTGTACTGTTCTTAGTAAATGTGCCCCATTATGCATTATGCATAACATGCATTTAAGAAGATACATTTGTGTTACAGCTGAACTATATTATTTTATCATTTTGCATATTCCTTTTTTATTTCTTTCATCATTTTTATTAGTCATAGAGTACAGAATATACAATTGAAACTGTACAATTGAAAGAAAACTCTAATTCCCTTTTGGACAACCTCTTGTCAACAAGATAAGTACGGAATCTTATTTGTTGCAAATGGACAACCCTTTTAATATCCTAAGACTCAAAGGTTGCTGCAGCTTGCCTCACTAGCCACAGCTTACTGGTGTTGAAATCTGGCAGAAATGTTCTAGGGAAAGGCGGATTGTCTATGGAAGAGCATTATTCTGCTAAGTATGCTCTTTTAAGAAAGATACATGTGCCCATAGGGATTCCTGAAGATTATCTTGAGCTGTTTGTGTCGCTAAAAAAGATGACCAACTGTCATATTTGATGGCTCCCCAGAAGATTGAAGCTCCTAATTAGAGGCCTTCCTTGTCAGGTTTTAGTTCTACAGTTGGAAAATCCTTTACTGGGCTTTAGTTGTTGGCATGGTTCCACTTTCAGAGAATCCAAGTATTCTGCTATATTTATTTACTGAATAGATTATTTACCGTACATTTTTTTCATTATTCATTAATGGCTTTGACAGTTGTACCCTAAAAGCTGTATATAAATACTGTTCTATGCCACCAGAAAATCTAAATAAGGCTACCATGGTACATCACTTGCCATGTGTGAATTATCGGCATGCGAGGTCTGCTCACATGCTATGGGCAGTGAAAAAGACTGTCCGAGCAGGAATAATATGTGGTCCATGCAGACAGATCACACATGGGACTGTGGAAATCACAGCCATGTGTGTGAGCCCATAGAAAAGTAAATTCCCCATTCATGTGCACAATGCTTAAGGTCGGCGACAAGGAACGATAACATATTGCAGCAATTACAGTTAATGTGCCTAGTTTCTGTAAGGGTTGTAAACCGCTTTTTTGCTGCAGCAAGGAGGCTATGCAAATTTTGAATTCTGCACTTTGCAGCAATAATTTAAATGATGAATATTCTGAACTCAGTTTTCACAGCAAATTTTGGTATAAAATCTTGTGCTTAGAGACAAAAAAAGTGTGGTCAGGGCAACCTCTCTAGATTCCTTATGACTGCTGCGGTCTCTGATGCTTCAATGTGATGCCCAGGGGTGCACCAGCCATGAGGAGAGTTGAGATTTTTGCCTCAGGCAGCACCACATTCAGCAAGATGGATGGTAGCATCAGGGGTGCCATCATCTCCAGCAAAGCAGGTCCTGAAAAATAATGGGGCAGATTTATAAAAAGTGTCCTACAGTTAGACAGTGCAGAGTTAGACTAGACAGTATTATTCTGTACCGAATTTATAAAAGCTTTTAATGCTGGATGATAAATCTGTCCTAGTATCAGACTGTCTAATCGTACACTGCACCTCCTATTAGGTGGCTTACTTTATGCCAGGAAGTTAGGATACAATTCTGTTCAGCAGTATTTCTGGCGGACGGACCTTTTTGGCACGAGAACACGCCCGTTTTCTTTGGTCAATCCCATTTTGTCGAGCTAGTCGTAGGAGAGTCAGAAAACTCTCCAAAAAAACCGTTTATAAATGTGGTGCAGACAGGTTTTAGTGCAAAGTACAACATAATTCTGTTGAGAACTGATTAATAAATCTCCCCCAATGTTGTTTTACTCCTGTTGTCAGAACAGGTGTAAGATGCTGCATAGAGAACCCACCTACTATAAAAAAAAAATGGATTTATTTCTACTGCATGGTGTGGATTGGGGCACCATTCTGTAATTCACCTCAGACAGCAGAGAATCTAGGTTCACTCCTGGGGACGCAAGTAAATTCAGTGAATGAAGAGAAGAAAAATGGATCTCTGTGGTGGCTGTCTTCAAAATAGGGGACCAGAAATCTAGGTGCAAGTGTATTAGTTTAAAAAAATTGCTGCATTTTAGCCAGAGATGATTCTGGCCCTTTCACTGCTCGCTGTGAGGGGGGTATAACTGGCTGCAAACCTTGCATAGACGGCTGTGGTGCCTGGTGGCAGTACAGTGACCACACACGTGAGGCACCGTAGCGTACCATGCATGGGAAAAAGATAGTAGGGCTTATTTATTAAGGGTCCCGTGGCCGAATTTCCATCGGATCTGGATCCGGGTAAGTAAATGTTCCCCAATGTGCTTTAGCTTTTACCATGTTTATAGCCATGTGCCGTGCATCATTATGGAGAGCGCTGCTCACCCCTCTTTCTCTCGCCCGACGAGCATACATTTAGTGTGAAAGTGGCCTTGGAGGAATTGATGAACAAGTTAATTTTAAAAAGAAACATCCAGAAGGAAGTAAGTTGTCCAAACTTATAACCAGCTCTTTCCTTCATGAGCATTACTGCATAATGTAAATAATTGTTCTTCTTAATCTAGCTGTGCTCTTGGGTAATGTATCTATAAAAAGAACCTTTCACCTCCTACTCTAACTCAAGCTCTTTGCTTCCAGTGATAGGTGCTTCTTTAGTGATTCTGGCTCTATGGAACAGTATGATGCCGTGTGCTGCACCGTACCGCTCCCATACGGCACCGTGCGGCCATTGCTGACGGGCACATCATCATGTGAATGTAGCCTAAAATCAACTTTTAAAAGTATGATAATCAACCAGAAGGGTTCTGGGGGACGTAGATTCACATGCTGTTATATTGTGAGTACTAACCCCCCAAAAAATTATAGCAAGTCTGCGGTGAAATTACAGCAGGCAATGGCAGGTAGGATGTGCAGAGGAAGGAGGAAGAGATGCAACAACATATGAAGCTACAGCATGGTGGAGCTCTGGTAACACCCCAGAGCCCCTAGATGACAAATTCAAGAAAATGTCCACAGTCACGGTGCCCGGATCTAAGTGTCTCTGGTTTATTATGCTTCCTTTTAATGGTAGATTTCCTTTAAATAACCTATTGGGAGTTAATACAGGGGCCCGTTTCCTGACTCACTCATAAAATAGAAAGAGCAGAGAATTTTATGACATACCCAGCACAATTGTGGATGAAAAAATGACCAGCAATTTTATTGGTCACAATTAAATGTGTCATCACTCCTGAGATGACACGGAAGGCCAAATAAACATTTGTTACCAGCTTCTCCATTTGAGACATCCTGTTTGCTAAAATTGTCTCTAAAGTAACACACAAGGCGTTTTTTTCTGGATCAATATATATTATGCCAGAAGGATTTATAGGACAAGATGTGGGTATCCATTCACAGTAATATCAATGTTTAGATCCCATCCGCCTACAGTATTCCAGGGAGCCTGATCAAATGGCATCTCTCATAAACACAACTCTGCTTTGTGCTGATCCATTCCAAATGAGCAAAACAGATCTGTCCAAAGACTGATGTCTCTGGTTACACAGACTGTGCATTTTAGGAAAGATATTATATTAAACTGGTTAAGTTACTTAAAAACTTACAGCTTCTAAGGACAGTTTCCATAATTTAATGATGTCTTCAAAAACTCTAAAACTGGCTTACTTTATTTACCATAAGTAACTTTATTATGAATGATTTATTGAAAATCTTTATTTTTCCCTGTGGTTTATTGGTATTAAACTTAATTTAAATTTGATATTAATTAATGATTTATGACATAATGCAATACTAGTGACAAGCCACCACACAGTTGGCAAGGCAAATCCACAGCTGACTATGCTTCAGATGCCTGTAGGCTATAGCTCGGAGAAGGGAGAAAGCTGGAATCAGGCTTGTCTGTTTTCCCCAAAACAAAAGACTCAGGCAGCAACTCAGGCCCCCATACACCTTAGATATGTATTCCAACTTAAGAGGCAGTTATGACTGAAGTGATTATAAGCTGCACAGTCCTATTACAAATTTCAAGGTTCCTTTGTACTTATATTTTTTACAAAGTTCTGGTGACAATTGAAAGGTAACTCGTTTTTCAAATTTATTATTGACCAACGAAGAGTGGTCCTAACCAGATATCATCATGTTTTGGCTGTTATAGTACTGGATAAAAGGCATAAGACCCAGATACTGATGCTTCTTACATGCACAAGTGCTATACACATGTGGCCTCACATATGAACCACATATAGTAATTCACTTAAGCAATTTTAGCTTCTACTAGGTCAATTGGGCATATAGTATACTAGCTGTAGATCTGTGTGCTGCCCAGGATAGGAAATAACTGCTCTTAGCTATAACAAAATCGAATGAGTTAACACAAAATATTTTATAAGTATCTATCTGTCTCTGACTGTCTCTCTCCCTGACTCTCTCTTACCTTATCTTTCAGTGACTGCCTCTGAGCGTCTTTTACTGTCTCTTCAGTGATTGTCTTTGACCGGCTCAGCTTCTAACTGCTACACTCTTCCTCGCTACGACAGTTACAGCAAAGGGGCCCACGGAGCTCAGCGCACCAAGGGGCCCACTGAAACGAGCACGCTCCCCCCCCCGCTCCCCCATAACCTGAACCATCCGGGATATCTGGCATAGACTCAACCATTTTTTTGGGGTGTGCACTTTCAAACCGTGCCTTCAATGGAGACCGTAGTGTCTAACAATCGTATGGTTGGAAAGGAACTGGTCATTGTAAATATACATATTTATAGAATGGTGATGGATTTTTCGAAGTCTCTTCCAAGTCCGCCATGAAAACATTTGCATATGGAGGGGCCATATTGGTCACCATGGCTGTACCCTTAGGTTGAAGGAAAAAGGTATCACCAAAAAGAAAGTAGTTACAGGTAGGTACGATTTCTAGGAGTCTGAAAGTCAAAAGTTGAAAACATTGTTATCCTTTTTTACTTCCCAAATGTATAAATCTACTGAGCTCTTATAACAAATAATGCCTGTGTATGACATGTTGGGGGATATTTATCATACGCTGATGATACCAAGTGTATCCGGTGGGGTCCTGCGCAGCGTTTATTTCAACGCTAGGCCCTGCCTACATGTGAAAATTAGCTGGCAGCTGCGAGTGTGCAGGTGTGGCCAGCCCATCCTGCCCAGCTGTGCCCTCCACTCGGCCAGCCACATTACCCCTTCATGCCCCACTGGCGTGATTGTGGCAGATTGGGGTAGATCTGTGGTGCAGAGGCCCTGATAAATACCCCCCATTGCCTATATTTGCTAATCTATTCTTTTCCATTGCTACAATCTTGCTCTTGAGCACACTCTGTTCCCTCTTTATATATGTATGTATATATTATATCTACATTATAATGTGAGAAATCATACATTTAAATAAATAATATACATTTTGTTGCTTTTGCATCCTGCTGCATCTAACAGACTGTTTTAATAAGAGTGATATGTTTGCTCATAGTTCCTGTGGCAGGCACAGAACCCTAAATAGTAGTTTCCTTTGTGACAGATGCATCTGCTACAAAACTAAAGCCAGATGTGATGCCAACATCATTTGCTTATGTCTGCGTCTAATTTGAGACACATATGAGCTGAATGTGTGATGGAAAAATGTAGCCACTATCTTCCCAATGGTCCAGCAAATTCAGTTGTCACACAGTGGACACAGTTGAAGGATTTTGCCGAAGTTTCTTAAATATTTATACAAGGAAATGATATTTGACGGATGGGTTAAAACGAAGCATTCCAGCTTTAACATACGGGTTACGAATTCTAAATAACCTCAATACTAAAATATGGAATCTCTTGGCTTTAAAATACAAATGTTTCCCACTGAATAGACCAGGATTTAGTGTTGAGGTTAATGATGATCATGACACATAGCGTTATCTAATATGTATGTATTTTTTACCATACACTCCACAAGTAAGATTTTAGAGATTAGAAAGGGTGAGGGGTCACCAGTCTAAGAGTATAGTTCATTTTATGTCTAGTGATGAGTAGGTTGTTAATGGGGACTTGAATTTTAAAGAAAATCTGTAGCAGGACAGCCCTTTCTAGGGCTAATCCTTCAGTGCCCCAAATCTTTTAGAATTTTTAATGGCCCCTTTAAGTGCAAATTTACTAAAGAGGCTACTGACGTGTGCAGTAGCTGGAGCTGAGGCTACACGGAGCCGCTAATCCACGACCCAGTAGCCCCTTGCTCTCCGCCTATCAATACATCTTGTTCGTGAAGCCAGGATCTGTGCATGACTAGTAATAATAATAATAATAATAATTCTTTATTTATATAGCGCACACAGATTACGCAGCGCTGCACAAGCATGTCAAATTGGTCCCTGTCCCCATGGGGCTCACAATCTAAACAACCTAACAGTATGTTTTGGAGTGTGGGAGGAAACCGGAGTACCCGGAGGAAACCCACGCAAACATGGAGAGAACATACAAACTCTTTGCAGATGTTGACCTGAGTGGGATTCGAACCCAGGACCCCAGTGCTGCAAGGCAGAAGTGCTACTCACTCAGCCACCGTGCCGCCCTAATAGACGGACCTCTTTGCCTACTGTGATGCTCTCTGAATGCTTTACTTTAGTCCCAGGCTGCAATGATCAGATGTAAGGTGTCTGACATGAAGCTTTATTGATACCCCTTGTTCCCATGACAGTCAATATCAGCACAACAGTCAAAAATTAATTTCAGACTAGAGGCTATAATATTCATACAGACGGGGGTCTATCGCAGTCTTAATCCAACCCTGACATGTATGCTATATTACAATATTTTTGACAAATAAGAGGTTAACATAAATGCCATCAATTTCTGTTTTCATTTAAAAGACAACATATTTGTTAACCATGTGAAGCTGTAATTCACTGCACCAATCCTTTCATATTAAAACTTGATTATCCATTACATGAGCTTAGAGTTCAGAACTGCACTGTTGGTGGCAAGCATCCTGCAGAAAAGTCTTAAGAAAATAATACTTATATAACCTCAGTAATAGCACAGTTGCTAGCTGCACCTGGGTTCTATGTATTAAAGACACATTTCTGGACTTGCCATTTAGTTAGTAATTTTGCAAATCCATATGTGTTTTTGAAATGAGTTTTTCTTAATAATCCACATCAGGATACACACTGTTTATACACATAGATATCTAACGTATCTATGCGCACATATACGCATAAACACATGTAATATATAAACATATGTATGTATGCCTCCTAATGGAATCCACCCAATCAATCAATTACAATCATGAAATGTTGTACAACCGGCTCCTGCTTCTATTTTGCTACACGTCATCAACCTCTTGCCCCTCTGCGCCATACTAGTACGACATGCTGTCCAACTAATAGCGCTCCTCTGCACCGGAGCTGAGCCAGCATCAGGGATCCCAGGGTGTCAGTGGTAATATATCGCTGACATACCTGTGTGACACTTGTGGTCGAAGCAAACTCTGATTGTGGGTGTTAACCCTTTAAATGCTATGGTCAGCGTAACAGAGGCATTTAAATGGCTGCAGGGATATTCCCTGCTTGATAAACTCCCCATGCAGCGTTTTCGGGGGGGGGGTCGAATATTGCTATGGCAACCCTGGGGTCTGCGCAAAGACTCCAGGGCTGTCCATAGTAAATGCCTGTAAGGTCCGGTCCAGGCAGTGGTGCACATTTACTTACCCGGTCCTGTTGCGATCCAGCGGCGCGTTCTCTGTGGAGGATTCGGGTCTTCTGGCGATTCACTAATGTAGTGCGGCCGATGTCCACCAGGTGTCGCTGCTGCATGAAGTCCATCGGAGTTCACTGGAGTTCACCAAGCTATCGTGGGTGCAGGTAAGCGCGTGTCAAGCGACAATTTCTTTTTTTAAAATACGGCGGTTTTTCCAAATCCATCGGGTTTTCTTATGGCCACGATTTCCAAAACCGGGGGAAATTCAGGGAAAATCGGTGCAAAATGGTAATATTCAGGTAACCCGGTGGAAAAAACGCGATACGGGCCCTTAGTAAATGATCCCCAGTATGTCAGCCTATGCATTAGCATAGGCTGATAGTGCTAATACCCTGCAATACATCAAATGATTGCTTGTTCATGTCCCAGACAAGTAAAAAAGTGAAAAGAAAAGTGAATAATAAAAGTTTTTAAATAAAAATAAACTAATAAATTAATCTAAAATCCCCCAAAGACTCATTATATATTACACTTACATATAACATAAAAAAATCACTATACAAACCCCACATATGCAGCATCTCCACATCTGTACAATAATACTAAATCATTTCTAAACCTGCAAGATGAACGCCGTAAAAAAAACTTTTATAAAAAGCCACTAAATATTATGATTTTTACCTATTTTGTCCCACATAAAATGCTATAAAAAGTGATTAAAAAAAATTATCAATACAAATGGTACTTTTGTGAAGCACAACATATCCTGCAAAAAAACAAGCTATATAGAGCAGAAATTAAAATAGTTATGGTGATGCAAAAATTATAGATTTATTTCCCCAAATTAGGTGTTATTGTACAAAACTAGTATGCAAAAATATAGAAATTTGTTATCACTGTAATCATACAGATCCGTTGAATAAATCTAACATATTACTTAGGGTATATGGTAAACACCAAAAAAAAATCAAGTATCAATTACAGAATTGATGTTTTTTCTACATCCCCCCCACACACACAAAAATGGAAACGGAAAAACAAATATTTTATAGCTCAACAAAATGCTCTTTGAAACAACTAAAATCCACTCAATTCTATAAGGCGAAATTGGTCCTCCTTCGCTTCTGTGCCGCACTGTACGCCCCTACAAATAACATCCACATGTGGGGTTTCTCCAAACCTGTGAGAAATTACATAACGAATTTTAAGATTTTATGGTTTTCTCTTTTTAAAAAAACACTAGATTCCATAAGGCAAAACTGACTGATGCATGGCCCTCCTTCCCTTTTGTGTCTCGCTGTATGCCCATGCAAGTAGAGTCCACATGTGGGAGAAATTGCATAACGAATTTTAAGAGGAGAGGTTTTCTCTTTTTATATTTTGTGGATGTGTAAATTTTTGGGCTCAATGAATGTATTGCCAACAAAATAGGACCTTTCATCTTTATTTTATTTGAATTAATATAAAGATCTCAAGGGGTTAACAATCTTCCCAAAAAAAATTTCTGATAGTTTGAGGGGTGCAGATTTGAAAATAGGTTCATGTATAGGGGGTTACCAGTATTATATACAGTATTTCAAATTTCATTACAAACAATAATGATCCCCAAAAAATTCAATAAAATCTTCTTGAAAATATGAGATACTCGATTTGTAAGCCGCACCACATCAAAATAAATTATCCATCAACTGATACAATATATCTGTAACCTCCGTGCCTAAATGTCGCACTATACCGCAGTTGGCAGAATAGATGCCGTTAATTTGTGTGTGAACTGTGGCTTAGTGTTTGGATTAACTGAGCCACACCCTGCTCCTTGCATTTCAGCCCTGCCCAGCAAGGGTTACTAGCCTGATGGAATGTTTCCCCAGTGGCTGCTGGAGGGGTGTCCGGGAACGGCCTTATATACCGGACTACTCCCATCAGACCTTGCTGGTTATTTTAAGTCCTACCTGTGTATCTAGTGCTCTTGCTATCTTGTTTGGTATTCTGTGTTTTGTATCCAATTCTGTACCCTTGCGGCCATCTTGGTTTTTACCAGGTTTGTTTGTCTCCGCTTGTTTGCCTGTATCTGAAACTGACCTGTCTATAACCCGCTTGATCTTGACCTGACCTGTGTAGATCCCGCCTGAAGACCTGTATATAACGTTGTTTGTCCCTCAGTATTGTTTACCTCCTAGTGTTATCCCATTTTCCCTGTCTCTGACCTGTGTTAGTATTCTGTGCACCAGTGTGAACACTGGTCTATTCCTGTATTCCGGTTACCTGTCCGCTCCACCACCCAGCAGCTGCCAGACAAAGTAAGTCTTCCTGTCATCTTGTAGGGTCGCTAAGGGACCGTCAGTTAGGTCCATGATAGTGGGTTCGCCCTTATAAGGGCAGTTTATCTGCTTTAGGCAGGGCCTTAGCCCACAGCGACGTTCCAGTTTGAGTTCGCCACCACTTACCTAGTCTGATAGCTAGGACCCTGTTTGTACTTTTTGTTTATAAATCATCAACAACATTTTTGTGGAAATAAAATAAATTATCCGTAAAGCAGACATATGGGTAATATTATTTAGCAACTAATTTAGGGCTCATTCACACGGTCGTCTGGGGGGAGTACATATACGTCCCCATAGACTGCAATGGCGGCCCGGCTCTATCCGCGCCGTACACCACAAAAAGATAGAGCATACTCTCTCTTTTTGCGAGTGTGCGGCCGTGCACCGCTGTTTTCTATGGAGGGAGGAGGGGTCACCTCCTCCTCTCCAGCACATGGTGGTATGCCCGCATGTCATGAAACTAGTTTTGCATAGCATTGCACTAGCAATAGTTCTTTGTTTACGTCAGTATAGTGAAGTGGAGGAAACAGTCCTGTGTGACTTTTAGTAAAGTCGCAAAAAACCTTAATATGACTTTTATGAGATGTTTTTATGCCAAAAAAGCCAAGTAACCCAATGATAAATAACCCCCTGTCAGGGGTAGTGTACCCACTGAACCACCGTGAGCGATGATGCAAGCCGACACCTGGGAGCGGAGTCTAAGTGGCTCCCGGTTTTCACCATATCCCGCCACAAAGTGAGTTGGCTCCACAGGCGTGACTTTGCTTGCGGTGGTGGCCAAGTCAAAGTTCAAAATTGGAAGGCAGAGACAGAGTGGTGGTCAGGCAGGAGGCCAGGACAGGCGGCACGGGATCGGAGTCTGGAACAAGGCAGAAGGTCATGAACTTGGAAGGGGCCGGTAATTTATCAGGGCAGGTGGCCGGCCAGCACCAATCATCGGTGTGCTGGCCCTTTAAATCTTACAGAGCCAGCACACTCCCTAGGTGGCCGGGACGCACACGGCTGGAGCTAGGGACGGTGAATGAGCACCCGGTCTCCAGCAGGACAGGAAGGCACATGGGTGCGTCTGTGACCCGTGACACCCCCATTGAAATTTAGAGTCCGATGTTCATTGAATAAAAATCCAGCGTTGGCACTTATTTTGTATATAAACACTTCCAGCCATTCTGATCATTAGAAGAAATCCAGGTGTCCAGACCCCAACATTGCAGTGTTTTCAATGCCATAGTAGAGGAGGATGAAATAAGTGAAGACCCGCAGGGTGACTTTTTGTCTCCGGCCATACTTTTACTTTAAGCAATTATTATAATGACAAGAGGAAAAACTCTTACAATTCGCTATCAATAACCTTAGTGTGATCTGAGCACATACAGAAACTGTGATTCAGTACTGGACAATTGTATTTTCTTCTTTCAGGATTAATTAATGTGAAAGTTGCCATTTAGACAAATATCATAATGTTAATGTTAGGTGCCCCTTTGAAGATGGTTCACTGGCTATTTAACCTTAGATTTGACACACAGTGTAGCTTGTGATCTGCCTTCTAGCAATTAAAAGACTTTGTTTGGTTGAAATGACATGTTTACACTATTTTTCAGGAAGGTAGCATTTGATAAATTTAACTCAACAAAGCAGTCATCTGACAATAAATTGAATATTCAAACAAAGCTGGGTCTGGGCAGAGTGAACACAAAAGAGTGTGTTCTGGGTTATGGTAGACTGTCACGTTGTAGAAAAGTTGTATTCCAAATACATTGCAACAAGTAAAACTACAGATACACTAATGGAATGCCTTGTTTATTACACAGCTCCTGATCCATGTTGTCCAATAATTCCAAATTTTTAACAAATCCAAAAGTCACAAAAGATTCAAACAACAAAAGTACTGCTTACTACCACTATCATGAAACTCAGTTCACACAGAATATTACTAAAAGCAGCCACTAATAAATCGTATAGCTTCTTTCAAAGATTTCTACAGCATTACATAAATATCACATTAAAGAGTAAATTTAACAGAATCATTATCAGAGGGAAAATGTTATTTATACAAGTCATCTTTCATTTTATAATCATGTCCTATGTAGTCCTATAACACAGTCTATTCTTGTTATACTATAAATCTACATGTTTAGGATTTGCCATTGCAAAACTAGGGCTGAGCGATGTTCTCCGCGAGCCGGGTCCTGCCTCCTGCAGCATACTCAGTGTGTTACATAACACAGTGTCATACATCTGCTTTACACTGTGTTAAAGAGGACCTTTTTACCACCTCACACATGTGGAGATTAGCATACCATTCTGTAGGGGCAGCTACACAGATTTCCTTCTAGCCGCCACGGTTGCAGAGTTATTAGTCTTGAATTCTGACCATTAAAATCTATGTTTGGTCAGAGAGGTGGAGCTGGGGGTGGAGGCATGTGTTATGCCGTGTTAGCTTAAACGGGACGCAAATGACAAGTGAGCCTAAACTGAATGCATATGCCATGTAAGCGTAAATGTGGCGCAAACGCCAAATAAGTGTAAACACGATGCAAATATACCTAAACACAAAGCAAATTACACATAAGTGAAAACACGTTGAAAACATCATGTAAACATCAATGTGACGCAAATGCCACAAAAGCGCCAACAAGGCGCAGTCAACACCACATAAGCGTAAATTAAATTCAAATGGCACGTAAACACTATGCAAACACCATGTAAAATGTAAATGCGACATAAATGCGAAGCCAAAGTAAATGCAAACGGCATGTAATCCTAATTGTAAACGTAATGCAAACACCACGTAAATACAACCACCAGCGAAAAGCTACGCAAGTGCTATATCACCAACAAAACCCCAACATTCCCTATACACATCTAATAAAGTACAAAACCCACAAAATCTAAAAAAAAAACATACCATACCATATTTGGTATCGCCGCATCAGTAACAATCTGTACACTAGATCAGAAATATTATTGGACCCACTCGGTGAACATCGCAAAAACAAAACCCGAAAAACTTGCCAAATATGTAAATTTTTCATAAAATCCCTTTACAAAAATGTTAAGTGTGGCAAAATGGTACCACTGAAAAGGACAACTTAACACGTAATAAATAAGCCCTAAACCAGATCTGTCAACCAAAAAATATTGGGGGTCATTTACTAAGGGCCCAAATCACGTTTTTCCGTCGCGTTACCCTAATATTTCCGGATTGTGGCGCATCGGCGCCGACATGCACGTGACGGAAATGGGGGGGCGTGGCCGTAAGAAAACCCGACAGATTAAGAAAAAACGTCACTTGACACGCGCTTACCAGCACCAAGCGTAGGACGGTGAACTTCAGTGATCTACGACGGAATTCAGTGCAGCAGCGACACCTAGTGCACTACCTTAGTGAATCGCCGGAAGACCCGAATCCTCCACTGAGAACGCGTCGCTGGATCCCGACAGGACCAGGTAAGTAAATCTGCCCCATTATCTTATATTAAGTTATGTCTCCGAAAACATGGCGATACGCAAATAAATTAGATTTTCTCAATATTAGTTTTTCTTCAGTAAAATTGTAAAAAAGCGACATAAAAGCTATATAAATGAGATATCACCGTAATCATGGTGATCTATAGAATAAAGATAACATATTGGGGCAGATTTACTTACCCGTCCCTGCGTGATCCCCGAGGTGCGTTGCCTGACAAGAATGCACAGCTGCCGCGATTCACTAAGATTGTGCGCCTGATATCCTGCATGTCGCTTCCCAACTCAGGTCCGCCGGAGTTCACCTTCTTGTTCCCGATGCATGTAAGTGCTTGGCTTGCGACACAATTTAAATGTTAAATCCCGCGGTTTGTCCAAATCTGTCGGATCGTCCGACAGCCCGCCCTCACGATTTCTGTCGCCTGAAAGCCGGTGCCAATGCGCCAAAATCCGTGATCCCCGAAAAGTTGGGAAACCCAACGAAATGCAGCCGCGGGACCCTAAGTAAATAGGCCCCATTATTTTTATGGTACGGTGTACCCCCAATTTGGTATTTTATCAACTGAGAATGGAAAAACTGGAAAAACACATTCATTTAGCCAAAAAATTAACAAACTTCATAAAGTTGTTTTACATATGTTGAAGAGTGTGGTTTCTATAATGGGGTAATCCCGATTTATATTTCCTCAATTGTATGAGCCAATTGTTTAGCTCTACTGCTATTGCCAATAGGTTTATACAGTTCTGCTCAGCACTATATAATTTGAAGCAAGACCCTTTTACTCCTTTAACTGACTTTTGGTATTCAGGACTTTTTGGAGATACTTCATTTAAATTCCCTTTCCATTGAACAAGTCAAACAGCTGAATTCCCCAATCTCAGAGGAGGAGGTGGCTTAAGAGATTAAACTGTTACCGTTGGAGAAATCCCCAGGCCCTGACCGGCTAATGGTATTAGTAGTAGCAGGCATTCAAGCATATTTTGACCTACTACCTTTGCAGGTTCCTGAATTTGGGTTAGAGTTGGGCCGGAGAAGGCTTTGATTGTTAATCTACCCAAGCCTGGTAAAGAGATAGAGCAACCCCAGAATTTCTTTCTGAAAGGCAGGCGGGCGTCGGATAACACCAAACGAGAATTTAGAACGAGACTTAGAATTTCTTAGATTAATAAAGAACCCTGGCACTCCAGTTGGCACTTTACACTGAGAAGGCGTTCAACTGCATCAATTGGTATATGCCTTATTGGCCCTAGAAGTTATGGTATTTAGGTATAAAACAGCAAAAGACAATTCAAGAACTATATTCAGCCCCATCAGACATGATGTTTGCCAATGAAACTTAATCGGATTTGATCAATATATCTAACGGAACAGATCAGGGATACCCCTTATCGCCGTTAGTTTTCATTGTATCCCTGGAACCCCTGGTGGTTGCATTGCGGGAAAAATGTGAGTGCAGGACATTAAGATAGGTGGTGAATGACATGTCATATCATTGTATGCTCATTTTATCACTAAATCAGTGAACTCCTTGACCTATGAAACCTCTTTTGGTAACATATAATATTACAAACTCAATACTGCAAAAATGCAAGCACTTCCCTTTTCTTTAAGCGCGTCACTGTTGACCCTATTGAAGATCAAGTATAAGTTTGATTGGCAAAATGAACATAATTAATACCCGGGGATTATGGTTGCCAATTACCTTGTACCTACTTGTATTCTCCAAATTATTTAGCATTGCTGGCTAGACCAAGAGTGGAAGCTGACACCTTAAAGAAGACAAGGTCTTGTGGATAGGTAGGGTAGCAGCATCAAAGCACAATCAATAGTCTCAGCATCCGTTTGAAAGGGGGATAAACCTCGTACAGCAAGGGCGATATTATATATGCATAAACTAGCGAGCTGACAAGGAGTCTCTAAAACTGAATCCTATTTTAGAGCCACTTTGCTAGCAACCGCAAGTGATAGACAGATTAGTAATTCCACTCTTCCATGGATGAGGATTGAAGGTATATTAGCAGGAAAGGTGGACCTGTCCACATTGTTCCTCAAAGGCTATCCTAGAGTGGTGGATGAACCTCCATAGGTTCGCACCTAATAAATCAAAAATAGCAATAGGAAACATTGCAGTTGAACAACCACGTGGGCTGACCTACTACACTCTAAAGGCATCAAACCATTTGCAACACCACAGAGCTAGTTTGATCTTCCCTTTAAGGAAATATTCACAAATCTCAGATAAGACAAAATAATATGGCACCCCCAATATGGGGATTCCAAACAATTTCATCTGATATACGGGATACAGAAGCTTTTTCTATGACCACATAGTGGGAGCCAATGTGTTTAACAAGTCCTATCCATTCAAACTATGGGAAAGGACATAAATTGAAGCTTTAGTACAAATCCATCTTGTTGTCTCACATCTTTTGTCGGACTGTTTATGTTCTTCATGCCTTAAACGGCTTGCACAGGTATTTAAGAAGTAAGTGCGCATCAATTGTGTCGAACGCAAACCATTTTGTGGCACCGCTGCTCTGGCTTCCATGCGACACAAGTTAAGAGGGGGTGCCGTCAGACAGTCTGACTGATTCGGACCGAGCGCCGTATTTAAGTTTCAAATTGTGTTGCACGCCCTATATATGGGGATTTTCTTGCTGATTGCACATTGTAATGAAAGGATGAAAACGAAACAGCCTTGGGTCTTCAGAAGACATCATCTAGAAGGTGCTAAGCTCCTTCATAGCAAACTGTTAGTGGTTTATAAGGTCAATGTCCCTTTAAATACAGTGCTAAACGGGGGGGCAGCCTTTTTTACTATCACAAAAATAATTCACTTGAAAACAGGGGGGCAGCCTTTTTTACTATCACAAAAATAATTCACTTGAAAACAGTCTGTGCACCCAAGTTGCCATTAAAATTTCAATGTTTATGTATCTCATTATAAACCCCTTTCAATCGAGGTCCTTTTGTTTACATTTTTTCCATTGTTTTTTCCATTACTTAGAATGCCCCTACAAGATTTTTCTGGTACTGAAAAATACTGAGCCAGCACCTTTAAGATTTTGCCAGATGATGCTGGAACTGCAAACTATATTGAGACTGACCCTTTAAGATTTTGCTGGAACTGCAAGCTATGCTAAGATTGTGCTTTTAAGATATTGCTGGGTGATAAACCAAATGCTAATATTTCTGGCCATGCACTATAGAAGTCTATGGGGGGCATTTATCAGGTCTTTTGGGCCTAGACACTAGCATGGAAGCCCTGAAATAATCACAAATACTAGCTTATAACAAGCAGCTGCGATTATTTTCCCCATTCCTTCACCTCTAGACCTGTAGGGCTTGGAGGGGCATGCAGAGGGCATGGCAGGCTAGGCGATGGGCGTGTCTGCCTCCCCGTCTGCACACTTGCTGCAGCCGGCAACTTTTCATATGTGAAAAGTCACCGGGTGCATTTATTTCTACACTTGGCTCACGATTAAACGCTGCACAGGACCCTTCTGAAGCCTCAAGATGTATCCAGCTGTGCCAGACCAGCGGCGGCATATGATAAATAGCCCCCTATTAGTCTATCCCACTTGGTCAATCACCGTCATGCCCACAGAGGACAAGCCTGGGGTTGCACGGGGATTGACTGGCTTCTCAGCGTTCAACCAACCAGCATGCCTTTTATTTCCAAACATGAACCCAAAGCACAAATAACAGCCCATTTCCAATCCGCCAAATTAGTTAGAGACCCAAATTCAGCTTGTGGCTGCAGTATTAAGATGCCTAGCTGTTTATGGAGTTAAGAGGTAGGAACCTCCTCTGTGGTGAATCTGGATGCCTCTTTGGTATCTGTTCTGCAGAGGTGAAGCTTCTCAAGCACTTCTTCCTCTCCTTTGAGGATGAGCTGTCAATACTGTCTCCCGACCTCTTCTCTAGGTACCCCGATGCAAGACTCTCTCTACTCTGTCATGCACCCTCAGTCTCTCTCTCTGCTGGACAAGTGGCTCCCATGACGAGTCTTCTCCTGTAAAATATGTGCTGGTGACTGCCAGTCTTATCCTCAGCCTCACATTAACTTTGTTTTCAATTCTACACTTTTTTGCTTCCAGCAAGGGCTATTTATATTTTTGTTACTTTTACAGCCCTGAAGTGCATCATGCTGTGAGATAGGGGGACCTCTTCTCTCTTACTAGTTTAGCCCTTGACCATTAAAGGGATAATCTAAATTAGAACTGACTCTGAAAGTCATAGCTGTGAGTACTGTACACCACCCTAATAGGGCTGTGGCCTAAAGCAACTATACAGTACTAGCTAAAGGACATACTATTAAGGAGCAGGTGGGAAGGAGTTAAGAATTCTTCAGTATGTTGTTACACATTCAACAGACACATTCTAACTGTGGTCAAGCTCTTTTGTTGAAAAGGGCACATGTATTTTCTGGCAGTTATACATTATCCATTACCCATATTTGGGAGATGTCTCAGCAGCAAACATCAGCAAACAACAGTAGTCTATGGGTGGAACGGGACATACCTTAACCCAATGCAGAACTGGGACCTACCTTTCTTCCCAAAATCAGGAACTGTCCTGCTGAGTCCAGAATAATTGGGAAGTATGTGTTACTTATATAAATATGCATCATCCTCTTTAAAACAAACAATTAAAACAAAGAAATCAAAAACTGATACAATGGGTAGCACAGACCATTCAGATTCCCCTTTACATTCCCATGGGCTCTAAAGCTCCATAGTCCACTGTATTCTCCAACATATGTTGGGAAGAATATTGTTTGTAATATGAGATGTGTTTGAGCTTACCATCATTCTTTTCATATATGTGTGAAGAAAAAGTCATATAGAGGGTCATTAGAAGCCCACACGATATTATGAGCAGCAGACACTGGGTCCAAACCAAAGGAAAACACTGGGGTGCATGAGGCATAACAAGGGAACATGGCTAATTCTCCCACATACTTTAGAGACCCAGTAGTTGATTTAATTAGATAATTTCATTTACTTTTTTATTTCAAATTTTCATTTTAAATGAAATGTCACATGGCGATAATTCTATTCTATTCTATAATGATGGAATCCAGAGCTAAATAATAGAAAACACATTAGAACACAGGGATAAAAACTTTTAACTAGAAATGTCTTATATCACTGTCTGAAATGAGCTTATGTTCTGTATTTTGTGTTCTATTTTCAGCCACTTGCAGAATCATAAAATTAAGTTACATATTAATAAATTTATTTTTTATATTATTTGCATATGAGGAATGATCGATAGGGCTATTTACATGTTTGTACCGTGCTGGGCCAGGCCAGTGCCAGAAGACACTGGGAAGATGGCCACAGACACCCCTCTACTTGCGCAGCTGTTATATACTGTAACTATGAACTGTAACTTCTTTAGAAAATTGCAACATTTATGACTTATGACATATTTCAACAAAAGGGGAATTAACATGACAATATTTAGGCTTGGAAACATGGCCCATGGACATTTTTCCAGGTGCAGCTTGGATGAGAAGAACTTAAAACCTTATTGCTATCTGGTGTCTTCAAGCCAATGGTGGGGCTGTGGGGAATGATGGAATACGTAGCGATGACATGGACTGTGGTATCTGGGCAAGCAAGTTTGGACTTATGTGCACACCAGCTATAGTATATATAGTATTAGTTATCATCAAATTAGATAAAAGAGAACATCAGAACAACCTCAAAAACAAAAGACTTAGATGTAATTAATTTATAAACTTATTGTGTGAAACTGTATATGATGTACCTAATCCCTCCAGAGTGTATGACTGCTGCAATGGAAACAGGGTATGGAGTACTTTATTTTGGAGCAATGTGGAAGTGAGGGGGGAGGGTGTAAAAATCCACTATAGTGAAGAGCATGCTAGAGCATAATAGTGTGGATTGCAGATTTGGGGCCACAATGGGGGAAAAGGGCACAATAAGGTTGGGGCAGTTAAGTGGGGGTGCAAGAAAGGGCACTATACCTTCAAGGCATTAAACAGTTTAGGATCCATGAAGGGGTGTAATACTATGTTGGATTAGATTAAAGTGGAGACACCAAGAGGTAGAGTAATGGATAGGATTGGAGATCCAGTTATCAACTAGGTATTACCCTACACTTTGTCAAGCTGGCTCAGTTGGTACTGTTTGGGAAATGTCACAATATATAGTGACATGCCTTCAACAAAAATAATGAAGGAAATATGATACAACAGTATTATTTAATAGGGAAACAATATGTAGTGACATGCCTTCAACAAAAATAATGAAGGAAATATGATACAACAGTATTATTTTATAGGGAAACAATTGACTAAAATCAGGAGCAATAATTAAAAGTAAATAGAAGAGATAAAAGATCCTCTTAATATAAAGAAAGTTGTCAGCAATATTTCCTATAGCTTATTGAGAAAAGAAGTCAAGTATAATTAATGGTAAGAATATAACCACATTATTGTGGTATTGTTATTGCTATATTAATATCACAAAGACTTAACCAGTGGGAAGAATAAAGTACTTCTCTATCAGATTTACCATACACATCCACTCGGCTTCTGACCATTATTTAGCTCAAGTTATTAAAGTACTTCATTTTGAAACCATCTCACATTAACATGAACCTGTGATTCGAGTTTCTCTCACACAACTATCGCATCAGGGATACAGTTACTACTGATTTATTTGTAACAAAGCACTCATTGAGAGAAACTGTGGGTAAATTCCTGAGATGAATGATGGCTGCTTCATAAGAGTGCCGATAATTTAATAGGCTTTTCTATCTAACTAACCTGCTGATCTTAAACTACTATTAAAGAATGGCTATACCTTTGAATGATATATTGTTGAATAGGTATTTTGTTATTTGGGTATAGAGATGAATAAGGGAAAAAGCAAGCGAATAAAAATAGGTGATCAAGTAATGCTAAGGGGACGCATGAAAAATTTAAGGACATCTACTACCAGGATGAAGGATTCTAAACCAAGCACACTTACATACAGGTGTGATTTAAAAGAAAAACTTTTAAAATTATGAAAATGAGCCTGAGGGGCTCAAGGCTCCATTAACATACATGAAGCTTGAAGCCCCTCAGGCTCATTGCATAATGTTTAAAGCCTTTTTTTCTTTAAAACAATGGCATAGGAAGCTTAAAGAAGATCAGATCCTGCCATATGGGGCACACACTAGTATGTCGGTCTGCTTGGTTTACAATCCTTCATCCTGGTGGTAGACGTCCTTTAAGAAAAAAAAGCACCAATAAATAAAAAACGCACACCTTTTTAAAAAAAAGTAAAAGCACACACATTTTTCCCCATAGTATCCTAGGTTAAACAACTATATTATGATCTTTTAATCATCCATTGCACAAAAAATGATATTAAAAACAATGAAAAAGCTATATGAACCCCAAGTTGTGCCAAGATTTGTACACTTTAAAGGCTATCATTGGGCAAATTGTATCAGCCAGAAAAATGTATTTCCATCAATCAGCCATCAATGTTAATTAGGTGTAAAAAGACATCTAGGCCTTTCTTGAAGCTCTCTGCTGTACCTGCTGTGACCAGCGCCTGAGGAAGGTTATTACACAGATTGACAGTTTTCATAGAGAACCATAGTAATGATGTCCAACTGCCATCATTGCACATTACCACATTATTATTGTTGATTGTCAATAAACGTTACCTGATTTAAAAAAATATATATTACATTATATTTTAATGACCCATTTTATTATAATTTATTCTTATTCCTGGAATACCTCTTTAACTTCCGAAATCATTGAGACCGCTGTCAGTATAGGAATTGAATACTTGTATATGGATATCCAGTAGTATTATCTGTATACATATGTATCCACTTCTCATCTGTGAGCAGGACTATGACAGCATAGGTTTTTAGTCTTTGAATGTTACCAGTTTTCCGTCTTACAGTGTCCAAATAACAGTTATGCAATTGTGTATACAGTGTAAAAATAATAACCTTATGCAATTCTTTCTTGTTTACAATAGCCAAATAACTTCCTCATATGTTTGCCCAAGCAAAATTTCAATACAATAGACCAACAAATAAAACTAGAGATTTGGTTAAAGAGAGGTATTGTAGATTGCATACATTTCTACAATCATTATACAGTTCTTAAGCTATGCTTTGAACAAACGTGGACGTGGCAACACATATAGATTTATATTTAGATGTTAAGGTTTCTTCATGCATATTTGCTAGTTTCTCTTCGATCCTGAACTGTTTCTATTACTTAGGCCTTCTTTCAATTAGGCTGTCAGCATCATGGCTTAATGCAAAGGAACAGTAAGGCATATTGTAATGAGAATGTGCTTTTGAAGAAAGGCACATCTGCATCCTGTACTTTCTTTTGGGAGGTGCGAGTTCAAGGCAAGTGCACACATGGTTGAAGTGTGCAAGAGAACTTTCTACATTTATGCAGAAGCACTGTGATGGGATTCATATGCATGCTGTGATCATGCCATATGTCCGACTCTTGCTTCAGCCTGTTTTTAACACCCTGCAGTTCAGCACCCAGAAAAGGGAACAGAGCTTATCTGTTCTTTCCCATAATAAATAAACACTGTCTTGTCCTAGATGGATCTTCTTTTCCTTCCACCATTTGGATGATTGTCCCCATTCATTGGTAGCACCACTATCTGCTTCTACTTTCTCCTGTCAGCAAAGCTCCAGGCTGTGCCATCTATTAAAGCAATAATAAATATAATAATAAATGCTAAACATGAACAGAAGGTATTGCATGTACATATCTTGAAGGCAAAATAATTTTAAGGATCAGTGACCAATGTGTCAAAACAGTTTTTTATAAGGTTGCATACTGCATCTCTTTTGGCTGTTTTTGTCAACAGTATTTCACCCAAGTCTTAGCCATATGGCTGCAAACTAGGCCCGCGTTTTGCCCCTGATTTACCCATGTTTGTGGGTCCATAAAAAAATGAAAGGATAGTTAAGGAAGTCATGCGATTGTTACCCAGCAAATACTGACGCAAATGTAGTGCAATTGTGTATCAGCCGCATTTAACTTTGTGGATTCATTGATTTCTAAGGGAATGGCCAAGCCACAAACACGGCCAATAAGATGACCTGCTCTGAGGGCACTGGGCTCAGACAGTGGGCTGAAGAATCATTAGCCCATAAAAATACATGAGGATGTGAGCAAACCGCAAAATAACAGCTAAAAGCAGCAGGACTTTGTAGAAGAATTGTAGAGCACTTGAAGAACTCTGATCTGCTGGTGTGTGAGTTCTCATCACTGAACACAATACAGCCTCTCTTCTTTGCTATATGTAACTGCTGTAGCGACTTCCGTTTAAACCCTCCCGCCACAGACCTTTTTCGTTTTTGGGTTTTCATTTTTCACTCCCACCTTCAAAAATCTATGCCTTTTTTATTTTTCCATGTACAGAGCTGCGTGAGGGCTTGATTTCTGCGTAACAAATTGCACTTCAAAATGGTGGTATTTAATATTCCATGCCATATACTGGGAAGCGGGAAAAAAATTCCCAATGCAGTGAAATTGGTGAAAAAACACATTTCACTGTGCTCCCAAAATGACATGTCTTTTCTTGCTGATCGCACATTGTAATGAAAGGATTAAAACGAAACAGCCTTGGGTCTTCATAAGACATCATCTAGAACAGTGATGGCGAACCTTTTAGAGACCGAGTGCCCAAACTACAACCAAGTCCCACTTTTTTATCGCAAAGTGCCAACACAGAAATTATTTTTGTGATTTATACTCCCTCCTCTGTCACAGCTTACATTGATACTAGCACCCTGAGGACACCAATAAAGCAGAAAATAGAAGAAATTTGGATGATCATTGTAGTTTCCCACCAGGGTCCCTTAAACAGGAAGAATTGTCAGGGCCGGAGTTACAGTGATAATCCAGATCTGGCCACACCTTCCCACTCCTCCACTAGTCCCAGGTAGAGCTGTCACTTTAAAATATCTCTGTGCACATTAAGTCCTGGGCTGTCTGGCACTGCAGGAAGATACCTGGAATCATCTCTGGTGATGGCCTGGGTGCCCACAGAAAGAGCTTCGAGTGCCACCTCTGGCACCAGTGCCATAGGTTAGCCACCACTGATCTAGAAGGTGCTAAGCTCCTTCATAGCAAACTGTTAGTGGTTTCTAAGGTCAATGTCTGATGTTCCCTTTAAATACAGTGCTAAACTAGGGGCGGCCTTTTTTACAACCTCAAAAATAATTCACTTGAAAACAGTCTATGCACCCAAGTTGCCATTTAAATTTCAATGTTTATGTATCTCATTATAAACCCCTTTCAATCTAGGTCCTTTTGTTTACATTTTTTCCATTGTTTTTTCCATGTACTGATCTTTATAATGGCTTGTTGTTTGCATATCAAATTGTAAATAGTACTTCCCTATGTAAGCTTTTAATATTCCATGCCTTGTACTGGGAAGCTTGAAAAAATTCAGAATTCTGTGAAAATAACTAAAAATTACTAGTCCATAGAACTAGTGGGTTCTGTTTTTAAAGCTTTCGCTGTGCTTTCCAAATGACACATCCCCTTTATTCTTTTGGTCAGTTTGTTTATGGTGATACTAAATTTATATATGTTTTTATTATGCTTCAATACATTTAAAAATTAAAAATATTAGTACAATAAAGTCTTTGTTTCACCAATTTCTGAGCTGAAATTGTGGTGGACATGCTTATGCTTTAATTTACCATTTTGGAATCCCAGGGGGTCTGATCGTGGAAGAGTCTAATTCATATCACTCTATGACAGGCCTTGAAGTCTTGTGGGGAGTTTTCAGACTGTCAGAGCCGGATCGCCTTTGGCTTTCTGAGACAATAAAGCATTGTATATGCGACACTGATATTTAAAGAAGTATTTCGGGAATATGAACGTCTGATACAAAAAACCATGATGCTATAGATAAATGAATATAACAAAACTCAATGTCACAAAATGGAGCTTAACCCCTAGACGCACCTCGACATTATAGTACGTCCCTGCGGGTAGATACTTCCCGCACCGGGACATGCTATAACGTCCTACTTCTGGAACCAGCTCATGAACGGAGCCGGCACCAGGAGCAGCGGCTGTCAGCTGTCTATCAAAGCTGACACGGCGCGCTAACACCCGCAATCAGAGCCAACTCTGGCCACAGCGTGCAAGGGTGTTCCCGCTATGGACCGGATCCCCGGTGCTGCTTACCGGGGATCCAATCCACTTCTGAGAAGCCCCAGGGTCTGCCGAGTGCCCCGGCTCTGACTGTAAACTGTCTGAGCATGCGGACGCTCTACAATGCTCTAGTATTGTAGAGCAGTGTATTCGACTTGAACCAGCGATGAGAGCGATCAGTATAATGAAACAGAATCGTTACTGAACCCGCATGGTAAACGCCGGAGAAAAAAAATGCAAAAAAAAGGTTCTGAAAAAAGATTATTTTTAATTAATACCTTTAAAAAGTGATAAGAAAATGTTTCGCACTCTAAGCCCACTAAAAAGAACAACTCTTCTCGCAAAAAATAAGCCCCTAACCAGATTTGTCAGCGTAAAAATAAAAAAGTTTCATATGAAAAGATGGTGATGCTAAAATGTACAAGATTTTCTCCAAATTTGTGAGGCGAAAAATAAAAAAGTTATGCATATGAAAGACGGTGATGCTAAAATTAACAACATTTTCCCCAAATTATTTTTTATTCAGTAAATATGGGAAAAAATATATATATAAATGAGGTATTTTCGTAATTGCGGCGACCCATAATAATAAAAATAATATACTATTTTCATAGTACCATCACATATGGGGTATCGGTGTACTCGGGAGAAATTGTGGAGCCTTTTTTTTATTTAATCCATTGCAAATGTAATTTTCCACCCAAAATGAGTGTAGTGTGAAAAAATATTACAATTTGTAGACTGCACCTCCATTTTGTTTTAACAAAACATCTAAAATTCTTAAAAGTGTCTTTTCATACGTTGAGGGGTGTAGTTTTCATAATGGGATAATATACTAGTCTCACAGTCAATTAGAAGTTGAGCAGGTCCATCTAAATACGGGTTTTGGTAATTTTCAAAAAAATTTGAAAAATGATACCTAAATTCTGAGCCTCATAACATTCTAGTAAAATACGTGAACTCTTAAAAAACCATGCCAACATAAAGCTGACATTTGAGAAATGTAAGTTATGAATTTATTTGGGTGCTATGACTATCTGCATCAAAAGTAGAGAATTTAGAACTTTGAAAATAAAGAATTTTTCAACATTTTTTCAAAATTTCGTTTTTTTCATAACTAAACACAAGAGAAATCATCCAAATTTTTAAACTAATTTGAAGTACAATGTGTCACGATAAAACAATCTCATAGCATTCCAAAGCTATAACCACTTATAGTGACACAGGGCAGATTTGAAAAATGGTGCTGCGTCCTAAAGTCCCGTAGGGGTTAAATATTTAGATTTTATGATTCACAACATTTTATGGCCTCTCTAAAGTAGGTGGAGTTATCACCAAGATGGCTGCCACTGGAAAATACAAATCATCCTTTAGTTCTCAGTGATGACGTAACAGACTTTCTTGCTCTGTTACCATAGTAATGCTGTGTGCAACTGCCATCACTGCCCATCACCACAACACTGGCCATACTGGAGGCACTGCAACCAACCAACTACAAGCTGATCACATGACCTGCTCAGGCAGGTGCAGGACATGTGATGTGGACATGTGACCAGTGGCTATCTTCTGTCCTGTGTCTTCTTCACGCGGAGGAAATCAACGGACTGAATAAAGGGCCAGTAGCATTCAAATTCTTCATTACTAACTTGCAGTACTAAGTACCTGCAACCCTGACACATGGCACCCATATCTGCAGATGAAATGTAGAGATGTCTCTTACAGCTGTATTATTCATTCTGAATACTACCACATTATTATAGCAGTGTCTTTTTATTAATATAAAATTAAGTAAAAGAATCTGATGCCATAATGTTTTACATAGGCCAGCACATGATGACATAAGGTGAGTAACAGACGTGACATTATTAAAATTACATGTGACCAAAGTGTGTAATTAATAAGCACATTTATGCTACATGAATGATGAATACCAGACTATTTAAAGAAAATAACTATTACATATAGTGGTTAATGCTATATTTTACTTCTGTAATTTAACATTCTAATTTAGCCTTTTAATTTTACAGTATAATTTAACCTTTGAAGCATTTTGTTTGTTTCAGAAATGAGTAGAGAAGATTGTAATACAATGAACAATGTAAACTATGTAATACATTTCGTTCAGTTAAACCGGTACTCTGTGCCTTTTTTTTTTGTGTATGCAGTCTCCCACTAAGCAAAGAAATAAGGAAAGGCAATTAAAGGGGTTATCCGGGTTTAAAAACTTTCTTATGGCCGGGCTGGGGAGGGCTAGTTAAACATAATAAACATGGACTTACCTCCTCCGGCGCCGCTGATGTCCCGCGCCGCGGTCCCTTCGATCCGTGTCCCTGTTTGTTTACAGGGGCACGGAAGCCTAGCACAGGGAGCTTCCGGTCCGCGATGTGGACGACTTCTCCCATCCGTCCCTATCTCTCAGCGTTGTAAGCCCCGGGAGATGGTGCGCATGAGAGCATCCGGCCGGCCGGAAGCTCTCTGTGCGCGCTTGTACTGAAACCGGCGCACAGAGAAGACCGGCCGCGGCGCGGGACATCGGCAGCACCGGAGGAGGTAAGTACATGTTTATTGTGTTTAAATAGCCCTCCCCAGCCCGGATAACCCCTTTAAAGACTAACTCTTCCTTACATAGAGAATATTCCCTTTATAATTCAGCTCTCTAAATGGAATAGTCTATGCAGTGACTGTCTGTATTGAGGTTAAGTCATTAGAAACATTAAAAGGTTCCTTTATCCCTGAGCTGTCAATGGAGTACGGGATAGAAACTACTTAAAGGAAACCTACCATGTACAATCTACAATAGTAGATCCGATTGTAGATTCATCTTGCCTGTCTCTGCCCTCATCTGTAAAAATTAATAATCCAGGGACCTAATTTAACTTTATTTTAGTAATATGTAAATTAGCAGCTAGGGCATGGAAAAGCCTGGCTGGGCATCTGGAGCGAAGGATATTCCACATCCCAGAATCCTTAGCAGGTAATTTACATGTTACTAAGATAAAGTTTTTATCTCCTCCTTGCACATCCTCACTGTGCTCCTCTTCATCTTCATGAATGAACCTGTGCCTCTAGCTTCTATGGAGTTTTTAACAAGTTGGGCTATTAATTACAGATAAATACAGAGCCAGGCAGGAGAAATTTACCATCAGATCTACTTAGGATTTTATTTTACTTCTGAAATACCTCATAGTAGGTTTCCTTTAAATAAGGAAGTAAGGCATGGATAAAAAGAAAAGGTTTATTTAAAGGACATCGACCTCAGATTATGATCTGAATTTATGAAATGTTTTAATTTTAGTACCGTATAGTACGGTACATTGGTACCCCCAGCAATCTAGGGCATATCCTTAAGTTAGGATATAAGATATCAACAGAAGAAACACCCTTTATGCTTGTCATGCAATTTAAATGAATGAACAAACCAATGAATTTTAACTGGATCGGCCAGCCATTTAATGTTTATGGAGTAGGTCTACCTCTACATCTTGGTTTGTAGTAGCAGCGTCTTCTTCACATTTCTGACTGTAACTTTAACAGTGGCTATCTCCAATTCAGTGCCACCTAACAATATAATCCTGGAGATTTTCTTCAATGATACCAGAACAGTTTTTCTAGGTGCTGCAATTCAGTGTATATATGTATATAGCCATATGACAGTCCTGAAGGGGCTAAGCAAGGGTTTAATCCTGATTGAGAAACCATGTACACTTTAACAGTGAAGCTTAAATACTGTGAGATTTACAATATAAATTTTATTATATACATACATATATATATATACACACTCTCACAGTTTTTGTGTTGATAGTACCATGTGCAGCTATAGTAGTTCTCTCCTGGGCTAAAGAGGGATCTTGAGCACACCTACACTATACAATCCTACAAGCTCTAATAAACCATTATACAATACTCCAAACTTCAGTTTTAAGTGAAGTCATATTCCTCTGTGTGGATGATGCAGTGAATGACAATCAGAAGTATACAGAAACCTTTTAGCTTCTCCTTGATATTTAATTAGCAATAATATAAAAAGATACGTAACATGTTTGAGTGACATCTGCCTAATCATGTTTACTAACCTGTTTAACAAGTTATTTTATTGAGTGCGGCAACAACTTGCCGGAATTCCAACTCATAATAATCTATGGCATTAGTAGTGGTGAATACATTCATAATTATGTCTTAGGCCGCTGATCAGAACACGTTGAACTTGTTTTTTTATAGGCCGCAAAGGATGACAAAAAGAGCAATAAAATGCATTTGACTTAATGCAATAACACATCCCTCGTTGCTTAGACACATGCTATCATAATAATGATGCATTGTTATTTTCCATTTTATATACACACAATGTGCTTCATTGTAGATTGTAAAATGTTAACATGCTGCGTGCTGTAAATAGGCACCAACTACGAATGTTAGGGCTATCTTCCCATCACTGCTGTATGCTCATGAAAGCAGGGCTATGCTCCAAGCTACAGTTGTAATGATATGACATTTATGAGAGAAGAAGAGCATTGTTTCTCCTTAATAAAGCGGGTGAACGGAGTGCATGACTGAGATTTTTCGTTTGCCAAAATAACAATTAAATCTAATGACTACAGGTCTTTGGAAACAACATTTTGTATTACTATGCATTGCCTGGCGATGATGTTTGTTCAGTTGTAATAATATATTTTGTGTGCTTTTACAACACAGATGTGCTGAGCGTTAGCAAAACAAAATCCATTCTTTTCCACTTTTACCAAAAAAAAAAACTTATTAAAAAGAAGATTCATTTAAAGTTCAGCCAGAAGACAAGTCACATGATTTAATATGACTGCAGTCAATTTACTGTGTGATTACCTCTTCTGCTCCAAATAACGTCCTACAGTTAATTATGTGTCAATTACACAATATTAGCAATTACTTGGGTTGATAGAAAAAATAAAAACATCATCCTGACTTTTCAGGTATGTGAAGCCTAGAGACCAATTGTGGTATATTAACTATGACCTGTAGCTGATAAAAATTTGCATATTCCTTTACCAGAATTCTTAGTAGAGTATGGCTTGTAAGATCCCATATGGCTGCAAAGCCATTCTCCTTTTGGTAGAACCCCCTTCCGGACCCAAAAGCTGGTCTCCTAGCTGAGAGATAGGAATAGGCGTGATTGTCTCTCTGTAACGGTCCCTACCAAAGATTTAGGAGTGTCCGGCTTAAGAATGCTTTGCGTGAGTTTGAACACATAACCCTGAATAAGTCCTTCAGGACGAAACGCATTGCTTTGTGTGATGGGCAGTTTCTTTGGAATAAGTCCTGTGGTGCATTTTCCCAGTGTCCAGATACGATCCAAGCAATCTAAGACTATCTAGGTATTAGAGATGGTGCCTCAAAAGAACGTTTTTTGGTAAGTTGTTCCCCAGTAAAAATACATCTCATGTTACTTACAACAGGATACTGTGCAGACGGCAGAGAAGAGGAAAAGCAGCTTGGCACCTGTCAGACAATGCCATTCCCCATCTTATCCTTAAGGATTAGTTAGATTCTATAAATAAATGCGAGTGGAGAATCACTTTAGTGAATAACTGAACTGAAATTTTTATAAAGCAGAAACTTGATTGGCTGCTCCACTCCTTTCTTTGTATTAGTGTTTAGTAGTCTCACAAAGTGACAACCACTTTTTACCTCTATACAGATCAAAATCCTCTTTTTGTAAGGCTGTCCACTATAATCGGCCTGTATAATGTCCTGTAACGGCCATAGTGTCTAGGACAGGACTTTTCCGTGGAGAAGCATGGACTTTATGCACCAATATCGCCATGATGAACACAATTCATGCTTCCCCATGGAACAGTACTCTGCACGGACAAGTATCCTGAAACTGCACTAAACGACCATTATTTATTTATTTATTTTTTTAAATGGCTTATATACACCTTGTCTGAGCACAAATAATAGGGTAAACCAAGCCAAACAATAGGTATTAGGCTATCAAAGGCATTCCTACTACCATTCAGAATCAGGTGCTATAAATTCTGCATATTTTTAGAACCCCTCTTCTAATTATTCACCAGAATCAAAACTTGTTCTTTTTTTTTCCGATGTAGCCTGCTAACACATTTCTGGTCACATGACTCTCCATTATAACCCCTTTCATTTCATTAGTAATATGAAATTAACCCACTTAACATATAAATGAGGAATTATACATTTCGATTGTGGACATGGATTCCCTTAAAGGACACCTGTCATCAGGTCTGTGTCACTTGTCATGTCACTACTACCTGTTGGAGCAGCTCACAAGGATCCCATCCCAGCATTTATCTAGTTATTTCATACATTATTCATTGTAAAATCATCTATTCTTTATCATGTAAATGAGGCTGGTCACATGGTCAGAGGCAGTGATGTCACCCCTGTTACCCCTCCCCTCCCCCTGCTCAGGTCTGTGTGTAATGTATAGTAAAGCATGGCTAGTGTGAGTGCTGTACCTGCTGACATGCTGCTTCCTCCTTATATACAGGTGAAAGACACAGACATCAGCTACACATGAATCTGACATGGCTGCCTGGAGCTGCTGTATCTCTCCTATACACACACACACATGCACACACAGGCTGCAGGGGGCGTGGCCTCCAGCACCAGGAAGCACATCATTATACAGCCTCACACCATTATACAGGCTGCCAGTCATGCACTGGGGGTGTGGCTATGCCTCCCACTCATGAATAGAGTGGACAGCTTGAATAATGCTAATGCTTCATTGGACATTTCACAGGTCATTTGCATACAGCTTTAGGACCTCATTGCTTAGGTTTACAGGCATGTAGAGGGACAATAAAGGGATAGATGCAATGCTCCCTAATGGCAGTTTATGAAAATATATTTAGTTTAGGGGGGTTATTTTGCATGACGGGTTCTCTTTAAGTGACAAATCAGAAGTGTTTTTAAGCATATCTATCTACATTGCTCAGTGGGGACAGAGCCAAGTTTTTTTGGCATGTTCTATCTAGGCCTATTCCCAGCGGAGTGCACTCATTTGACTGAAATTTAAATAAAAAGCCCAGCAACCAAGGCTTAGTTTTATGAGTTTGCACTGGGTTCTCAGCCTGTATGGTTTTCCATTAAGGGTACTAAACACCATTCTCCCAAAACTCAGCAACCAAAAACATACTACGCAGATGAATAGAAAAAAATAACTTCTTTATTTACAAAACAAATCCAAATATTGGACGCTGTAAACAAGATTCACAATCCTTTCTCTCAAGTATGAATGCCAGCAGCCTGGGTTTTGCCTGTCCTTAGCTTATGGTCAATGTATTCCAAAGGAGCAGAAGCAAAGGGCAGATCTGCAGCTGTGAAGAGGCAGTGCTCATATTGTATAGAGAAAGGGTGAGAGCAAGGGGAGACAAGCTGCTTCCTATTCTTTGTTTGTATTTTGCAGCTTTTTTTCACTCGCATGCAACCTTAGATTACATCTCCAATGACTTTGCACGGAAGTACCCTCCTTGCAACAAAAAAAAAAAAGCCACACATTTTTATAGATATGCAAAATATATTCCTGCTTTGGCAAGATTCTCTAGAAGACATTAAAGTCTACAATGAAATATTTCAAGAAAATATTTTTTTTTTTGTTTGAATTTTTGTCTCAGTTGTATTTTTTTTTTTAATTGGCAAAGTCATCAACCAACGACATAATACAAGTCATGTACAAAGCATTATACAGGAATCATTTAAAACTCTGAATAAAATATATTTACGTAAAGTCAAAGCATCAGTGTTGAAAGCAAAATAATATTAAGAAAGTACAAATTGAACACTGCCCCCCTCCCCTTTAGACACAACACCCGTGCATTTTTTTGTGCAACAACATAGAATGGTTTGGCTTTGAAAGAGTTCTGATGTTTCATCACATTTGTATTAGAAGGTTTATCTCAACATAGATTAGCAATAAATCCATCCGCCATACAAACTGTCCAATGGCTGGTGTGTAAGGAGTCAGGAATTTCAATGGGGGCTTTGTCTCTCCTGCAAATTCTCCGCTCCAACATGCTGGATGACAGACAAGTCATTTCCACTGATTGCTGCAAGAAATGGCTGTACAGAATACTGCAGAAAAGTGGATTCCAGAATCTTGATAAATAAAACTGAAGTAAACTATTGCTAAAACAAGTATGTATGTTACCTGGCTGCTGGAATCAAGACCAGATGCGAAAATACAAAAAATATATGATAAATAGAAAGTGTGAAATGTCAAGGAGACACAAGGATAACAAAAAAATAAGAGCATCATGTAAAGATTGCTGAACAAATAGTGGTGCTTATGCTAGAACCTTCTACTGAGAGATGAGCTACTGGTGCAATGCAAATAGTTGTGGGAAGAATAGCTATACCCCATCACCAGCTGATCCTATTTCCCCAGCCATCCCCTGCATGACATGTGAATGCATCTATCTATGGATACTGTTTGATTTAGACAAGCACATCTCAATTCTGATTTACTGTCTGGAGAAATGAGAGCTGGGAATCGAGCTCCTCTCTTCACTATTAATCACGAAGACTCTCCTCCATTGACCAAACAGAAAACAGACAGGGGCAGTCACAGAAAAGGCCAGAAATTTCCGTGTAAACAGAGCGGCAGTGCAATAGCTTTAACAGATCCTGCTAAAATCACAGGAATGGTGCTACAGTAAACAAATGAGATTCCTGCTAAAGCAGCCTTAAGAAGGCTGGATACGAGAAAGATAAAAACCTAGACAGATATTCGATCTAGCAATTTCCAGAACTTTGAACAATGACACGATTGCAATCCCTCAAAGGAAGCCTTGGGGGCCAGAGTCAGACTTAACCACTAAATCGCCAGACTGAGGTCAACTAGGATCTACACAGGACAGCATACGTCTAGTTAAGGGTCTTGTTTGGCACTACAGATAGAGCAGTCGTGCAAAACACACTCTGATATTTCATGCCGATTAACTTATAGAAGAAAAAACTAAAAAACTCTTCTGCAAAAGGCAAGCAAATTGGTCACTAACAGAGCTAGTAATACTGCCATAGTGATTTACAATGGCGACCCTGCATCTGCAGAACAAAAGGCCGGGCAGAAGTGTATCTGCATAGTTCTACTTTAGCAAATGATTTTGTAAGCACCAGGAGCTGTGAAACAATAAATTAATCCAGATATTGAAGCCGTCAGTCAAGTCTGTGCACATCAGATGGAGGCACCAGACTGTAAGCAATCACAGGCCAAGATAATAAATCACATATACCAGTAAACAAGGGGCTGTCCTCAACAGATGACTACAATACATTACTTGTCACTGTGGCTATCCTGCCCAGATGAATGTAGTATTGCTTTACCAATGTGAATCAACTGCTGGAACGCTGGCTCCTGGAGGGTTAACACTAGCTACACGGCTGAAAAATACAGTGTAATGGGATCCTCCGTCTCATTCCGACTGAAATAAGGTTACAGCACTGACACTGGAAATTAAAGCTGAACTGAAAGTAATGGGAAAGGCAGAAATACTGAGCTGCGAGAGCCGTGCAATTCAGCGAGTTCACATTAAATACCTCTAGTGGTCCTACGATACAGCAATACATTTGTTCAAAGCAGATGGAGATCCACCAAAAAGGTTGCCATCACTATTGATATGAATAGAATCCTAAAATACGCAACTGAATGATCTCATCTACTGACACCTCCAAAGGGACATTTCCTAAAAGTGTTCAGTTCACAGCATCTCCAGAGCTGAATGCTCACTGGAAGGCTTTCCTACACTCGGGTCCTAACCTAAACCCCCTCTAAGTGCTACATTTATGACACCTAGACTTCAATGAATCTCTGCATGTGGAAATACATGCAATAAACTTTATACAAGTGTCTGCCAAGGAAAAATATGGCATAGCTACGTTGTTCATCACAAGTTCAGGATTTAGAATGTTTTTTTTTAAATTAGGTTTGTATTTTTAATTATTTTTCTCACTTTTAAATCCCTGATAAATGAAAATGTGCAGTTTAATCACAAAGATATGTTGGTGATTTTCTGAAGGAAACAGGCACTTGGATACAGTAAATAAACAGGTACACACATAATCTCTCCTCTTCCTGTTTTGGGTATGTTTCTTTAAGAAATCTTTGGTCCTCAAGCGTTCCGTTTTGCTACTATCTTTCTAAGCACTGTCACATGTGATTCATGAAGATATCTGGAAAGAATATGCCTTATCTTTTAGAGGGTTTGACAGCTGTGAGAACCGCACCACCCTACTGCAGTTACCATGTCCAAGAAAAGCGTTTTATGCGAGCAGGCAGGTTATACATTCTACGTGACACTAGATCACCAAATACTCAGTCTAGCTAGCCAATGTATCTTCCTTCACGCAGTGCTATAGACAGCTGAAATTCAGAAGGACATGTTAAGAGCATTTACCTCCTTTAGCAAATTCCATTTGACTAACCAACCTCTTTCTATGCAAAGGTAAAGCAAGCAGGAACTGCCAACCTGTACTCACATTAAGCAGGCCTCCATCCCGACTACAGGAGGCAACCGAGCTTTACATGACAGGTTGCTTTGTGCTCTGGGGTTGAACCCAATAAATTAGGAGCTTATTGTTCTGATCGTGCTCTCATGAATTCTATATGAACCACAAGCTTCACAAAAATAGAAACCTAGAGCAGATCATCATTGTCAAACTCACACCTTATTACATAACTGGGTATGCCCCTGCTTAATAGGGATAGGGAACGGTCTCCGCAGTCTTAATTACAGGGTAACCAAGTGGAGTAAGTATGCTGCTGGCATGTGAAGACAGGCTGCACCTGGGCAATATAGTAATTGCTGAAGTTGGCATCTGCTACATAGGGAGCTGGCTGGTAGTAGCACGTAACATTGGCTACGTTGGGAATAATGTTTTGTTCAGCCAGTACTCTGATGGCAAGCATGGTGATAAGGCTCAGAGTCTGCCTTCGTTCGTGTCCCATGAGGCATACTGTGCTTTCATTGACCACACCGTGTAGAGTCATTAGATAGTCATACTTGCGGTCTTCTAAGCCCACAAAGTGGTTCTGCAGGTAGGACTCCAGTTTTCTTTGCTGTTCTCCAATATCTGAAAAGTCAATAAAAAATCTAGAGCACATGTACCTCTGCAGGGACTTCATTTCTGATTCGGAGGCTGCCCTGAACCCCCTTACTAGTAGGTTGCAGTACTTAAGAAGGCCACCTCCACGGATCTCCTCAGGGTTTCTGGTGGCAATGCTTTTGTGACAAAGGTGATCAAAGGCTTCCTGGAAATCCCCGTACACGCTCTCCCCAATGATGGTAGGATGGAAAGTTTCAGTCATTGGGTTCTCTGAGCACTCATAAAAAAGCAAGAGAGAATCCAGTTTAATCTGAAAGGAATCTACACTGAACTCAAACTGCCTCCTCAAGGAATCCACAAACTTGAGCTCCACGTTTTTGCCATGGTTATTAGATAAGGAGATCAGGCTCCATCGGTCAGAGTCGTTACAGACTTTTACCATCTTCTGGACGTAAGCTTCCTGGAAAGGGAAAGACAAATACAACAACAAGTCAATGTCAAGGGCTCGGGGAGAAGTGGACAACCCCTTGGTCTCAGGCCCCAGCTGCCAAAAAAGAAACAGAACCAAGGAAAGGGGCGGTGATAAAGGAGCATCTGATTGCCAAAAACTGAGGATATCTGTTATATTGTCTGGCACTTCCCCCTGCAAGCACCCAACCCTGTGGAAGATGCCTACAAGGATTGGGAGCTGAGCACCATCCTATGTATTACTATTATGTGTGGGGGCACCCAGCTATAGGGCAGCCATCAGGTGTCCAGTATACACTTTATCTGCACAGTACTTGGCCACTTACCTTGAGGGTGAGCGGGGTGATCTTCTCCTTGTTAACTCCTTCGGGTAAGAAGTCCAGCAGGCAGTCCAGCACCACGTCCTTGACGGTCTGGAACTCGGCCTCTCCGCTGAGGTCCAGGCAGAAGATGAGGTCCAGGTCCTTGTAGCCCAGCCCGCTGTCCTCATGCAGGACGTGGCTGGCCGCGGAGCCGTTGAGCCGCACGTCCCGGACATGGATGCGCTTCTCCTGCAGGCGGCAGCGCACCACCTTGACGATCTGCCGGGGCTTCATCTCTAGAGTGGGGAAGTTGCCGCGGCCGTGGATGGGGATGGTCTCGGTGAGGATGGAGTCGAGGCGCTGCACTTGCTCCCAGCTGAGGACGTTGCAGTGACTGCTATCGCAGCCGGAGCCCAGAGCTCCCTCGTCTTCTGCCATGGTGAGATGCCGCGCTGCCAGCCTTCTCCTCAGCAACCTGCAAACAGCCGCACGCCAATCAGCTAATCCGCTAGTCAGTGCGCTGCTGGCGGAACAGAGCCGGGCAGAGATGAGCGCCGCTCGCCCCCTCACTACTTTATATATGAGGTATCGCTGTCTGTGCACTGGCTGGTCCTCCCAGACACGCCCCTACATTAGCATAGCGATGTGTCCGGGCAGCTCCTATACCGTGTGTGACCGGGGGGAGGGGCTGGCACACGGTGACCCGGGCAGCCTGCGTCATGGAGAGCACTCGGGGCACTGCACCGGCCGGAGCGGAGGGGGTGGCGCGGCCCCGCTGGTACCTCAGGGGCCAACGGACGGGGACTGATCCCGCGGAGCTGAAGCTACTAGAAGCCCCTAGAAACTGTAGCTGGCGGACAGCTGCCAGATGACAGACACACGACAGCGACCAATCCGATGCCTATGACGCAAATGCATTCTTGTGACGTCAGCAGCCCGTGCTATATATATGGCGGGGGCGGGGCTGGGGTCTCCCTGACTGATAGAAGAGACATTCCTAGTACCTGAGGCGGGGGCGCCCTGCGCACACGGTACCGCACCGTATACACGCACATAGCACAGGGAAACACACAATGAATTATGAATGATTATTCTCATCAGTCACAGAAGCCATAAATTAAGTGGGCTCCGACTCCATGCCTTGGGGAGCCGGGGGTTCTGCGGTGGGACAACAGCGCCTCCTGCTGATCATCTGTCAGCACGCAGGCTTTAAGGGGGGCTCCTGGAGGAGAGAGGAGACACTTGCTCCTGTGTAGTCCCCTGTGGGAAGGGCTCATCTGACAATGACTGGGCTGCCTGCTATCTGATGGGCAGAGACCTTGACTCCGCATTTACTTTACCTCCCATTATACAAATAGACATGTGCGCACTCAATGTATCTGCTGCTGAGGGCAAGCGTGACTCACCTGTGCCCATGACCGGCCATAGTGGCAACCGTGGCCAGCGCTGCCCGTGATATTCACAAGTCCTGGCTATACTGGAACTGCCCAGTGCGTATCTCACCAGAGACCCCTCTAGTCTCATCTATATCAGTCACTACTTTTTACAGAATTTTACTGTCATATTTCCATTTATTGTCCCCTTGACCTCATCCTTTAACTCATTCGCTGCCAGGACTGTTTTCTCAGCCTGAAATATTATAGAAAGAATTCCTTGTATAATCCTGTAGAAGCCCACCTATGGAAGTAGACACCGGGCATATTTTACAACACACAGTAGCATTTTTACAATTAATTTTGGGAGATAAATGTAATTTTGTATAAAAAGCAAAGCATTCAAATCCTGTTTATTGCTAGAAGAATAACGTGTAGGCATAAAACCTGCAAAAATAAAAGTTCATGTATTGTGGAATACATAAATGCAGTGTACGTGCGTGTGTACTTCATGTAACCAGAACTAACAGGCTGTGATCTCTCCTTCCGATGTCACAGTTTTCTTCATCCCTCCCCTCCCTAAGGGTAAGTTCATTGTGTAATTAAACTGACAATAGCTTTTGTGAAATCCTTCCTTCTGCCTTCGAAACAACCTAATTTAGAAACAAATTTTACCCTCTTAAGGAACCATGACGTACCTGTACACCATAGAACACTGTGACAATGAGTTGTGTTATGCTGACATTTGTATCGCATTGTACTATATCAGTGGTCAGAGGACTGTATGAACTTGTAAGAAGATTATCACAGTCACAGTGCCTGGATCTATGAGTAAGTGTCCCAGTCTTATCATGCTTTTGATGGTAGTTTTCCTTTGAACCAAAAAAACAAGTTAAAAATTTAGTTGTTCTCAGATCACCTCTTCTTCCAGTAATGTGTAATTCCTGGGGAGTTTACCACACAGACATCTTGGTTCCCTAACAGTCCCCAGCATATAATCTCCCTGACATAGTAATGTTCTTCACAGCCCCAGTATATAATGTGCCCTCAAAGACCCCATTATATAATATCCTCCACAACCCTAGTATATAATTTCCCCCACAGCCCCCATTATATAATATCCCCCCAGCATATAATGTCCCTGATAGCCCTCAGCATATAATGTCCCCATTATATAATGTCACCCACAGTCCCAGTATATAGTGTCCCCTACAGCCTCATTATATAATATCCTCCACAACCCCAGAATATAATGTCCCCCACAGCCCCCCTATATTATGTGCACCCACAGCCCCATTTTATAATATCCCTACAACCCCAAGCATAAAATATCCCCCACAACCTGATGCAATGAAGAATATAATATAATATTTTTTTTAAAAATGTGAGGAGTGTACTCACTTTTGCGAGATCCTGTAATTGGGTTATTACTCAGGGTATACTGCTTCTTTGAAACTGTGCAATGCAAAGTGTGAAAAGAAAGGCAATGAAAGCCTTAGTTACAACATAAATGATGTTCTACCCAGAGAAGATTTCTCTTGTCAGTAATGAGGTACATTGCAGTACAGCCTGAAGGGCCAGTGCAGTGTTAAATATTTTAATTGCCTTTTGTGCAGTTCAAGCTAAAATTACATAAATGATTTCAACAAATGACTTCATGAAAAATGTAATATTATCAATGAATTACAATGAGCTACAGGAACAACACTGTTACCATGGATTTTTCGAAATCAAAAATCATTAGGAAGACTCTTAAATGTTTTTATACATGTTCCACTGATGTCTCTAACCATGGTATCGGAGCCAGAATTCTTCTAAAAAAGGCTTTTATTGATTCCTCTGTTCTAGTCATGGAGGCAGGGAGCTGCACTATACAGTCTATATACCCCACCTCCTCACTGACACTGAAATGTTAAAATTTGAGTTGTCTTCAAATTAAAATATGGTTCATGACCTATATGAAAGTTCATAAGCAAGTTGTGAAGTTTCGTTCTGATGAACCTCTAGGAATTGTATCTCAAGAGATACTCCTACACAGCAAACATTGCTATTTCCATTCCTCTTTAACCCCTTCACACTCCGTATATGTACAGCGCAGAGGTGCAGGGACTGTATGAAGAGGGCTCATGGGATCACAGGCTTCATAGAGGTGGGGTTTACTGCATATTGCAGCAAACACCTACTGCTAATATCGGCGGGGCAATAACCCTACCAATGCCATTGGCATTTAAAAGATGGAGATGCATGGGTGCCACCATCTTGCTTCTAATCATCGCTCCCCCCGAACGTCATTGGGAGCGGCAACAGTAGTATTGTAGTATATGGTAGGAACGATCAGACCATCTAGGGTTAATGTACCCTAGGGAGTCTAAAAAATAGTAAAAAAAAGTTTCCAAATAATAAACATTTTTAAAAACCTAAAAATTCCATTCACCTGCCTTTCCCTAGAACTGATATAAAACATAATAGACTGTAAAAATCCCAAATGCGTTAGGTAACGCCCAATTTATCAAAATCTAAAAACAGTTATTGCTGGCGGTGAACTCCATAACGGACAATAGCACCCAAATGTCCGAAATGCTACTTTTCACAATTTTACATAACAGACAAAATGTAATAAAAAGTGATCAAAACGTCACACAGTCCCTGAAATGGTAGCAATGAAAACGTCAGCTCATTTTGCAAACAAAATTACACCTCACACTCCGTATACCAAAGTATGAAAAAGTTATTAGTGTCAAAAGATGGCAAAATTTTTTTCGTTCACATTTGTTTCAGTGTTGCAATAAAACCTATATAAATTTGGTATCAGAACCAAATAATAAAGCAGAGGTGTTATTTGGAGCGCACAGCTTGGAATAATAAATAATGTCATTGAGAAGTCAAATTTGTTACGCGGAAAATAAGCCCTCACACAGCTCTGTACACAGAAAAATGAAAAATTTATGGATTTTTGAGGGTGGAGAGAGAGAGAAATGAGAAAAAAAAAAACCTGCACCCTTAAAGGATTAAGAAGAGTTTAAGTTGTAATGTCACCCAAATGAATTTATGTTGTACATACAGTAGTAAAAGGTAGGACCCCCAGATGAAGGCTTGATGGATGAAACGTACGTCCGGGTCGGCGTGTGGTCTCCATTCCATGGGTAAGGGCACGTGTGTTAACTGATGATGTTTAACACATCCTGTATACCTGGTGGCATTGACCATAGTTCCTATAACAATGTAGTACGATGCACATTTGTTTGGTTCCTCCCATGTGAATACAATATGTATGAATAAGTCTTTTTTACTCTAATGATATATTTTAACGTATCTGACTTTAACCCACGCCGTGTCTAGCCAGGCATATTGTCTCCTGAGCACATTGTTGTCTAATTGGAAAATGTATTTTTTAAAAAGTATTTACAATAAATTTGACTTTTAAAATTTTCATATGACTAGTATGTGGTGGAATTTTTTTCTTTTGGTTTAATAGTAAAAGGTAGATTGACACTGCATAGTGTCTCAGAATAACTCACAAGCTGTGGTGACTAACATTTTGGGGCACATTTACCTACCCGGTCCAGTGAAGTTCCCAAAAGTGCACTGTCCAACGACAATGCACTGTGCCGCAATTCAATAATATCGTCAGGTCCGCCGGAGTTCACCATCTTCCTCCCAGTGTATGTAAGTGCATGTCTTGTGACACAATTTTTAAGTTAAATTCCACGGTTTGCCCAAATCCTTCGGATCATCCAACCGCCCATCCCCCGATTTGTGTCGCAAGAAAGCTGCGCCAAAATCCGGTCATGTGTGACACAATCACCTGCTAAATACCTGTCCGAGCTGCGCGATCCCTGAGAACGTCACAAAACTTGACGGAAATGCGATCCGCTGACCCTTAGTAAATAAGCCCCATTCTGTGAAATTCTCCTCTATCTATTCTTTATTTCAAAGAGTATATAATCACTACTTCAAAGGAAGTCCTGTTCAGAGCAGGACTTCATCTTATGGGAGACTTTTTCTCAGAATGCATTTTAGAGTGAATAAGTAGGTACAATTGCCTTGTGTATCCTCTGGGTTGCTACAGATACAGGTCAATGACTGGTACAAATTCAATGGGCAGTGGCTAAGGTGAGTTGCAATCTATAGAGCTAATTAAGGGACAAAATCAAAGTCAAGACAAAATTTCGGGGATGACAGTGTTTATGTAGAAGCAGAAAGGGTCAATCTATGTTAAATACAATATAAGGTAAATGCGGACAAATATTATTAAATGAAATCTACCATTTGTTTTTATGCATTGTTAACCAAACATAGCTGATGGTTTTGCACAAAAAAACAAATTATAAAATTCAGGACCTTGGGAAAGGTGGGTGTCTTGGCTGCCGTACATAAACACATTACTTCCACATACAGAGGAGCTGCCTGAACTGTCCAGAGAGCACTAATCAACCTGAGCTGGAAGACTCATACAAAGCAGCTGGGGGATGGTGCTGCGATTGATTACTTCTGCCTGTCAGGGACAACACAGTGATTACATCATTCTATGAAGCAGTGCATAACTAGTGTTGGTGATATATTCCTCTACGGCGGCCATCTTGAGCAAGACAACAAAACAGATGCCATTATTACAGGTCTGGCCTGGGGGGTATGTTGCCCACTCAGAAGCTATAGAGTTAAATGTTTTAATTCAGCTATTTTTCTTATTTAACTGTTGTTTGCCTTTCACACTATCCTTGGCATTTCTTACTGTCCTTCAGGCCTCTGTTTTCTTGGTTTCTTGCTTTGGTTATGAAGAAGCTTCGGGAGCCATTCTGTAGATAAGCATGGCTGTAAACAAGGACTATTCATTTTTCCTAGAATGTGCTGGTAAAAAACATAATGGCCAATAGAATCTAAGTGCCTTATCTCCTTTCATACAACACCCAAAATGCTGATTTCTCTGTATTAAAATACAGCTGGGGCTTTTTGAAACAAACAGTGTGATTTGAGTGCATCTAAAGACTGTGTCTTTGTTTTAATCTGTCATCTCGCTGCCGGCAGCTTTCTCTTCCTCCCTCAAAGGGTTAATTAGGACTCACCTTACAAAAGTCAAGAGGGCTGTTGGGGCCCTGCATAAAAATCCCTATCACTAGGGTAAGAAGGGAAGCGCTGAGCAACCACAGGAGCGACTGAGCCTCATTATCATAATTTTATAACAGTTTTTTTCAGCAAATCCACTGAAGGATTAAACAAGCTTTTCCACATCAGCTACAGCATTCTCAAGGTATGTTTGCTTCACAATGTGTAAAAGCAAATGGTTATAGTTTGTATGATGAAAAATAATACAATTTTCCAATATACTTTCTGTATGAATCCCTCATGGTTTTCTAGATCTCTGCCTGCTGTCATGCTATAGAAAGCTTTATTGTTTATTTCTGAAATCTGTCCATGGTCACACAGGTGCACAGCTCGTTATATAACAGAGAGTAATCAGAGCTGTGTGATATAATCAGCCGTGCACCTGTGTGACTATGGTCAGATTTCTGTCCACTGGAAATAAGCAATAAAGCTTTCTATAAAAGGACAGCAAGCAGAGATCTAGAAAACGGTGAGGAATGGATACAGAAAGTATGGTGGAAATTTGTATAACTTTTCATTATTCAAACAATATCAATTACTTGGTGAATTGGGAATACCCCTTTAAAACACAGAGAGCGACTAACATACTAGGTTCCTTCGGGAGAAAACAATGGAGCAGAGGTCCTCAAATAGTTATTCACTGCTGAAAGAGTTATCGTCTGGTTAGTTTCTGAGAGGGGTGTTGTCAGGAAACATAGAAGAGTTAGTGAACTTAAATAACTCAATTGGCAGTGTGAGGTAAGAAATGTAAGAAGAATAGGGTACATTATTTAAGAACTCTTGATGACTAAAATAAATATTCCATCTGGCTATCCTGCAATTTACACACTGGCCACTAGGCTTGATATTAGACTGGTATGAGCTACAGTATTTCTTCAGACGTCACAGGATTATAATATAATAGATTACAATCTCCCAAAGGAAATAAAAAATAAAATTACAAAAATAAATTTAGTTGTATGGTTACAGTAAGTCAAGGTACAAATTGGTGGAACATTACATTACCTACTCGATTCATTTCTTTCAGTACAGTGTATGGCCTAAGAATCAAGGGCAATTTGTAGAACGGCAAATTTAGGTGAATGTTCTTCTAAGTGAGCCAGACTTTTTATCTGTGTGAAAACTAAGGAGGAGGTCTGCATTTTCTATCAGCATTTTCTTTTGAAATGGCAGATGGCTGTATATAAAGAAATCTTTGTTTCTTGCTAGATCTTCAGGAAGTTGGAGACATTGGAGATGACTGCTGGAATTTCAGAGAGTAAGGTATTGGAAAGGCGAACGCTTAGGTGTTGCCTGTACGTGATAAACAATGGCAGTACTAGACTCTCCACAGTGTTTCTGCCAGAGCACTCTTGGCCATGGAAGTAAACTCTGACAATTGTGTTGGTAGAGGAGGCAACATTTCTATAAAGTTTAATGGATTTGTTCTATTTGACTGTTGGGTCGCAGATGATAGGGAAATAGAAATCTAGCATGACCTTAATTATTAACCCGTTGAAGACCAGGTTTTGTTTTTGTTTATCACTCCCCTCCATACACAAGCTATATTTTTTTGACTTTTCATTGTGCAGAGCTGAATGAGGGTTGGCTTTCTGCAGGCAACATTTACTATTGTGTGCTATGTATTGGGAAGCTGGAAAAGGTGTGGAATTGGCAAAAAAAAAAATTGAGTTGCACCATTTTCTAATGGGCTTTTTTCAGCTTACACTTTGTGATCCAGAAGACATATCCACGTTTCATTGGGTCAAAACGGTCAGGGGAAATAATAAATTTTAAATTATTTTGTTATGTCTTAATTCCTTTAAAAAATGTAACTTTGCATAAAAAACTCTTTTGTTGCCATATTATGACACCCATAACATTTTCATACTTTGATGTACAGAGTTAGGTTGGATGTTCTTCTTTGCGGGATAAGATGAAATTTTCGTTGATGACATTTAGACAACTGCACCTTTTATCCCTTTTTAAAATGTATAGGCACAAAATGCATCAAAAAGTGTCAATTTGGATATAAGGTAACTATTTTCCGTTGAGGTGTTTATAGTGAGAAATAATCACATTTATATTATGATAGATCATACATTTTGGGATCTGTGGACACCTAACATGTTAATTATTTTTTTGGTTTATTTAAAGTTAAAGGTTGACAGGTACTCCCGAATAATGGCCAATCCTATACAAAATTTTTAGTTGTTTACATTGCACATTTCTTTATGACTGATCAGGGCTGTGGGGTTTTGAAAGGATTTCTCCTATGTCTTTTTGTTTTCAGACTTATTTTATATTAGTTGATTAGTACAGTCTGGTTCAGAAACAGTGAGACGGGCACATCAATCAGAAAGTGCCCTTTTGTGCCTTTTTGAGAGAAGGTTAAACATTATCCATTAAATAGCTATAGTATTTCACCAAGTAATTTTGCAACCAAAAATGATGAGCCTTGAAGATGTTGGCAGCCTCCCAAGCATTCGCATATGGCAATAATGACCTATTCATATTCTACTTTATATTGTTTTTCAACAGTGAGGCTTAGCAGAAAATCAAACAGAACCTTTTTTTTTTTTTTTTACAAAAGTTTACGTAACAAATATTGAAAGTAAATAATTGTTAAATGTGCATTGATATAAGTGAATTGTGGAGTGTGTGACGTAAATAAAGTAATACATAATGCACTTGTAATGTAGAATAACAGTATTATTGTGTAATTGGCATCTCCATCCTCAAATGCCAATAGAAGCTAAATCTAACCGGTAAGTATAATGCATGTTAATAAAGTGATGAATGTTTTCTTTGGGGCTTAGAAGAATTTAACACCAAATGTCACAATAATAAGTACAGTACGTCAACATAACGCTGCCAAGACTAATGTTTTCTTAACACTTCAATAAAAACATCTATACGTCTTTTAGCAACCTGTTTCCTCATTAATTACTAATAGTATAATTCTTGCCTGAAAGTTATGAAACACCTTGCAAGGATTGAACAATAGGCTAGATTAGACATGCCAATTTCAATAAGAAAACAGAGGGGAAGATTTATCACCACTTTTACACCAGTTTTCTGTTGTATTGTAATTTGCAATTAAAATTGCAAATACCCCACCTCCATGCCATGTGGGCATGGAGGGGATGTAGAGGGGCGCGGCGGCCAGTGGAGAGGGTGGGCCCAGGGCGTTACCCGCCTGGCGTAGTTTTGCCCGCCCAGGCCTCTCGATGTATCTGATGTGCCCGGGATCATACGCCGGCACAGAGTACATGTTTAATTTAAATGTCTGTCGTGGATCACCGTTTAGTTTTCTTTTTATCTAAATATGTCCAAAATTGATGATCAACATTCTGTTAGTTTGTTTTATACAGAGAGTCAAATCCCCTGCTTAAACATGAGGATTATGCACTTTATTGCATGTAATTTTTTTTGTATATTTAACTTTTTGAAACAATTGGTCAATATAGTAAGACACAGGCTTAAAAAACTGTTCTATATGCTTGCAGTCAACGCTGTGGTTGGACAGCTTGGAAAGGTAAAGCGAATGCAGAACAGTGAAAATATATATATATTCCAGGGTTCAGGGCCGATGGCGGAGGCCCCTGGCTCCAACTTTTGGGGACCCTTCCCACAATCTTTTTTCAATAAAGTAAATATTGCCAGTAACAAATATATACAGCAAAAAAATATATATATAGCCCCCCAGTAATACATAATACAGGCAGTCCCCGGGTTACATACAAGATAGGGTCTGGAGGTTTGTTCTTAAGTTGAATTTGTATGTAAGTCGAAACTGTATATTTTATAATGGAAGTTCTAGACAATTTTTTTTCTTTTGCCCCAGTGACAATTGGAGTTTAAAAATTTTTGCTGTAATTGGACCAAGAATTATCAATAAAGCTTCATTACAGACATCTTACAGCTGATCATTGCAGTCTGGGACTATAGTAAAGCATCCAGAGAGCTTCACCAGAGGTCACAGTGGGCAGAGGGGTCCGTCTGTAACTATGGGTTGTCTGTAAGTCGGGTGTCCTTAAGTAGGGGACCGCCTGTATATACAGCCTCCAGTAAAATTCTAAAGCTTCACTTATTTTCTCTTTCGGTTCCCTCGATGTGTGACCCAACCATAATCATCCCTGTCCAGGATTTAGCTCTCCACAGTAAACTGCTCCAAAGTACTTCCCTCTACATTGAATGAAGCAGCTCATTGCAGATACCTGAGAGCACAGCAGAGGCCTGAAATCCTGGAATATAAATTACGGCTTATTCACATGGCCTTCTACGGAGACGTACAGGCGGCCACATGTACATCCCCATAGACGGCAATAGCGGTGCAGCGCAGATACGGTGCCACACGTGTGGCACCGATCTGGGCCGCACACTGCAGAAAGATAGAACATGCTCTATCTTTTGGCGTGTGTGCGGCTTTGCGCCGCTGTTCTCTATGGAGGGAGGAGGGGTCACCTCCTCCTCCACTCCAGCACACGGCGGTATGCCCGCACAGCAGGTATACCGCGTGTGAATGTAAGAGTCCTGCTGCTGGTATTGATGATAGATCTCCAGGGCTGCTGCTGCACTTTTGGATGGTCTAAACTCCTGACAAATTTGATTTAATGTATAAGTTTCATTAATTTGTTTATTATTCAAATACAGCTTACTACTGAAGGCACTAAGAAATGTTTAGCATTCAGACTATAAACAGTATATTGTATCAGAAAAAAGTATGACAACCTTCCGGCCCCCATACACAATTCTGTGTATAGGGACGGATAGGCGTGCCCGGCCACAGCCGGCCGGAAGCTGAGTCCTGCGCTGCTCTGGCGGCCATGTTTGTTTACATGGCGCCCGGACCGGAGCGACAGCAGCACTGGATAGCGGAGGGCAACCGGAAGGAAAGTAGGACTTTATTTTTTTAGCAGCCCCGGCCACCTTCAGTTTTTTTCCACAACTCTCGGACAACCCCTTTAATACTTAAACACCTAACATTTTAAATCAAAACCTTTATGGAAACCTAACATGGATATCTTCCAAAACTGAATCCATAAACTCAATATTAGTTCAAGTTATAATCTAGGACATAAATGTCAACAAGGATCATGGCAGCTGTTGAAAATCCATGTAGATTCTAACAGAGCTCTCATCATACATACACCTTTTCCTCAACAGAATGGACCACATTTTTAACAATATTTTTTTAATAAAAATATTAAACATAAAAACAAGATTCAATTAGATTCTATATGGCATTATGTAAACATAGCATTATGTAAATACCCTAACTCATACCACCCGATGCGGCCGGTGGTAACACACACTAGTAATAACTATCAATTGTTTTTATACATGCATCACACTAGGTCCTCGATCTACCAGGCCCGTCTCTCATACCTCCACTCTATCTACACCATCATACAGTTTACTTATCACCATATAATCAATTATTTTTCTTCAGTCCTGAATCCTCGGTGGGTTACTGTTCTTCCAATTTTATAGAATTAGTTCCTCTTATTCCAATTTTTTTGCCCAAAATACATATCTATGCCTCATATGGTACAATACAATTAAATGATACATGTATACTCTTTATTATTTCTTCCCAAAAGAAAGACAACTTTGGGCATCATATGAATTAGGTCCTCATCTACCAGGTCACACCTAGGACATTTTTCTTCTCTGTTGAATATATTCAACAGTTTAGGATCATTTTCAGGGCATCATGCCACTCCTCCATTGATAGATCCATCAGATCCCTTTCCATTTTTTTATAGCAATATGGATCAGGGCACTCTGCCATGAACCCCGACTGATCCTCATGTATCACAGATGGTACAACCCTCTGTAGTCTAGACCAGATCTTTGCCAACATCTTATAATCTGTATTCAGCAGGGAGATTGATCTATAAGCATCCATTTCTTGAGGGTTTTTCCCTCTTTCAACAGTAAGAGAAGTTCTAAACATCCAACAACACCGACACAAAGAGGTCAAAAAACTGTAATCAAACCTCTGTAGGAATCCCATCCGACCCTGCTGCCTTTCCCCTAGGTAGATTTTGTGTCCTGCACTACAGCCACACTGATTGTGTTATCTAATATTAATGCTTCTTCCTTAGAAATACTTGGGATTGGAATATTTGCCAGTACCTCCTCAATTTAATCACCTCCCACATAGAGCTGAAAGGAGTATATCTCCTTGAAATATTCCACAAACTCATTACGGTCAGCCTCCTGGGAAACTATCAGCCTCCCATTCCTAGCTCTGATTGTACCTATCCTATCTCTAGGGCACTGATTTCTAATTAGGGAGCTAACTACTCCATCATGGTAAGCTGTCCCAATATACTCCTCTGTGTTCGTCCTTTCTCAGATACCAACACTTTCTCCATACACGATTTCCTAAGGCGGTCCATATAGCCTTAAGCCATTGGTTACTATTGCTAGCTGTGGGATCTGCCAAAAATCTCCTTTCAATTTCTAATTACCCTAACTTTGGCCTGTTTCAAAAGTGCATTTTCTCTTTTCTTATATTTAATAACTCCGAACCAATATGCTTTTAGTACGTCCCAGCCTACTCCCCTGTCCTACACTTCCTACCAACTGCCCAGTAAAATTTATAAGATTAAACAAGAGAGGTTTTATTTCATAAAAAAACATTATTCTCGTATTATCCGCATGGGAGAGTGATCCAAGTGGCCCCTTACACCAATATAAATTTTCTCGAACAACATCCCCTATCATTTGTTAATATTACATCAATTCTCAAGAGTGTACTATGAGATTTGGAATAACATGAGCTTAATCTAGAGGGAAATCTCTCCCTTCATGCATCCTGTAATCCGATCTCTTCCAATACTGCGCCAATGGAGGTGGTCTGGTTTCCTTACCTGCCTTTGATGTTTTTTTGCTCTATCAAGTTCCTCGGTCACCACCTTATTAAAGTCTCCCATCGCAGACAGGGGGAAATAAGCCCCTATTGATACTACGTCTTGTTCATCTAGGAAGCAATGCAAAATAAGATAACTAGCCAGTGGATCCACTCTTACCATTCATTCTTAAAAAGTTAACATGCTTATTTATCATTATACCTACTCCACGGGCATATGGGCTTTTACCGTGGACAGAAATCTGACCATGGTCACACAGGTGTGCGGCTCGTTAATATCATAGAGTGTAATCAGAACTGTGTGATATAACGAGCTGTGCACCTGTGTGACCATGGTCAGATTTCTGTCCACTAGAAGTAAACATAGAAGCTTCCTATAGAATGACAGCAACCAGAGATCTAGAAAACTGTGAGGAATTGATACAGAGAGTATATTGGAAACTTGAATAATTGCACTTTTCATTATACAAACAATAAAATTTAATGGGAATACCCTGTTAAGCTTGTTATTTAGGCCACGCACATTCCAAGAAAACTTGATCATTCCATCACAATAACAAATAACATGTTCCCACTTTTCATAATAGATTTTGTAGCCACCAGCCGCTTCACCCTCCCCCTACCCCTCTCTAACTGCCCAGGCCAAAACTGCCCTGGACTCATCACAGAGTATTAAGTCTTCCTAGATTGAGCTACCTACCTAGAAGGGCCTTGCCTCCTAGATCTTTGTCCCCAGACGTTTCTAGGTAGGAATGGCCAAATGTAGACAAATGGCTTAATAACACGCTGAACTTGATGGCAAGCTGTACTTGACCTCAGCACTTCAGCTACTCCCTCCCGTCAAGCAGTGGCAAAACATCAGTTACATGGATTCCACTTCTCCTCTGCATGCCACCCTCTACACCTCTGGCCTACACCTTCGTAAACCATGCATGGCATAGCACTTGATTCCCTTGCAAAACTCCAGAGCAGCCCACGGTGTGAACAAGCGCCAACTCGGCAGAGGTTACCCCCCTCACCTCACGCTTGTACAGTGCCATCAGTAGCATGGTCGCTTTGTAAATGGGTTATAAGGGTTCAGTTTTTTTATCTGGTTTTTTTTTAATTAATGTATGTTGCGTTATTGTCGAACAATGGTTCCATGTATGTCTTGTCTTTAACTTTTTTTGTATTGGAAAATTAAATAAAGAAAAATTTAAAAAAAAAAAAGAAATAGGCGTTGCTCTTCACCAAAAATATAACAAAGAAAGGGTTGTGGCCTCTACAAGGGTTATTTTAGTGGGAAAAGGGGCATGAGCCAAAGATATGCAAAGGAACTAAATGGTGGTGCATTTTTTGGCGTAAATAGCCAACTATAGGAGTGCAAATTAGACTAGATAGTACTATATTACAACTGCCTTCCATCCAGGATCAGACACAGATAAATCTAGAGCACCATACGACAAACTACGCTCTCAAAACTATGCTATTAGACACTGCTGTTTAATCTTCCACAATGTCATTATGATTTTTGTCTCATTACATATCATGATCAAATCTTTATTATTAATCGACTAAAAATACCTATACATCGTACAATACAGTGTTGGCTAAGCCATAGCTAAAGCATGAAGATTTGAACTTTTATCACGATGTTGGAAGAAACCTCTTTTTTTCACTTTAAAGGACATCTTGGAGGAAAGCTGGTGGCGATGTGCTGTGCACGCTGATGAAACAGCAATGCCAACATGAGTGCCGCGGGTCGGAACACTGCCTTGACATGCAACACCTTCGTAAACCATGCAGAGCAAGGCACTTGATTCCCTTGCAAAACTCCAGAGCAGCCCACGGTGTGAGCAAGCACCAACTCGGCAGAGGTTACCCCCCTCACCTCATGCTTGTACAGTGCCATCAGTAGCATGGTCAAGGCAGTGTTCCGACCCGCGGCACTCATGTTGGCATTGCTGTTTCATCAGCGTGCAGCACATCGCATGCACCATGCTTTTCCTCCAAGATGTCCTTTAAAGGGAAAAAAAGAGGTTTCTTCCAACATCGTGATAAAAGTTCAAATCTTCATGCTTTAGCTAAGTGGCTTAGCCAATCATGTATTCTACGATGTATAGGTAATTTTTAGTCGATTAATAAATAAAGATTTGATCATGATATGTAATGAGACGAAAATCATAATGACATTGAGGAAGATTAAACAGCAGTGTCTAATAGCATAGTTTTGAGAACGTAGTTTGTCGTAGATTTATCCGTGTCTGATCCTGGATGGAAGGCAGTTGTAATATAGTACTATCTAGTCTAATTTTGCAACTCCTATTAGTTGGCTTATTTTACGCCAAAAAATGCACCACCATTTAGTTCCTTTGCATATCTTTTGGCTCATGCCCCTTTTCCCACTAAAATAACCCATTGTAAGAGGCCACAGCCCTTTCTTTGTTCTATTTTTGGTGAAGAGCAACGCCTATTTCTGATGTGCATGAGAAATCTCATTTGGTCAGTTATTCCAATGGATAGAAAAGTACAGTATGCTTTAAGCCTAATCTCTTCTTATTGGAGACAGTGGTACCCTGCACAGGAGAAAGAAATCTAGGTAAAACTGAAGAAGAGACCTTAATAATATAACCACTTTTAGTGGAATATTGGAGAAACTACCCTTACTGAAGTAAAGCTTTAGACTTCCATGTTAATTAAGGGTGAGAGTGGGCATCCCTGCCTTACCCCGTTCTTTATAGGAAGGTCTTTGGAAAGAATCCCATTTACCCTGACTTTTGCTGTGGGGTGAGTATAAAAGGCCAGGATCCACTGCATCATGTTGTGTTTAAGGCCGATTCCCCGCAGTGTCTCAGCCATGTATGTCCAATTCACCCTATCAAAGGCTTTCTCTGCATCAGTTGACAACAGGGCAACTGCCTTTTTTTGTACCCGGGCCAAGTGCATCAGATTGATTGCTTTTGTTGTATTATCTCTGGCTTCCCTGCCGGGGAGAAAGCCTGTTTGATCTAAATGTATAAGTTTACTTGCTATTGGTGTCAATCTTTCTGCCAATATCTTGGCCAGAGTTTTGGAATCCACATTGAGAAGGGAAATTGGCCTATAGCTGAGACACTGCGTGGGATCCTTACCCGCCTTCGGTAAGACCGTGATATATGCCCTAAGTGAGTCGTGTGGTGGGACCCCATTTTCCGTCAGGGAGTTGAAGGCCTCTACCAAGTGGGGCCCCAATTCCCCTTGGAACAATTTATAGTATTTTGTGGAAAACCCATCGGGTCCTGGTGCCTTGCCTGAGTTCCTAATTGCTTCCTTTACCTCTTCCTCCAAAAAAGGTCTTTCTAAGTCTTCTAAGTCTAGTTCTGATATCTTTGCCATCCCTGATTCTCTTATATATTTTTGAATCCGAGACTTAAAATCTAAGCTGAGATGTTATGATTCGTTCTGTCTACTGAATATAGGGAGGCATAATACTCTCTGAAAGTTTCTGCTACTTCCTCCGGCTTAGAGACCTTATTTCCCTGTGCATTTATGACAGTGGGTACATATGTAGATGCCCGTTGATCCCGTAGCACTCTTGCTAATCCCCGGCCGCATTTATTACCTTGTTCGTAATAAAAACATCGACCTTTGAGTAAAGTGTTTTTGGCTTTATACATCAAAAGTGAGCGTAAGTCTTCTCTCGCTTGATTCAGTTGTATTTTAAGATCATTGTCTAGATTCCTTTTATGTTGTGTCTCTAGACTTTTAATTTGTTCCAAGAGGCCATTCAGGCGCACCTCCCTTTCCTTTTTCCTTCTTGCTCCATGCTTTATTAGAATTCCCCTTGTTACTATTTTATGTGCTTCCCATCTCATACAGGGGTTAGTTATATTTTCTCGATTCGTCAAGAAGTGTTCTAATAAAGCCTCCTTAATTTCTGCTACAATTTGTGTGTCCTCTAGGAGTGACTCATTGAGTCTCCATTGCCATTGTTTCACATTGGGGGTGCCCAGGTTCAAGGTGATATCTATTAGCGTGTGATCTGAAAAAGCAACGCCTATTTCTGATGTGCATGAGAAATCTCATTTGGTCAGTTGTTCCAATGAATAGAAAAGTACAGTATGCTTTAAGCCTAATCTCTTCTTATTGGAGACAGTGGTACCTTGCACAGGAGAAAGAAATCTAGGTAAAACTGAAGAAGAGACCTTAATGATATAACCACTTTTAGTGGAATATTGGAGAAACTACCCTTACTGAAGTAAAGCTTTAGACTTCCATGTTAACTCATGTTGAATCCCTTTTTATTGTAATTACTCTGTTGGACAACAGCTCCCAGAGAACCTCATAGTACACATATCTGTTTCTTCAGAACCTCAAAGTTTATCTGCTGCAGAACACACAATACACGTCTAAGATGCTGCAGCACATCACAATACTGACCTTGGCTCCTGAAGAATATCATAATACAAATGTCAGTTGCTGCTAAACATCATAATGGACACTGTAGCTGCTTCTGAACATCATAATAGACACTTAAGCTGCTGCTGATCATCACAATACACACTGCAGCTACTGCAGAAACTCATAATACACATGTCAGCTGCCTTACATGTTGAACTGGACATGTATAAATAATACCACTATATACATCTCTAATGTTTTTATATAACCTATATGTGAATATATCACCTACTCAATACAACTACTTCATCATATATACACAGAAATATACACATCAATATTATCACGCGCCCATTGATATATAGAAATATGCGTGTACACACATATGCACACATAACACAACCATATGCAAACAGATATATACAAATAAGCCCGTACATATATAAATAAACATATAAACATTTATGGAGGAATGGACTGGAATCTAAGTGGCTACCGGTTTTCACTAGAGCGTGCTGCAAAGCGGGTTGGACTTGCTGCGGCGAGGTACCACCAGGTCATGAGAGGTACGGGTGAGCCCACGACCAACAAAATGGAGCACCCGTGACAGTACCCCTCCCTTCGGAAGCATCTCGAAAGGACTTAGGAATCTTGGACCAAGCTTGCAGCCAGTGATCTTAAGCCGGACATACCTGGAGGACAACCAGACTTTGTCTACCTCCACATCATCTATACGACTGCCCTGTGGACCTGCTGCCGGGCGTGTCTCATCCCTGGGGTCAGGTGTACCCTAAACTGCAACAATGTCTACCTACATAAAAGTGAACTTGCAGAGGGGGTTCATACTTACTCGAATGTAATGAGTGGAAGACAACCTTCAACACTCGCAATGGACACTTTGAATCCCAGTTCTGAAGGAAGTGTCCCGGGCTGGCACAATAGAGACAGAGGTTCTCCTGATGTCCCCTTGAACGATCCTGAGAAGACAGTCGAGCTCTGTCCACTTGCATTGGTTCCTCTGCTGCTGTCACGGTAGGTGACTGAAGTGGCCTTTGGAAGACAGAAGCAAAGAAAGGCAAATGTCAAACCCGGACTTGTGCTTGTTTGAGATGTTGCTCCTCAGAGCACTCCATAAACCAGATATCAATCCAGTGGCCAGAGAGATGAACTCACTCAGATTAGACGGCAGGTCCGTGCGGAAACCGCATCTTTAACTTGTCCCAAAGGTCCCTTTTTAAAGGTCACAGTCAGGGCTGCATTGTTCCAGGCTAGCTCAGAGTACAGAAACGATTTGCATAGTCTCAGCTGATGATGCCCGTGCAGGTTCCTCAAAGACAGACCGAAGAAGGAGGCGATGTCAGCTGTAACCTGGTCTTTTCTGTCCCAGAGAGGAGTAGCCCATGCTTGGGCCTTTCTGGAGAGGAGGCTGATGATGAATGCCACCTCAGACTGTTGCGTGATGAATTGAGTCAGCATAAGCTCAATGTGCAAGGAGCAATGGCTGATAAAGCCCCTGCACAACTTGGGGTCCCATCATACTTTGTAGGCCTGGAGAGTGTCAGCCTAGGTACAGCGGCAGGCAGGCAAACCAGGGTGGCAGGAGAGGCTGCAGGAATCTGACACCGTTGCTGAGTGGTGATGAACTGCTTCATTGCGGTGACTTGTCCGAGTTGTTCACTTTGCATGGCAATCTACTGGGACTGCTTGACTACAACGGTTGTAAGATCAGATAGTTTAGGTAGTGGAACCTTGGTGGGGTCCATGGCCAGATCTTACTGTCAGACTCCAGGGGTAGTGGACCCCCTGGACCACCGCGAACGATGACGTAAGCCGACATGTGGGACCAGAATCTAAGTGACACCCAGTTTTCACTAGAGGCAAAGCACCACCAGGTTATTCCACAGGTGCAACTTTGTCGGGGTGGCAGCCAAGGCAAGGTACACAGATATCTGGCAGAATCATAGCCGGGGACAGGCAGGAGGTTAGGACGGGCCGCACGGGATCAGAGTTGGGGATGTAGCAACAGGTCAGGGCAGGTGGAACAGGATCAAACACAGAACCGGGGTCACAACGGAAAATCGACTAGCACAAAGAGGGGACACAAGCTTTCTCAATGTCATAGGGCACGAAGATCCAGCAGAGAATCCTGGGAAAGGCCGGATTTTAACTATTTCCTGGAATGGCCAGGACCAATCAGCGGTGTGCTGGCCCTTTAAATTGCCATGAGCAGGCACACTCGCACCCTAGGAGTCAGGGATGCGTGCACACAGCCGTGAATGCCGGAACATGAATGGGGACAAGTGAGTGGCACGGGCGCTGACAGGGCACGGGTGAGGCCACGACCTATGATATGGGTCGCAGGACCACCCAGGATAGGCATGAAGTCAGGATGGTTGTTGATTGGAGCACTATCCAGCTTTCAGGTAGCTAAATGGATGCAGAAGGGAACACACAGAGAGACCCAGCGTCTTGAGCTGCTTTAGCCCAACACATTCTCCTATGCTCTGCCCCTCCTCTCTTCTCCAGTCCCAACTGCTTACTGCAAAAGTGAAAATAAAGGAGAAGGGGCACTAGTTGTGCAGCAGCTTCTGTGTCAGTAACCCTTCTGTGTCAGCAACCCTTCTGTGTCAGCACCTTTTGGTGAAAATGGCCCTTCCACGGTACAGGTACACTGGGGACCTGGAGCTCCTGGTTAGCTGGCTGAGTCCCCTCCACAAGTGGGGTCTGCTTTCCCGGAATGTCACTTGTCAATTTGTCAGTTCTGCATTCCCGGAATGTCAATCCACATCTTTCAGGTCCAAATTGAGGAAACGTGATTTTTAAATCTTTCAATTCCACATTACCAGAATTAGAGGAAGGGTGTCTGTTTTTTCCATTGCAACTTAAGTCCTTTCTGTAAATAAGTGGGTATGAATGCCCAGGGTCCCTTTAACCACAGTGAGAGGAAGGGTTAGTGGTTTTCCCATTGCTACTTTTATCGCAGAGAGAATAACTGGATCTGAACACCCAGAGCGCCTTTAGCCACAGTGAGAAGAAGGGTTTGTGGTTTTCCCATTGCTTCTTTTACCTCTATGTGAATAACTAACTTGGTCTGAACACCCAGAGAACCTCTAGCCACAGTGAGAAGAAGAGTTTGTGGTTTTCTTATTGCTTCTTTACCGCTATGAGAATAACTAACTGGGTCTAAACACACAGCACCTTTAACCGCAGTGTGAGGAAGAATTTGTGGTGTTCCCACTGCTTATTTTAACACAAAGAGAATAAGTGGGTCTGAACATTCAGAGAACCTTTAACCGCAGTGAAAAGAAGGGTTTGTGTTTTTTTTATATTTTTTTTTATTTCTTTGTTTATTTGTTTTTTAATATTTTGTTATTATTTCAAGTACTTTCTCTAGCCCATTGTGGACAACAGACCTGTTAGTCACACCAATTTTCATTTTTAATAGCTTCATTTTTGGGTGTTAAAATTAAGGTCCCTGTTGGCTTCAATGTGATTCATTTTTAGCTCAAAGTTCGTCCCGAAGTCAAGGTTCGAACCTGAATTTCGACCATCCAGATCATCTCTAATAACTAAATAAGGTAATACTTTCTCTGGTACTGGCCATAAAATAAAGGTGAAGATCCCTGCATTTTCCTAACAGCTTTTTATTAAAAATATTGCAGCGTTTCTCTTTTATGACTTGCGTAATACAGACGTAATTACAACAGAACTATCTGTTGGGTACAAGATGCTCATTACAGTGGTGCCATAATCTATTAGGTAAGTAGTAGTTATTTGATTGCTATATGCCTTCCTTAACCAATGCATCTCAGCTGATGCATAAGGAGGTTACTTTTGCAGTCACTTATGCAGGTTCACCAATCTGCATTTGTTCTTTGAGTGCCTTTATCAAAATGCATTTACAACCTAATGCAAGTAATTTGGGTTACCACAGATTGTGATTTGGATTTGGAAGAACTTCCAGCCAATTACGATGTACACAGGCCATAATGTCTACATTGTTTGTTTCTGCTTTAGATTTAATAATGTTCCCAATTATTAAACTTGAAAGCCACTGGTCAGTCATTAACCCCTAATAATTCAACTCCTTTTTTGTATAATTTGACAGATGAACTAAACAAATGATAGCTTTAAATCACTATCATGTGCAAACATACAGAGAAATGACATTATCACTGTAGGATAACCTTTGTCCATTATAGAGAACTGAAAGATGAAAGTAAATTCTGCTGATGTATGAGATCTATAAGTGACAATGACTGTTTACCTATTAGACCTATGACCTGTCCTTGCTGATTCTAATATGAAAATGGTAAGATGTCCTATTACCAGTGATAAAAGTGCAGGTCAAACATGCTTTAGCTAAATAGGATCACTAGTAAGGAAGCTGCTTCATTAGCTTTTGCTGGATAGTGAATGCAGGAAAATAAGGTCATTAGTTATAAAGGAGCTCTTGAAAAAGCAAAGTTAAGATGCAGAGGTAGTTCTATGAATGTTGTAGAGGCAGAACACCTTAGTACAATTTCAAATTACAGCTCCTTGACATTTTTCTCTTTAAGCAGCAGTTGCTAAGTGTGAATACATAGTAATGATGATACATACTATATTACTAGGTAAACTAACAAGATCATTTAGGTGGACAGAGGAAATCTTGTAATTAAATAGCTTTAAGGTCACAAGTAGGGGCGTTGCTAGGGTCACAAAAGATTTGTATGTACCAAATTATCAGTAGTATCCACTCCTATACCTTACCCCCTTCACATGTGGTTGTGCCACTAACAACTGTACTTAAATTATACAGCCACAGAAAACATAGGAGAAATCCCTACCTATTCCATCCAGTGCCTGCAGGTGACATGTCCTCAGACTACAGTTGTTCTCTATCTTCTCCATTAGACCCAGCATCACCATGTCTCCTCTTCAGCCTCATATCCTCCCTGTGGAGTTTAGCACACAGACATCTTATTCTCCTCATTGTCTTGGTCCCCTAACCCTGCTGTCCTGCTGTTACCCCAAACACTTTCTCTCCTTTACTGTCAGGACCCTTTGTCACACACACACACACATGCATGCATGCTACAGCAAAATAATGACACTACAACCCCCACACAACCAATGACCACATCAAAACAAGAACACCAATAACAGAAAACAACATAAAGCACGCTCCACACCCTCTCCAAAAATAACATATCCCACACTCATAAATTCACTTATTTTTAAATGCACCAAACCATACCATAAGTAATACTATTTGAACTAAAAACCTTGACCCTTCACCTCCCTCTTCCCTCAGACACTGGTCTAAAGTCCAAAGTTCGCGCAAAGTAGTCCAGAACAGTGTCCAAGATTAGTCCATAGTCCAGGAAAACAATCCCCATCATCCCCCCTCCAAACCTAACTATGGCGCCCACACCACACCATATACACCATACAGCCCCCTGTAATGTCCTCCACAGCCATAAGTAATGTCCCCTGTCACGGGAACAGGTGCTCATGTGACCTGGGCTGCAGGCGCACCCATGTGTCTCCCTGTGCCCCCGGAGCCAGTCTGCACTGTAACTTACCTTCCCTGGCTCCAGCGGCAGCCTCCATGGTCCTCACGATCCGGCGTCCCCGTCTCCTAGGGCGCACACCGCCGTCTCACTAAGTCAAATCCATCAACAACAAAGACATGGCAAATAAACAGAAACATAAATGAACATAAACACACCCCACACCCTCCATTACCTGACCAGTCCCACACAGATGATATCAATGCCACACCCATAATTTTTTTTTGTGTATGTATTAACTAACAAAACACAGAATAAACAGTATACTACACTAAACTAAATCCGACGCCCACTCCCTCCCCGTCCCCTCAGACACTGGTCTAATGTCCAAAGTTTGCGTTAAAGGGTTTGTCCGAGACTAATTGAAAAAACAAAAGGTGGCTGGGAGGGGGCTGCTTAAAAAAATAAAGATGTACTTATCCTCCGGCGCCCACTGGGTGTCCCGTGCTGCTGTGCGCCATGTAAACAAACATGGCCGTGGGAGAAGTGTTGAACTCAGCTTTCAGCCAGACCTGACAAGCATCTGTCCCGCATACACAATGCTGTGAATAGGAACAAATGGGCGTGGCTGGCCACGGCGGCCGGAAGCTGAGTCCAGCACTGCTCTGGCGGCCATGTTTATTTACATGGCGTGGAGACCAGAGCGACAGAAGCGGAGGTCTCGCGATGTCTGAGGCTTGAGATAGCGCTTTTGTGCGAAAAGGCCCGTTGGTTAGTCGTGGCGTGCATCGCCCCTGTCCTGTGTCCGTCCGAATAAAGTTGTCTACGTTACCTGTATCGGTGAGTGCAGTGTCTTTGCTCTTCGTGGGATTGATTGACTGACTCAATTATCAGATGTGCACCCCTCCGGAACAGCTGTCACACACACAGTTCACACACACAGCCGCCACTGGGTTGGAGCCCTTGCCGTGCGGATAGGGTGGTGCCGGTCCTGCTGTTTCTCTGCAATTGGATCCCTAAATCAATTTTAAACCCACTTGGTAAACATCTTAAAAAAATACACAAAATACTTTCCGTAATATACAATTATTCATCAAATACTCTCACAAAAAGTGTTCTAAAAAGTGATCAAAAAAAGTGACGCTCCCTAATATTATATGACTTAAAAGAACTACTCTTTTAGTATAGATCTGTCAACATAAAAATACAAATAAAATATAACTTTTATGTTATGGCGAGCGGGGGGAAAAAAAGTGCTAAAAATCCAAAATCCAAATGATTTTGTTTGTGTCCACCTTGAAATAGTGAATAAAATCTCATGATTTAGCTATAGACCCCCAAAATGAACAATCTATACATTGTATTCACCCTTTCAAATAAGCCTCACATTACCAAAAAAAAAAAAATTTTATAGCCTGTACAATGTGACAATAGGAATCTGCTGTGAATAGTGCTGCTTTCATTCTATGCCCAGCCGTGTGCCCATACAGCAGTTTACTACCACATATGGGGTATCGGTACAATCAGGGGGAAAATTGGGCATCAAACATTGCATTCATCATTTTATTCATTATGAAACTCTCAGTTTTGGCCTAAATGAATGTATTTTCCAAGAGAGGACACATAAGATCATTCCAACATAAAGAAGACATTATGGAATGTTAGTTATCAAGTTTTTTTGAGTAGTTGAATTATCTGCCTGGAAAGCAGAACATTTCAAACTTTAAAAATGAAGAATTTTTACGAACTTTTGCCAAATTTTCATTTTTTTAAAGAACAAAACGCAAAACTTATCCCTTAAATTTTACAACAAACATGAAGTACAATGTATCCTGAGAAAACAATCTCAAAATAACCTGGATATGTCAAAGCATTCTGAAGTTATAACCAATTATCGTAACACAAGTTAATTCTAAAAATCTGGTCTGGTCATTAAGCTGAAAACAAGCGCTGGTGATAAGGGGTTAAAGCTGTAGTCGATAGTAAAAATATATGGAGCCTTGGAGTCAATTGCCAACAACATTGTTATTTGTTTTGCTTTGTTTTAACACTCTTTTTCTTAAGATTTTTCTTTTCCAAGCATACAGGAGTGGCATACATTTATTTCCTTTTGCTTGTTACTGTATTAACCAAGCATACTTTTATTTACTAAAGGCTATTTCTTTCCACCCAGAAGTGGATTCATACAACCTGTGCCCTATATAATAGCATGTTTAATTTTGTTCTATTTTGAAAAACAGGCTGTGGGAGGGTTGTCCAAATCGTAGATGGGTTTCTACTGAAAGATTTGCGATTGGCAACAAACACCACATGTTCTGCATTGTTGACAAAACAATTGGTGCTTGTTCCCATTTGCAATAATTTCAGTTGAAACATATCTATGATCGGTAAAAGCTACCCCTCCATACGCAGCCTATGTATTACATTTCAAAACCCAATTCAAATGCAAGGCTTATATTTTATGTTGTAACTCACATATAATACCAAAATGTGTTGCTTTAACCCCTTAAGGATACAGCTCCTTTTCACCTTTAGGACACAGCCCGATTTTTCAAATCTTCGATGTGTCACGATATGCAGTTATAACTTTGGAATACTTTATCTTACAAAGTTTATTTTCAGACTGTTTTTCATGACATGTACTTCAGATTATTGCTATAGTTTATTTGACCTTTTTTCACTTGAAAAATTATCGTTTTTCTGATTTTTAAATGTTATTCTCCTCGTGCAGTTAGTCAAATCGCCCAAATTTTTTGCTAACTAACATTAGCAATATGTCTGCTTTATGTTGACACAATTTCTACATGTTATTTTATTTTATTAGGATGTTAGGAGGTTTACAGTTCAAAGCAAACAGTGATTTTTCCCAAATTTGTAAGTAAATTTCAGCTTTAAAGGCAACCTGTCACCAGGTCCTCATTTTCACTAAAGACAGGTTGTAGAAACCCATCACACCTGCATTCCAAATATGCCTTTCTGCTTTCTCTAAGCATTTGCGTTACAATATAATTTTTGTGTTATAACTTACCTTGCACCCTGACAGAATATCTCTGTGTAGTCACAGGGGTTGGGCTTTGGTTTGGATGCATTTTTTTAAAAAAAACAGCACGTAACTTGTCCGTACCTCCATCTTTGTGCTCCTGTACAGCTCCTCCCTCCCCCGCTGATGTCATCTCACCAAGGTGTGACCTCTGTGAGGAGCTGTACAGGAGCACAAAAGTGGGGGGCAAGAACTGAGGAGTGAGTAACACAGACAAGTCACATGCTTTTTTTTTAATGCATCCAAACCAAAGCCCAACCCCTAGGACTACACAGAGCATTCTGTCAGGGTGCAAGGTAAGTTATAACACACAATTATATTGCAATGCAAATGCTTATAAAAGGCAGAGAGACATATTTGCAATGCAGGTGTGGAGAGGTGTGCAGGGGATTGCGACTATTGAGATCTCATTTGTTCTTGCAGAGGCTCAGCGGTCACATACGTACATCTCCTACACTGATTGCACAGACTTTGTTTCTGAGCCTGTGTGATGACCATGACATGGAGGAACGTCATGGCGTCCGTAGCACAAGCTGCAAAGTCCTTAGATATTAGTTCCCGAGCTTAGCATCTTGAATTTAAAGAGATCTCCAAACTGGCCACAGTTTTGTATGTGTTTTATTTTTCATTAATTTGCTACCTTCTGGCTCCAGTATATACCCTACCATTTACAATGTAAGTTGATTCCTTCTCATTCTGTAATGTGGCAATACCAGTCAGTAATCTACTTAAGAAGTTTGTTTATCTGCTTAAATGATCCTTTCAATTCCATCTGTGAAAGATAACAATAAAGATTTCCCAGTAGCCACTCCCTCCATACAAGGCTAAAGAAGAAATGAAACTAGAATTAATTGTGTCCTTGTGATATGACATGCAGTTACTAGAGTTCAAGCCTATTCTTTTTTACATTGTGGAAGGTCATGTAGGCATGTGACTTACTTTTGTGATTAGTAGATATAATAACACCACACCATACAGTATATAAGAAAGCTGTATGTTATTCACAAGAATGCTTACTCCTGCCATTTGCTATGTCCTTTTACATTGCTACACCACTAGGGGATTCTGGGAAATATGCAAATACATTTTCCAGGATGTAATGTGGAAAACATTGCCTCGTCGAAGATAAATTCTTCCATTTTATATGTTTTTAATTTGTCAGTGGAAGTAAACTCAGTAATTTCTCCTGGTATTTTCCTAAAAGAAGCATCTTTACATGTTCTACAATACAAACATGCAAAAAAGCCTTTATGCTTATGTCCACCCTCATTTATGTTTTGTACCACTACATTCTTTACGCACATATCTCTTCTATGTATAATCCTCAGTTTAGGAGGAAATAAATATAGTATAGCCCAACACTCGGTTGTATTTAAGTAAGTGACAGTATTTTTGTTTTATTTGTCTTTTTTCATTTTCCCAGCATTGACTACACGCTCTCCTTCTTTTTTTTTGGAATGCTTGGGCTACACGTTCCGGCCTATTATTCCTTTTTTCTATACCTCTATATATGTATGGTCGTACATATATGGGGAGAACATTCCGTAAGTTGAAGAAACGGATAGGAAACATTTTAATAATATTAGGGAAAGGTGGACCATTTGTTATTTGCACATTACCTCCAACATCATATTAAAGATCCAAGAGACACTATATTTTATGTACAAGTCCCTGACTTATGAACACATGACTTACACACTGCCCCTAGTTACAAACGACCCTCTAGATGTTTTTTTTAATTTACAGTACATTTGTCCCAGGCTACAATGATCAGTTATCAAAGGTGTCTGCAATTAAGATTTACTGTAATAGGGATGTTCTGGGATTTTATGACTGTCTGATACAAAAACCCCTGATGCTATAAAATTATGGATACAGTAAAACTCAATGCCATTAATCACAAAATGGAGCTTAATTAGTTTGCTTTCGTGATTAAAAGTTTTGTGGCCTTTATAAAGTAGGAGGAGTTATCTCCAAGATGGCCACCATCTACAACTACAAGTCCCATGATCCCTTAGTTCTCAGTAACAGCTTCTTCCTCTCATCCTTTGCTCACTGAGATGACGTCTTACCACAACACTTGCTATACTGGATGCACTGCAACCAACAGACTGCAACCAAACTTAGTGATGATCACATGATTTACCCAGGTAGGTGCAGGACATGTGATGTGGAGATGTGACCAGTGGCCATCTTCTGTCCTGTGTCTCCCCCAAAAGGGACACAAATCACAGGTCTGATTAAAGGGCCAGTAGCATTTTAATTCTTCATTGTAGTGTTTGTATTAATACTTTGACAACTTTAATCTTATGACAACCCAAAAGTTTTAAAATCCAATTGTCACAGAGAACAAAATGTTGGCTTTGTACAATGTGACAATAGAAATCTGCTGTGAATAGCGCTGCTTTCATTCTATGCCCAGCCGTGTGCCCATACAGCGGTTTACTACCACATATGGGGTATCACTACACTCAGGGGGAAAATTGGGCATTAAACATTGCATTCATCATTTTATTCATTATGAAACTCTCAGTTTTGGCCTAAATGAATGTATTTTCCAAAAAAATTCTAACGTTTCTAAATTTCACTTCCATTTTATTTTAAACCATGTGAAACACTAAAAGGGTTAATAGACTTAATAGAAGTTGTTTTACATATGTTGAGGGATGTGGTTTCTATAGTGGGGTAATTTATGGTTTTTTACTATTATTTAGGCCTTTCAAAGTCACTTGAAAGCTATGTTGTCCCTCAAAATGTGAGTTTTGCAGATTTTCATGAAAACCTCATAACGTCCTAGAAAAATGAGAGGACACATAAGATATCATTCCAACATAAAGAAGACATTATGGAATGTTAGTTATCAAGTTTTTTTGAGTAGTTGAATTATCTGCTTGGAAAGCAG
>CM033643.1:100097877-100309073 GCA_019512145.1 Engystomops pustulosus
CCAAAAGTTTTAAAATCCAATTGTCACAGAGAACAAAATGTTGGCTTGAGTTACGATTATAAAATATCAAGTTCCGACTTACACACAAATTCAACTTAATAACTGTCAGGATAAGGAGGTAGTCTATCCAGGTGCCCGGTTTTCACCAGAGACCACCGAAAAGGCTGGACTTGTTGTGGAGTGGTACCACTAGGTCATTCCACAGGCACGTCTTTGTCCTTGGTGGCAGCCAAGGCGAAGTACAGAATAAAGTAAGGCAAACCCGTGGTTGGGAACAGGCAGCAGATCAAGACAAGGCAGCACAGGATCAGAGTCAGGGAGGTAAGGAGGTCAGGCAGAAGGTAAGAACAGGCAGCAAGGATTCAGCAAGGGGAGGTCAGGCAGAAGGTAAGAACAGGCAGCAAGGATTCAGCAAGGTGTCAATAACAGAACCGGGGTCACATCGGGAATTCAGAAACACAGTAAATCGCACGAACAGCTTTCTCTGAGGCACTATGCAAAAAGATCCGACGGCCAGTGCTGAGGGAGGCCTTTATCAATTTCTCGGGGAATGGCCAGCAGCAATTAGTAATGCGCTGGCCCTTTAACCCCTTCCCGACATTTGACGTACTATTACTGCATGGCGGGAGGTGCGTTCCCGCAAAATGCGGTAATAGTACGTCATGCTTCTGGCGCCGGCTCCAGAACGGAGCCCGCGCCAGAAGCTGCTGGTGTCGGCTATATATTATAGCCGACACCCGCCTCAGGAGGTCAGGCAGAAGGTAAGAACAGGCAGCAAGGATTCAGCAAGGAGTTAATAACAGAACCGGGGTCACATCGGGTATTCAGAAACACAGTAAATCGCACGGAACAGCTTTCTCTGAGGCACTATGCAAAAAGATCCGACGGGCAGTGCTGAGGGAGGCCTTTATCAATTTCTCGGGGAATGGCCAGCAGCAATTAGTGATGCGCTGGCCCTTTAAATCTTAGAGGGACGGCGCTTTCACACCCTAGGAGACGGGGACATGCACGCCAGGCTGCCAGAGTGGGAACACAGACAGGTAAGGCAGGGAGGGAAGCCTACAGAACCTATCTAGTGTGTAACTCAGAGACTGCCTGTATTAGATAGATTGAAGAAAAACTACAAAAGTGAAAAAAGATGTGCAAGAGGGAAAGTTACTGGATATTCACTGCAAAAACCATAACCCCACATGGAGTAAATGAAGACTTTAAATTAAAATGCTTTCTGTAAGAGAGAGGAAGGTGCATTAAAGAAATGAGGTGAAATGCTGGTCTTAGAAGTTCCTTTTGTTTTTTAACCCTTACAGGACACAGCCCTTTTTTGTTTTTGCGTTTTTTTTCCTTGTTCCAAAAGCAATAACTTTTATATTTAAGTTTACAGAGATGTGTTAGGGCTTGTTATCTGCGGGACAAATTGTATTTTTTAGTGGCGTTTTCTTGTGGGCTCTGTTTTTACAGGTTTTATTCTGTGCTCCAAATTATACTTTCTATTTATTCTTTGGGTCACTACGATCACTTGGGATATCAAATTTATATTGGATTTATTAACTTTTTAAAAGATTTTTAAAAAATTTAAATCTTTTGTACATAAAAAATAATTTCCAAATTCTGTGGCCAATATCTTTTTAACTCCTTAACGTTCTGCGCCGTAGCCCTACGGCGCAGAGGTATAGGGAATGTATGAAGAGGGCTCACGGGCTGAGTCCTCTTCATACAGAGGTGGGGGTTGTTGCATATTGCAGCAAACCCCCACCGCTAATAACCCTTTTGTTGGCGGACAAATCATCTGTCATGCGCCGGATACACGAGCTGTGAACCAGGTGAAGGTAGCGCTTCCCAAGCGACACATTTTCGTTATTAAATGCGGCGGTTTTTCCGAATATGTTGGGTTTCGTTCGGCCACGCCCCCGATTTCCGTCGCAGTCTCATGCCAGCGCGATGCGCCACATCCGATCGCCGTGCGCCGAAATCCCGGGGCAATTCAGGTACAATCGGCGCAAATCGGAAATATTCGGGTAACACGTCGGGAAAACGCGAATCGGGCCCTTAGTAAATGACCCCCAATGTGTATATGCTGTATGTATGAGTATATAAAAGTGTGCTCATGATGGTGTACATGTATAATGTGAAAATCATAAATGTTTGTTTCTTGTCAAACTTTTATTTTTGTGTATATATGAGTGTATAATAGTGGTACATATATGTAATATTTTTTTAAGGGAACGGGGGACAGAAGCCTGCCATTGGGCAAGGCTTATCCAGTTACCGTCCAGGCTGTTACAATGTGCACTCCCCCTTCCACTGTGTTGAAACTTGCTATGCTTCAGTGTGATGATTACATCAAGCATAGGTAGGGGGGTGGCTGAGCACGAACAAAGGGCTAAGGTGAGACAGTCTAACAGCCTGTGAAGCTGCAGCATGCAGTGGCTCTGGAAACCGCCCCAGTAGCCTTTCAGGCTGATTGGCATAGTTTAAAAGTTTATTTTAGAAGAATGAGGCCAGGATAAAAATATAAGAATATTACTACAGTCACAGTACCTGGATCTATTAGAAAGTGTCCCTGGTTTATCTATGCTGATTTTAGATTTCCTTTAAGTAGTTTGGGCCATGAAGTGTCAAAAAGAAAAAGTTATAACATTCAGCAATTTATTATTTACAATTACTACTCCTTATGGATTTCTTTTCTTTAAATACATAGCTTCAGCTTACTTTGTATTTTTTCACAATCAGTATTATCTGTATGTGATAAGAATTGCAGTGATCCTATCTGTTAACAGTTTACAGTTACATACTGTTGTCTGTGGCAGGGCGATAACAATTTCTTTGTTTTATCAACCTTATAAATGGAAGTTTCCACATTTTAAAAAGCACAAAAAAGGACATAGTGAAGTGTTGAAGTGTTGAAGATTTACATTATATTTTGGAGACTGCACAGTATCTTCAGGTATTCAAAAATTTTTTTGTAACTTTTTTTTTTAGTCAAGAAGATTGTGTATTCATTTTATACACCATTTTTATCCAGCCATTTACCTTGTTAGACGCTGACTTCACGTGTTATCAATATTAGAGCAACTGCTGCAGCAGTCATATGGAGCATGGGGAGCATTACTTTGGATATCACTAATCATCTTGGTAGGTTTTTTTTAGAAATGCTCGTGTGCCTTCTGCAGTGGTTATTGTGTAGGAAGGAGCGGCAAATAAAATATATCATCACATTTAAGAATTTGTTTCCCTACAATACAGGGGTTTCTCTTATGAAATCCTGTCTGTGATATAATAATGAAATTATACAGAATGGTAAACAGTTTACATAATATGATGAACAGAGTCACATATTAGGCTTGGTGAATATTGTGGGGTTTTAGTATTTTTTAGATACCTGGAAAATGTCAGTGTACTAAAATATATTTAATTAATAAAATCATGATTCATTTATAGAGCACTTCCCCGTATGGGTCTGTTACAGAACAGACAGAGACTGAGCACATTCACATAGTGTGATATCTGCAGGAGCTGAGCAGATTGATAAATAGTTTTTTGTCTGCAGGTAGTCTTATGAGTGCTGGGCTGTACCTCTGTATCTATAGAGATTCACCTTTAAAGGTACCTGTCTGTCACCAGGAAACCCATTTTAGTACTCCCCAGTTCCCCTTCTCCAGAATGGATCTAATGTTAGATAGTAGATACATTTAATATGACAAAGCAAGTGTAACAGCTATACCTGCCGGCCCAAGTCTGTTACCACAGTTAACTGTGCCAAGTCTGTTACCACAGTCTATACCTGCTGCCACAAGTCTGTTACCACAGTCTATACCTGCTGCCACAAGTCTGTTACCACAGTCTATACCTGCTGCCACAAGTCTGTTACCACAGTCTATACCTGCTGCCACAACGTCTGTTACCCCAGGTCCTATACCTGCTGCCACAATTGTGTTGTGAGCGAGATACCCTTAGTTCTCAGTAACAGCTCTTCCTCTAATCCTTGGCCACTGAGGATGACGTCGTACCAAACACTTGCTCTTACTGGATGCAATGCACCCAACAGACCTGCAACCAAAACTGTGATGATCAAATGATTTACCCAGGTAGGTGCAGGACATGTGATGTGGAGAGGTGACAGTGGCCACTCTTCTGTCCTGTGTTCTCCCCCAAAAAGGGACACAAATCACAGGTTTGATTTAAAGTGGCCAGTTGCATTTTAATTCTTCATTGTAGGTTGTCTTAATACTTGACAACTTTTAATATTATGACAACCAAAAGTTTAATTAAATCCAATTGTCCACAGAGAACAAAAAGTTGGTGAGTACGTGATAAATATCAAGTTCCGACTTCCAACAAAATCAAACTTAAAACGTCAGGATAAGAGTAGTCCGTTTTCACCAGAGACCACCGAAAAGGTTGGATGTGGGAGTGGACACTCGGTCGTGTCACAGGCACGTCTTTGTCGTGGTGGCAGCCAAGGCGAAGTACAGCAGTACAGAAAAAGAGGCAAAACCCGGGTGGGGAACAGGAAGGTCAAGACAAGGCAGCACGGACTCAGAGTCAGGGAATGTGGTGGTCAAGGAGGTAAGAAGAAGGTAAGAAACAGGCAGCAAGGATTTCAGCAAGGAGTTAATAACAGAACGGGGTAACATAGGGTATCAGAAACAAGTAAATCGCAAGGAACAGTTTCTCTGAGGATCCAGGCAAAAGATTTTCCGACGGGCAGTGCTGAGGGAGCCTTTATCAATTTCTCGGGGAATGGCCAGCAGCAATTAGTGATGCGCTGGCCCTTAAAATCTTAGAGGACGGCGCTTTCACACCCTGGAGAGGGACATGCACGCCAGGCGCCAGAGTGGGAACACAGACAGGTAAGGGCAGGGAGGGACAGCCTACAGAACCTATCTAGGGTGTAACTAGGAGACTGCCTGTATAGATAGATTGAAAGAGAAAACTACAAAAGTGAAAAAAGATGGGCAAGAGGGAAAGTTACTGGAATTCCTGCAACAACATAAACCCACATGGTAGTAAATGAAGCCTTTAAATTAAAGCTTTCGGTAGAGGAGGGAAGGTGCATTCAAGAAATGAGGTGAAATGCTGGTCTTAGAAGTTCTTGTGTTTTTTACCTTCAGGACACAGCCCTGTTTTGTTTTGGTGTTTTTCCTTGTTCAAAGCAATAACTTTATATGAAGTTTACAGAGATGGGTTAGGGCTGTTATATGCGGGGACAAATTGTATTTTAGTGGCGTTTTCTGTGGCTCTGTTTTTACGGTTTTATTCTGTGCTCCAAATATACTTTCTATTGATTCGTGGGTCCTACGATCAATTGGATATCAAATTATATTGGATCTTATATAACTTTAAAGATTGTAAAAAATTTAAATCTTTGTACATTAAAAATAATTTCCAAATCTGTGGCCAATATTTTTAACCCTTAGTTCGCGCGTTTTAGCCCTACGCGCAGAGGTATAGGGACTGTCGAAGGGGTCCCGGGCTGAGTCCTCTTATCAGAGTGGGGTTGTTGCATATTGCGCCAACCCCCACGCTAATAAACCTTTTGTTGTCAGCGGGCCATTCGTTTGACCGAGCTATCTGGATTTTTTGCAGATTCGTTACAATGGCTCCAGTGGCTATTGTAATGAAGAGCTGCAGACATGCCAATATGCATACAGAAGTATGCGTATATGGGGGATAGAGGATCTGACATCTAGTAATGTACCCTGATGGTCTAAGAAATAGTGAAAAAAAAAAAAGCAAAAAAATTAATAAAATAGTAAAAATTCAAATCATAATCTTGATATAAAAACATAATAAACAGTAAAAATCACAGCCCACCATTAGGTATCTCCGCTCCCAAAATGCCTGATCTATCAAAAATATAAAAAAGGTTATTAAGGCCAGCAGAGACTCGAAATGGGACCAATGTCGAAATGAACGACTTTTACACCTTTGTTACCTCACCTAACAAATGAAATAAAAAATTACAAATGTTGCACAGATCTAAAAATGGGTAGCAATGTGTAAAGGTGGCTCAATTTTGCAAAAAACAATTTTACCCCTCACACAGCTCCGTGCAGGGCAAAAGTATAAAAAAGTTATTACGTTCAGAAATTGGCAAAAAAGTTTTTATTTTTTGCACACATTCTTTTAATTTTGAAAAGTATTAAAACACACATAAAACCGATTAGAAATTTAGTATAACCGCGATTGCACGACCAAAGAATAAAGCTGAGGGTTCTTTTGAGTGCACAGTCAAGTAGTACAAATGAGCCCACAAGAAGTGACGTGCAGTTTTTTTCAATTTTTCACCTTTGGAATATTTTTCCAGCTTCGCAGTCAATGGCATGTTTAAAATAAATAACATACGGAAAGTTAAAATTTGTACGCAAAGAAGCCCTAACACAGGTATTGTACACGTAAAAATGAAAAAGTTCTGATTTTGAAGGTGGAGAGGAGAAGAAAGAAATGAGCGACAAACCCTGACGTCCTTAATGGGTTAACGCTGTGGTGTAAGCTTTTTTGCGTAATGTACGGCGTATAACTATATCAATTTGGGACCTTTATGACGTTTATAATTTTTATTAAACTATTATGGATGGAAAAATGGGGGAAGGAAAAGAGTTCGACTTTGGACATTTGGGCCGTTATTTTTGTGATGGTGTTCACGGCCGGAATAATTGTTTTTATATTTTACGAATGGTATTTGGGACGCATGCTAGTAACAGTGATTATAATTTTACTGTTTATTTCCATTCGTCCACCATGCCGGCCCTGGAGGGGGCTTTCCCCCTTCTCTGTAGGACAGGGCATTGAGAGTATTATTAAACGGCCCTAACCCCAACCTCCACCAGCTGCTTTTGTCTCGCTCCCTACAGGGGATATGGTTTGAGAGTAAATCCGCTCTCTCTCCTCGGGGGGGGGGGGGGGGGGAGGTATGGATATAGTACCTTAGGGGTGCTTGTACTTCACAGCGCGCCCTCGTCACGAGTCTGGCTATAATTGGGGCTCCTGCTGGGCTGCACTTTGGTGGTGCCGCCGGTCGAAATACGAATACTGCGGTGGGTCCACAGCGGCGCGAATCCATCAGCTTGTACGCGACGATGCCCCACTTCCGGTGGACCGGCAGTGATCGTGCGGAGGACATCGGAGCCCGGAAGTGGGGCAGCTGGAGAAGGGCTGCCACTGATGTGAAGTCAGACGCCGGAAGGTGAGTATTTAGACGAGTCGAATGTAGTTCACTTCTGCTGAGGTATCCAGGGAGCTGGACAACATGGCGGATGTCTGAGACCAGGGTCCTGCCCTGGGTTCTGTGGAGTAAAACGCTGTGGGAATGTTGTGGATTTCATTCCTGTCTATTGCCATCTTTGGGTTCTATGTAGGGCTTTATTGATTAGCCCTCCCCTATCTTCCCATTACGGAGAGGAGATATCCCTAAAGAGAGAGAGAGAGACACCCAAAGAGAAGGAGCCAGATAAGGATAGGCCTAAAAAGGCTCCTTCCAAAGGTGCCAAATTTGTAATGACAAGAAATTAGATGCCTCATCCAAGGAAAAAAGCTGTGTTAAGAATGCTTAGACAGGATCCTTAGGAAGAAAAGCTTTTCTTGGTGAGTTAAGGTTATATGCGGAAGAAATTAAGGACCTCTAAAGGTCCCCCCCTTGAAGAGACCCCGAGTTAGTCCTGAATATGTAGGGTGATGAAAGCCCTCATGTCATATGAGATAAGAGTCAAAAAGGGAAGGGGGGAAGACCAGGATGTTTTTCACAATCTCAGGTGGTTAATGACCAAGTTTTGTTTGCAATGAAGGACTTGGATAGTTAATAAAGGCCATAAGGGTTACCTTACGAATGAGGATAAAGTAGAGAGAAATACATGGTTGGAATGATTGTTTGGGGAACTGAGACAGAAGAAAAGGGGTATCCCGGTATCGAAAACTGAGGGTTTGTTGTGATGAGTGGAGAGAGCCAGCTAAAAACTGTTTTTGTATTTAATGTTTCCTAAGACTTTAAAAATCGTTTCCTGTTTTGACCCTATGTTGAAGAGACCAATTTATGGGGAGAACGTACCCAAAAGTAGACATTACTATTACCAAAAGTTGTAAAAAAGCCGGATTGCCGTTTGAGGACTCACGCAAACTGAACGATGCTATGGACAGGAACGGATTGTCTACTCTTAACAAGCTTTGGGGTTTCTATGACACAATCAAAAACAAACCATTGCGGGCACCTCAGTATCCGCACTTCCTCTTCTTGGTTAGGGGGTTTGGAAAAGACCATTCAGGGAAGCCTCTAGAGAGCAATTTAGACTATCTGCCATTGCTTAAATCGCTACTGCCTTTTTGCTGATGCCTCAGCAGAGTCAAATGCGCTTTGCTCAAGAAGGCGCCGCCTCTCAAAGATACCAGAAGGGCGTATGGTTTAAAAACCAATGGCGGGGGACATTCGTTCTAAAGGCAAAAACTTTGCAGCCTTCCTTTTTCAGGCGAATTCTGTTGGATCTGAAGCTAGATGAGCTTCTTTGACAAAGCTGCGGATATAAAAAAGAAAGGTTTCCTGGCACCCAAACCTACAACCAAAAAGCAGTTTTCGTGTGGCTTTAGAGCCAACAAGGACCAGCAAAGAATAAAGGAAGAACCTCTGAGGACAGAGCTCCGGCCGATTCCAGGGAGGAAGGATAAGCAATTTTATCAGTTCCTGCGAAACAAAACAAGAAATAAGCAATGACGCCGGGGGGGGGAAGGTAAAGAACTTTCTCCCCCAGTGGAAGAACCTAAGAACAACAGGTGGGTGGACTTCATTATCCAAGATGGTTACCAGGATAGAATTTATGTATTTCCTCCTAATCGTTGTTTTTCGTCCAGGGCACTCCTCCGGAAATTACAGTCAATCTTGGGAGAACATTTACTCGCAGAATCTGGAAGTGTATTGTCCCGTCCCCAAGAGAAAGAGCGTACGGGGCATTACTCCCCCTGTTCCTAATCAAAAAACCAGGGTTCTACAGGTTGATCATAACTTAAAAGTCTTGAACAAGGGGGTACATATGGTCAAGTTCAAGATGGAGTCCATAAAATCTACCCCTCCTTAATAAACCGCAATGATTTGTTTACTCTGGATCTCAAGGAATGCATTATCACATTCCATTCATGCCGATTCTCAGAACGATTTGCGTTTGCAGTAGTTTATTCTTCAGGAGAAGAGTTCTCATTTCCATTACAGCTTTACCATTTGGTCTTTCTTCGTCCCCGATATCTTTACCAAGGTCAATGGCGAAGTGGTCAAATTTGAGGATCGAAGAATGTCCTAGTGGTTCCCATAAATGGACGATTTCTTGCTGGGGACTCGGTACGCCATCTAGAAAGACAAAAGAAGGTGGCACACTGAGTTCTTCAGGAATTGGGCTGGATTTTAAATCTGGAAAATTCCGATCTGGTTTCCAGGTCCGTAAAAGAAATTTTTGGGAGATCCTTAAACTCATAACCCAGATTCTTATCTCCACAGAAAAAGTGAGACAAGTTACTTCTGAATCAAGGACTTCCAGAAGAGGAGATTCATCTCGATACGAGCAGGGATGAGCGTCTGGGCTCCATGACCTCCTGACATTCCAAGTGTTAGCTGGTGCGACATTACAAGACCACTTCAGTCCTGGGTCCATGTCAAAATGGGGACAGAGAAATTACATCACCAAATCTTCGATAAGGATTCCGTTAGAGTGAAAGGATCATTAGACTGTGGAGGATCTCATTCACTTCAAAGAGGGTGTGAACTGGGTCGTTGGCCGATAATATCAGTCCAGAAGATGCCAGCACTTAAGTTGTGGGGAGCTCTTCTTCCAGGGAAACGTATGTTCAGCGGCCTCTGGTCCCATGCAAACGCTCGAGCTCACTCGAACGAAAGGGGTGAAAGCACGTCCCAAAACCCTGGAAGCCGGTACCAAGGGGATCGTAAAGCGGAAAACTCTAAAGATTCTTCTCCGGACAATACAACTACAGGTTGCATATTTAAAGAGACGGGAGAGGACAAGGTCAAAAGAATAAATACAACATCTCTCACAAAATATTTTCTTGGCGGACGGAAATGACTCTTTCGATTTCAGCAGTCCATCTAAAAAGGCTCAGAGAACGAGGTTAGCAGACTACCTCACGCGGAACCTGATTATCCCTCACGAATGGAGTTGAAAGCCGACAGGTTCCAAGAATTTGTCCTCCAGATGGGGAAATCCTTTCATCGAATATTGCACCAGGAAATTCAAAGGTCAACGAAATGTCTATCCCTAATCCACAGGGAAGTCCTGTGGTCGTGGAGATGCCTTCTCCCAGCCTTGGAGATCAGGTCCTTCTTACGCTTTTCTCAGTCCCTCTGATCAACAAAGTTCTCAGAAGTACTATCAGTCGACCAAGCTGGATTAGTGTTCCTTTGGCCAAAAAAAGCTGGTTTCCGCCTTCTTCAAAAAGCTGGCTTATAGACCTTCCTCCTCCTTCCCAAGATTCCAGACCTCCTGCACCAGGGACAGTCGTACACCAGAACCCAGGGTTCCTGAATTCTATCAGGCCTGGATCGTGAAGGCGACCCTAAGTTGTTTAAAAACTTTCACGCAGGAGTCAGGAGATCAATTGCCTCCTTCTGCGCCAGAAGAAGACCAAGAATTGCATGGAGGAAAAAAATGGCATCTCCTATGGTAAAGACGTTCATCTGAGATCTTGAGGTCTAAATCCCGGAGACAGGACTCAAACCCCTTTTGTTCCATTTACAGGGGAAAATAAGGGGAGAAAAGCCTCTAAGTCAGAACCATTGGCCGTTGGATGCACAAATACAGATCAGGGAAATGCTACAGGATTAAAAGTGTGTTCCTGTTCCTTGAAGTTAAGGGCTACACTCTACTCGAGCAGTCTCACATCTTGGCTGAGAGAGGGAAGCATCCATGATGAAATTGCCAAAGGGGTCCAGCCACTTGGAGTTCAAATTCCATCTTTGTCAATTTCATTATCGTTGAAATCGCCATGGCCAAAAGAATTGGCCTTCGGCCGTAAGGTCCTACAAGCGTAGGGTCCCTCCATAACTGGGGATAATTTGGTTATGTTCCAGGGGCGTCATGGGGGACGAAATGGAAAAGGATTCAGTCCTCACCGGTTAATTCGATTTCCATAAGTCCACCATGACGCCCTATTATTCCTCCCTTATGTTGTTGGTTTCTTTTGTAAATACTGTATGTGCACTAACATACTAAATAAAATGATTTGATGAGCCTATACCGGTTGTATTTGTGTGTAGTAGTTATTTGATAAAACACTGGTGGAGGTTGGGGGAGGGCCTTGTGAATTACTCTCAATTTCTCGCCTACAGAAGGAAGGGGAACAACCTCCAGGGGCCGTATGGTGGATTAGGGAAATCGAATTACCGGTGAGGACCTAATCCTTTTTTTCTTTTTATATGTGAACGTTTACTAGGGGTGCCAATTGGCCAGGAAAAACCCCTGCAGTCAGTTTAAATGCTGAAGTGCGGTTACCACAGCATTTAAAGTGTAAACATCAGGCAGATTGGAGCTGCTCTGACCATGGGCGCTGCACCGTGGATGTCTAGCGTGTAGCAAAGCTGCTCCCGTGTTTCCCAATGCTGGTTCACGCTCGGTGATGAATTGAACTGCCATCAGTCCATAACATTCTATTACGCATGGAGCCGATAAGTTACAGAGCCTAGCAAAATACGACCTAATGGATCTAAGGAGTTAATTACTTACCTGTGGAGATCATTATGGTCATGATCCTCTTTGAATGGTAGCAGGATCAAGCATGTAGGCTGAGAGAGAGGGAACCTAGGGAAGCTAGAGTGGCTTTCCAAGGGACAGGTCTCCATCTCAATCTCTGACCTCATCAGACACTGCCAAACCAATTGTAATACAAAACAATGCAAAATTTCATCCAGCCTTTTCTTGTGGCTGGAGGCAGCCGGGGACCAGAGATATGGATGTGGCTGGTCGCGGTTGCGGCTAGGCACGCAAGTGTCACGGTGCTGGTGTATGGGGACCGGAGGGCTGTCCCACAGCCTGCAGGTCTCCCAGTGGGTGGTTTTTTGCAAGAAAATTAGATGAGGGAGGGCTGTGGTATGGTTCTCCTGGGCAACACCTAGAGTCTGTAGTATGTGTCACTGGATGGTGGATGAGGGGCAGCCCTTGATGGTGATACAGCCGTAGAGGGATCCAAACGGAGGCAATTTTGTGCATAAAGTAACTTACGTTCTGTATTAGATACCAACAGCAGCAACAGGTCAAACGATTCTGACAAGTGCAGGTTTACTGATTGATCGTGGAGAGGGAACCTCAAGGAGTTGGGTACCAGCCTTGATGCAGGGGCAGGTGGGGGTGTAGTAGGTGTCCAATGCTGGAAGCTGCAGCGTTAACTGGGTATTGTCAGTATCAGCCCTGAAGGTGAACTGATTACCAGGTCTCTCTTTTAGGCTAGAAAAAGGTGTGCTCTCACACAGAGCTTGCTTCCGTCCAAAGGTTCTGGAACTCTCTTCTCTCCTCACTGAACTAACTCCTCCTCTGATAGGGGTGTTTGTTAATCCTGGTCAGGTGATCTCCCTCTCCAATCACACTCCAGTTACCTAGTGGAACATCATGGATGATAAACTTTAAATAATGTTAACCTTGCCTATCCAGGCAGGATCTGCCGCTGCAACAATACCTCTGAATGTACTAAATGTACAAGGGGCTATTCGCAACTACTCCTCTGCAATGCGCATTGGCCGGGGTGTTGCACATAAAATGTGAGGACACACTATGATCATGTAAAAGAAGGGTGAAATAGTGTGGAAAAATTATATATACAAAAAAAATATTTTACAAGTTTATATTATAGGAGAAGAATGCTGCAAATATAGTATCACATGATTTCAGTTTAAAAGATTCAGATTTTACAAGATAGCGGGGACGAGAGGATTAGCTCTAAAAAGGGCTATCCTCACGGCTATAGATGCACCTACCCACCGTTCTACTTTATAGGTAGATTGGGTGGTAGGTTCCTTTAAAATCAAGCAAGGACTTTTAGAAGCCTATAAACATGATGCAGGATTAAAGCCACCAATGGCAGGAAGGCCTGCAAAGCAGAAGGGAACCATTCACACACCTACACTAAAATTGATACTGTTATGAGAATCAGATAAGTTCATACTTCCAAGCATAATACCCTCAAAAAGGACATAACATCTTATGAAGATATGGTCAAGGGGCTAGCTCTCCCATCTAAAGTTGAGGATAGGACATCATAAATTAAATCCTTAATAGCCCATTTGAACAAAACATCCCTATTCTGTTCTTTATCTTTTAACTTTTTCAATAAAATGTATTTTTTATGTCTGCCCTACCAAAAGTGATCAATCTTTCAACTAAAAGTCTCTGCATTAGTCTTATGAACTTAAGTGTCGTAGGCAGGTACAATATCATTTAAGAATCATATAGCTATTGTATCCGTACATTGGGGTTTCTACAATTAGGGATTTATGACTATTGCCCTTATATAATTTTTGAGAAAAAGTATAGGCGGTGCCGTGAGAAAAGTAAGAAGAGTGCCAGGGCTAGAGAGTGGATTAGGCAAAGGGTTTATGTATAAAAATAGGACAGTTCATTTTTTATGTTGCAGTCTAATGGCCAGTTCACAGTGGAGTGCAAAAATACAGGATCTGATAATCCCGTATTCCAAATAAAATCAATGGGCCATATTTTAGACGCAAAAAAAATGCGGTGGCTGTTTTAAGTCTTAAAAATGGGTCATGTGCACCGCCATAGTGTCACTGAAAATGATGTACTTTTGGGAAACTGTAGTACAGGAGAATACCCTATGTGGCACACCTGTTTTCATAGAAGGGTCCTCTAACTGAAGGGATTCTCCAATAAAAAAATAAGAAAATGCCTGAAAGCAAACTCTTCTCTACAATAAGACTGACATTGAGGTTTGCAATTTGAGCTGGACAAAGTTAGGGTAAACATATCAGGCCTACCAATAAGTATCATCCCCTATATCATGGTGGCGAACCTATGCACGGGTGCCGGAGCCCTCTTCTGGGCACCCCAGGCCATCAGCATAGAAGACCCAAGTTATCTACTTGTACTGTGAGAGCCAGGACTTGTCACGCTCAATGCTATTATAAGCAAAAGATCAGAATTATCATTGTAGTTACTTCTCCCGGCAAAAATTCTTCGGTTTGGGGACTAATTTGTTCCTCCTTCTATATACTGTATTGGTTTCCTCAGAACACTGTACGATTGAAAGTTACAACAGAGCAGGGAGCAATAAGTTGCCAATTGGCACTTTGTGATAACTAGGTGGATTGGGTTGTAGTTGGGCACTTGTCTCTAAAAGGATCGCCATCACTGCCCTTATATTTAAAGTGGCATGCATGACAAATAGTCATAACTTGCCACACATTGTGCCTTTTATGTGCCTTTATACAGTAATATACTGTATATCACCTATTTTGTCTTAGACTGCACAAGATTCAAAGGGCCTATGCTAAGATATAATCTAAAAATTAAAACAGTCTACATAGTTTGCAACCCTATTAGGTGACTTAGCTTTATGCAGAAAGGGTTGGACACAGCAGTACAACTTTGCTAAGGCCATACCCAATACTCTTTAAAAAAATGAGGTGTGAACTGCCTATAAGGCTTTACCGTATGCTGACTGTCCTTCAATTAGTCCCCATCTACTGTATGCCTTGATTAATAACATCACATTGAGCTGAGCTCGCTTACATCTCTAAAGTAGGAGCGTTCTGCAATCCAGTTTGTACTGTGCACTTTTTCAATTGTATTTTTTTACCTTGGGAAATGATTCATGCCTTTCCTGTCAATATTAATGTGAGCAAGTTCAGTATACATTTCTAAGTAACAACATATTCTTCTTCAAAACAGTTCTTATTTTGATGACCTCTTGAAATGGTTAGATTTCATTTTGTCAAATTAAGAGATATTATGATCCAGAACATACTTAATTCTTCCCTAGATTTCTTGTTAAAGTTTGTCTCCTGCTAAAGAGCAGTTTGTGTATGTACATACAAGCATTGTACTGTAATATAAATTGTATTAGCTTAGATATAATCTATGTATTTATTACTCATAATTAGTTACTCTATGTAACTTGCTTTGATCTTAAGTCAGATACTGTTTTATAGACACCAGAGTGGATCATAATTCTGATAGCTTTTCAGTCTCTTTACAGCTTTACATCTCCAATTATCATTTGTCTGTATCTAAAGAATGTATTCTAGTACTTGGGAGATGCAGTGAGTCAAAGTCTCAGGGATTCATTAAAACATTGCATGCCGTGCCATGGAAGATTACTGTTAGAATTCTTATAATTATTGAATGGATCTAAAGTAAGTAAAGTAACAAGATCATTGTAGTGTAGGCTATTGCTCATGAACATTTTTTCATCAGTGTTGCTATCATTTGATTTTCAATGGGCTGAGATAAGCTAGGAACTTGCAATCAATTACCCAGGTAACCGTTTTTGTGGATCCCACATAAAAAGAACGACATTAGGTTACACATCGATATTTTTGCAGACAGATTACACTTGATGCCATGCAGACTGAAAAACGACCAGAAATCTTTTGTTTGTAGTCCAAGAACAGCACACGTTAGAAAAAATATATCTGGCATCCTTTATCTCCATCTGACACAGGGTCCCTGGAAAATGTATAAGGTATATTGGTAGCTGTTTCATAGTCCATACTTTTCAGATTTATAAAAGACACACCAAGAATCAGTCATCCAAAAAAGAAATATAATTGACACTAAAGGGAACCTGTCATCAGGAACCCTTTTTGGCTCCTCCATGTACCCTTATAGAATAGTATACACATTATAAGAGTTTTTTTTTTATAGTAAACTGGCTTTTACAAAAAGATGAAAGTTACCTCTCTGTATGCAGGCCCGGTGAATACATCTAATACATGTCTGTCCCCCATCTCATTTGACCCCTCCAATGGTCATCAGTAGCTTGCAACACATTAAAATGAACACACCTCATCAGGCATACACTGCTACATACATCAACTGAACACACTCAACTGTGCTACAATATAACATGGAGGACAGTCGCTTTACTACACTTACATATACCTATTAGTCATACCCAGTCCCAGTGAAACTAGTTCGTGGCCCCACCACTGGCGACTGACTACAACAGTAGATTACAAACTGGCAGAAAAAAAGGTTTTAAAGGACCTTGCAATTGATGTAAAAAGCATTAGGACCAGGCTTATGACATCATCCAGGTCCTTAGTAGGTAATAATTGCGAGGACACAGTTCCGTGGAGCCAGACAGTCAGATTAAGAAATGTTAAAGGAGGGGGACAGAGGGATAGCAGGATATGAATCTCATATGACTTCCTGCCATCTCGTCCCCCATGTGTTTTAGCAGCTCTGGCTTGCATTGAGAATCATAACTGTGGCACTGATCTAGACCCCCTAAATAGAAGAATGCCTGACAGGAGTACCGTTGTCAGATCGGTGAGTCGTGGACCCTATTGGACCACCGCGGGAGGTGGTACTAGCGACCACCTGGCTCGGACGTAGTATACGTGGGACGATGTTCTTACCAGAGCCTGCCAACAAAGCGGGCTGGTTTGCGTGCGGGCGGGACACACAGGTGCAATAACTGCAGTGGCAGCCAGGTAGTACATGTAGGAGACAATCTCGTACCCGGGGAGAAACAGGGGAGAGAAGGAGAACACACGAGGCACACTAGACCCGACAGGAGATCGGGCACAACAAATCAGGAACACAGCAACGGACTGGCCACACGGATAGATACACAGGAACACAGGATAAATAGGGGTCTTTCTCTTCAGGGGACTGGCTTGAAGATCAGGCAAGGGTCACAGGAAGGGGGAGGGGGAGGGAACTGATGGCAGGCAGTGGCCCCCAAAAAATTATCGCGGTGCTTTGCCCTTTAAGCTTTGAAGGCGCACTGAACGCGGCGGAGGCCGCAGTGGAGACCGTCGTGGAGCCAGGAGAGGTGAGTTTCACGTCTATGGCTCCGGGGACATGCGGAGGGGACATGGGTGCACCACGATCTGAGACAGGGATAGCAGAAGCACCCGTGACCAGTACCCCCCTCTTCCTCTTGGTCCCAAAAGAAACCTATGGAGGAGGAGTCCGATCAAAAATGTTCTCTTCGGGCTACCAGGCATCTTCCTCAGGCAGGAACCCCTTCCAATCTACAAGAAAGAACACAATTACCTCCACTGGTCGTCAGTCTAGACCTCTTAACTTTATAGACATCTGAGGGATTTGCTCAGTAGCAGGAGAGGGGATTGCTGCGAGAAGGTGGTTCAAGACAACGGCTTAGGAGGGAGCGCATGAAGGAGTTCAGGATGAGCATTAGATGGAGGAAGGTGGCTGTAGGCCACTATATGATGCAATTGATTTACCTCAAAGGGGACAGGAGATAGGGGACCATTTGTAGCTGGTATTAAGCGGACGTATCTGGAGGGAGTCGATGGTTCTTATACACATGGGTCTTGTTACGGTCTGTAGCTCATGAAGGGATTGGAAGGCCTGGTGCCAAAAGACTTGAGATCTTGCACCAGATTCCTCAACCGCAGGGACATCAGAGGGGACAGTGGAAGAGGAGGGTGAGGAAATACATCCATCAGACACCAGAATGGCGGAGCCGTAGACCCGAGTTTAGGGAATTGTAGGAGAAATAAGCCACAAGGGTAGTAGGTCAGCCAGTCTATCTTGAGGCGGCGTATAGACAAAGTGGTAGTGGGTGCAGCACCAACTCTGGTTTCACCCTCTCTACGTCTGACCATTGACTGAAGGTGGTAGGCCCTATCCGAAGTAAGTAAAGTGCAAGGTTGACCTACAACCTTGGAACGCCGCAGAATTTAGAACAAACTGAACTCCTGATCGACACAATGGGGGGTCATTAACTAGGGGCCCGATTCGGCGATTTTCCGACTGGTACCAGAATAATTTCCGAATTTTGCGCCGATTGTCACCTGATTGCCCCGGGATGGGCGCACGCGATGTTATTGTGGCGCATCGCGCCGGCGCATGCGCGCGAGAAACGGGGGGACGTGGCCCGAAACGAACACTGACGTATTCGAAAAACACAGCCGCATTTAAAAAAACACGAAAAAGTGTCGCTTGGGGAGCGTTACCTTCACCATGGTATCGAGGTAGTGCATTACGCGCGTTGAGATGATTTTAGCGCAGCACGCCAACATGGTGGGACGGCGGAGGCCACCTTCTAAATCCCGGTTCCGGACCCCGAATCCACCGCAGAGGGAACGCGCCGCAGGATCGCGTAATCGGGCCGGGTAAGTAAAGTCTGCCCATGGTAGTGGAAAGACCAGCAGGAAGGAAGATATGTTTAAGAAGAATAAAACTGCAAAGCCATGGGGAAGACGGAAGACCGGAAGGGGAAACAAAATGGGATATTTGGAAAACCGGTCCGTCACTACCCAGATGACAGTACTGCCAAAAGGACAGGCAGATTGGTGACAAAAATCCATGCAGCATGGGACCACGAGCGACTTGTATTGGCAATGGAAGTAACAGTGCAGCCAATTTCAGAGAGAGGCTTTGTGCCGGCAACAGGTGGAGCAGGATTCCCGCCAATTCCTCCGAGCTACCAACTGCATAGCTGCGATGCCACAATACATCTTCACTATTTTGTCCGACGAAGGTTCAGGGATTGAGCGAACGTTACACACATTTGCATTATAAATAAAATTCAAAAAGCAACTAGAATCAGTGTGACTGGATTCACAGTTATTTACGTATGGGATTGGGACCCTATCCAGAGCACCTGAAGTGATAAAATCATTGGTGTGCCGTACGACTCTAGACAACAGGTGGAGCAGGCTCCCACAACCCAAACATCTTGACAGGTCTGGCACCAGTAGTAGCGGGAGATGAGGGCACAGTGCGTTGCACCCCAGGGTGCCTTACCAAATGAGAAGATGTACTTAAGACAGAATCCTCTTCTGGAGAGCAGGTCTAACATATGGTCTTGACGGGAAGGTAGCGCCGGAAGATCCACCGGAGCTGCCAACAAACAGCTGGTCAGGAGAAAGAAATATATGACGAGGAGACGGTCTTCCAACAACATCCAAAGCATGGGACAGGGCACAGCTTGTGACCATTCTGTCTGCTTGCGAAAAGGATCAGCAGTTCGAAGTGGGAGAAGAACAATGACCGATGGGCTGTCTGGAGGTAACAAGTTCATGTGGTCAGTTACCACCATTAACAGGATGGAGAGCTCCACCAGAAGAGATACCGCATCTCCACAGCAAGCTTGATTGGCACAACAGCTCTCGTCTCAATGGAACTTCCTCTCTGCAGGAGAGAAAGTTTGTTAGAGAAAGAAGCACGATGTGGAAGTTGACCCTTGGACCCTTTCTGGGTGAGAACCGCATCCAGTCCATTGGAGGACGCATCCACCTCAAGAAGAAAGGGGTTGTTCATGTCAGGCCTAGTGAGCACAGGGGCGAGGCCAAAAAAAAAAAAAACGGACTTCAACTGGAGGGGCCATTTCAGCAGAGGAGACCAGGCCGTGGGTTTGGCACCCTTTTTGGTGAGGGCCACGATGGAAGACACCAGAGTGGAGAAATGCAGAATAAACTGCCGGTAATAGTTTGCAAAACCCAGGAACCTCTGTATGGTTTGTAGGCCCTCCTGGCTTAGCCACTGTAGGACAGCAGACAGTTTCGTGGGGTCCATCTGGAGGCCTCTGTCTGAAATTATGTTACCAAGGAATGGAAGGCTGTGCTGGTGAAACTGACATTTTTCTAACTAGAGGTGATTGGCACGAAGTCGACCAAGAACCTGTCATACGTGTGCCTGGTGGGACACAGGGTCTGGAGAGTACACTAAGATGTCATCTAGATGGACCATCAAATGAATAGTGTCCAAGAGCAAAACTGATCACACAAGTTTTCTGGATAAAATCTTCCTTTTACTTCATAATTTCCCGTAAAACATTAAAATTTTTTGATAAATTGACCATATATTCACTATGATAAAGTTCAAAGAGCTTGCATTCTCAGACCACAAGGTAACGTGAGTATGTTAACATATTTGTAAACTTATTTGTAAACTTGCATAAGCATAATCACAGTCCATCCTTTGAATGTCCTTTTAAACAACTCATGTATCCTGGTGCATGGACGGAGACCCTAACTCAAGCAGATGCCTCCCGAAAGTGCTGTGAGCACTGTACTGTGACGTTTCGGGGGTCACGCCCCCTTCCTTAGACATGCCTGAGGATGTTAATAAATACTACCTGATTTTTTAAAAAAAGAATGTGCTTAGTTTAATTTAACCCATGCTCATACATATTTTAAAGGGGAGCTGTAATTTGTTGCCATGGTAAACTAAGAAGATTCTTACTCTTAGGAAGCTAGATAAATCTCTCTAAGTGTGCTCATGATGGTGTACATGTATATAAATGTTTGTGTCTTTGTCAAACTTTATTTTTGTGTATATATGAGTGTATAATATGTGTACATATATGTATATATTTTTTAAGGGAACGGGGGACAGAAGCCTGCCATTGGGCCAAGGCTTATCCAGTTACGTCCAGGCTGTTACAATGTGCACTTCCCCCTTCCACTGTGTTGAAACTTGCTATGCTTCAGTGTGATGATTACATCAAGCATAGGTAGGGGGGAGTGCTGAGCACGAGCAAAGGGCTAAGGTGAGACAGTCTAACAGCCTGTGAAGCTGCAGCATGCAGTGGCTCTGGAAACCGCCCCAGTAGCCTTTCAGGCTGATTGGCATAGTTTTAAAAGTTTATTTTAGAAGGAATGAGGCCATGGATAACAAATATAAGAATATTACTACAGTCACAGTACCTGGATCTATTAGAAAGTGTCCCTGGTTTATCTATGCTTGATTTTTAGATTTCCTTTAAGTAGTTTGGGCCAATGAAGTGTCAAAAAGAAAAAAAAGTTATAACATTCAGCAATTTATTATTTACAATTACTACTCCTTATGGATTTCTTTTCTTTAAATACATAGCTTCAGCTTACTTTGTATTTTTTCACAATCAGTATTTATCTGATGTGATAAGAATTGCAGTGATCCGTATCTGTTAACAGTTTACAGTTACATACTGTATGTCTGTGGCAGGGCGATAACAATTTCTTTGTTTTATCAACCTTATAAATGGAAGTTTCCACATTTTAAAAAGCACAAAAAAGGACATAGTGAAGTGTTGAAGTGTTGAAGATTTACATTATAACTTTGCAGTAGACTGCACAGTATCAGTTCAGGTAGTAAAACATTTTTTTGTAACTTTTTTCTTGTAGTCAAGAAGATTTGTATTCTATTTTTATACACCATTTTATACAGCCATTTTACCTTGTTGTACTGCTGACTTCACTGTTATCAATATTAGAGCTAACCGTTGCAGCAGTCATATGGAGCATGGGGAGCATTACTTTGGATATCACTACGATCATCTTGGTAGGTTTTTTTTAGAAATGCTCTGTGCCTTCTGCAGTGGTTATTGTGTAGGAAGGAGCGGCAAATAAAATATATCATCACATTTAATGAATTTGTTGTCCCTACAATACAGGGGTTATCTTTTATGGAAATCCTGTCTGTGATGATAATTAATTGAAAATTATACAGAATGGTAAACAGTTTACATAATATGATTGAACAGAGTCATCATATTAGGCTTGAGTGAATATTGTGGGGTTTTAGTATTTTTTAGATACCTGGAAAATGTCAGTGATACTAAAATATATTTAATTAATAAAATCATGATTCAATTTATAGAGCACTTCCCGTATGGTCTGTTACAGAACAGACAGAGCTGAGCACATTCTACATAGTGTGATATCTGCAGGAGCTGAGCAGATTGATAAATAGTTTTTTGTCTGCAGGTAGTCTTATGAGTGCTGGGCTGGTACCTCTGTATCTATAGAGATTCACCTTTAAAGGTAACCTGTCTGTCACCAGGAAACCCATTTTAGTACTCCCCAAGTCCCCTTCTCCAGAATGGATCTAATGTTAGATAGTAGATACATTTAATATGAACAAAGCAATTGTAACAGCTATACCTGCTGCCACAAGTCTGTTACCACAGTCTATACCTGCTGCCCTGGAGTGTTCTGATATTGTGAGCACTACTACTTAGGGGCACAAATCATTCATCTTATTGCCCTTAGTTATAGCTGTCCTGACTATTTGCTATGATACCTAATTGGTTGTGCACATTGGGCCACATGTATCACTCGTATTTTCTGTTGTTTTTGCGCCTCTTCATTCAGGCGCACCATTTTTGCGCCATTTTTGCGATTAAACGCCAAACTAGCCGCACAGCAAAAATAACCAGGTTTCCCTCATCTATCTTACCAATCCAGATGTTTTGCTGCGCCTAATGATATTCATCACTTGCAATGTTTCCATTTAGGCGCAAAAACGGGCGCAAAAACACTCCAGCCCCAAGGTGGCGTTAACAGAGAAGAAAGCACTGAGCCCCTTTGCAGAACAGCTCAATTCTAGCAGCAAAGCTCAGCCAGACAGTAGTACATATAATAGATACATTAGATACACTGCAGACAGGAGCTGCAGACTCTATTTACAGTTCAACACCTTCTATTTACAAAACATTCTGCAAACTCCTGAGCTAAAAGCAAAAGGGCTAAAAACTTTGCAGAACTTTGCAGAACTTTGCAGAATGTTGCAGAAACTACAGACAAGTGTCCCCCATGTATTTTTCACTCCAAATGCATTTTTCCTCAGAAAAATTATTCAGACATAAAAAGCTATATTAATGGGATATGGAGGTAATCATACTAACCTATAGAGCATAACTAACTTGATACCTATGCTATACAGTGTATAAAAAAAGAGATCCAGTTTATGCTTTCAGTATTGCAGATTATTAGTTTATTATGAAGTCCCAGAGTGGGACAGTAAAAATATGAAAAAAAGTGATAAAATTTTGACAAATAAAAGAATAATATAAAAAAAGATACAAGTCCCCTAAATGAACCATATCTTATAAACTCCCACATATATTAAAGAAAGTGAAAATCATCACACAAACCACACATATATGGTATGACCATGTAAATAACAATCCATACAATTTAAATCATTACTGAACTTATAAAAATAAAATAAAATAAATATAACATAATATAAAAACATGTCGAAAATATGGATTTTGTGCATCCAACCAAACAAAAAGGCAATAAAATCTCACATTTAAACCCCAATCATTCCAATAAAAAAGTACAACTTATCACACCAAAAATAAACCCTAACACAGCTCAGTCAAAAAAAATCTAAATATTACACCACTTAGAAGATAGCGAAGCAAAGGCAAGCAATATTTCACTTCAAATGCCTATTCAGCAAAATTATTTACACGTAACAAAGCTATGTAAATAAGAAATCGGCGTAATCATACTGACCCACAGAACATAAATAACATCATATCTATGCTATACGGTGTGTGAAACAAGAAATTAAATCAGTATCAGAATAGATTTTTTTTGCCCTCCTTCCCTTCTGGGCTCTGTTATGGGCTCATAAAGTGGTTTACCTCCACATGTGGGGTTTTGCCATACTCGATAGAAACAAAATCTGATATGTGTTTTCTCATGTTATCCTGCATGAAATCCAGGACTGCTGGGGTCCTGGATTCAAATCCCACCAAGGTCAACATCTGCAAAGAATTTGCATGCTCTCTCCGTGTTTGCGTGGGTTTCCTCCCACGCTCCAAAACAAACTGGTAGGTTGATTAGATTATGAGTCCCATGGGGACAGGGACAATCTGGCAAGTTCTGTGGAGTGCTGCGTAATCTGTAGATGCTAAATAAATAAAGAATTATTATTATTATTATTATTGCATAAAGTGACACACAGCAGATTTGAAAAATCCGACTGGGTCCTTATAGAAAACCTACCATTTGATTTGATGCATTATGTAGCAAACATACCTTGAGAATGCTGTAGCTACACTGATACAGGATCATATCTTGGTTAATTCCTGTGCTGAGTGGTTTTGCTGATAAAACAGATATATAACATTATGATAATTAAGCTTTGTCGTTTCTATAGCTTATCTAGCGCTTGCTTCTGCGCTTCTCCTAGCCTGTGAGTTTTTCTCGGCAGGAGAAGATGATGCAATCACTCCTCTCCCTGCCAGACAGAATAATCAGCGGGCCATTCGTTTGACCGAGCTATCTGGATTTTTTGCAGATTCGTTACAATGGCTCCAGTGGCTATTGTAATGAAGAGCTGCAGACATGCCAATATGCATACAGAAGTATGCGTATATGGGGGATAGAGGATCTGACATCTAGTAATGTACCCTGATGGTCTAAGAAATAGTGAAAAAAAAAAAAGCAAAAAAATTAATAAAATAGTAAAAATTCAAATCATAATCTTGATATAAAAACATAATAAACAGTAAAAATCACAGCCCACCATTAGGTATCTCCGCTCCCAAAATGCCTGATCTATCAAAAATATAAAAAAGGTTATTAAGGCCAGCAGAGACTCGAAATGGGACCAATGTCGAAATGAACGACTTTTACACCTTTGTTACCTCACCTAACAAATGAAATAAAAAATTACAAATGTTGCACAGATCTAAAAATGGGTAGCAATGTGTAAAGGTGGCTCAATTTTGCAAAAAACAATTTTACCCCTCACACAGCTCCGTGCAGGGCAAAAGTATAAAAAAGTTATTACGTTCAGAAATTGGCAAAAAAGTTTTTATTTTTTGCACACATTCTTTTAATTTTGAAAAGTATTAAAACACACATAAAACCGATTAGAAATTTAGTATAACCGCGATTGCACGACCAAAGAATAAAGCTGAGGGTTCTTTTGAGTGCACAGTCAAGTAGTACAAATGAGCCCACAAGAAGTGACGTGCAGTTTTTTTCAATTTTTCACCTTTGGAATATTTTTCCAGCTTCGCAGTCAATGGCATGTTTAAAATAAATAACATACGGAAAGTTAAAATTTGTACGCAAAGAAGCCCTAACACAGGTATTGTACACGTAAAAATGAAAAAGTTCTGATTTTGAAGGTGGAGAGGAGAAGAAAGAAATGAGCGACAAACCCTGACGTCCTTAATGGGTTAACGCTGTGGTGTAAGCTTTTTTGCGTAATGTACGGCGTATAACTATATCAATTTGGGACCTTTATGACGTTTATAATTTTTATTAAACTATTATGGATGGAAAAATGGGGGAAGGAAAAGAGTTCGACTTTGGACATTTGGGCCGTTATTTTTGTGATGGTGTTCACGGCCGGAATAATTGTTTTTATATTTTACGAATGGTATTTGGGACGCATGCTAGTAACAGTGATTATAATTTTACTGTTTATTTCCATTCGTCCACCATGCCGGCCCTGGAGGGGGCTTTCCCCCTTCTCTGTAGGACAGGGCATTGAGAGTATTATTAAACGGCCCTAACCCCAACCTCCACCAGCTGCTTTTGTCTCGCTCCCTACAGGGGATATGGTTTGAGAGTAAATCCGCTCTCTCTCCTCGGGGGGGGGGGGGGGGGGAGGTATGGATATAGTACCTTAGGGGTGCTTGTACTTCACAGCGCGCCCTCGTCACGAGTCTGGCTATAATTGGGGCTCCTGCTGGGCTGCACTTTGGTGGTGCCGCCGGTCGAAATACGAATACTGCGGTGGGTCCACAGCGGCGCGAATCCATCAGCTTGTACGCGACGATGCCCCACTTCCGGTGGACCGGCAGTGATCGTGCGGAGGACATCGGAGCCCGGAAGTGGGGCAGCTGGAGAAGGGCTGCCACTGATGTGAAGTCAGACGCCGGAAGGTGAGTATTTAGACGAGTCGAATGTAGTTCACTTCTGCTGAGGTATCCAGGGAGCTGGACAACATGGCGGATGTCTGAGACCAGGGTCCTGCCCTGGGTTCTGTGGAGTAAAACGCTGTGGGAATGTTGTGGATTTCATTCCTGTCTATTGCCATCTTTGGGTTCTATGTAGGGCTTTATTGATTAGCCCTCCCCTATCTTCCCATTACGGAGAGGAGATATCCCTAAAGAGAGAGAGAGAGACACCCAAAGAGAAGGAGCCAGATAAGGATAGGCCTAAAAAGGCTCCTTCCAAAGGTGCCAAATTTGTAATGACAAGAAATTAGATGCCTCATCCAAGGAAAAAAGCTGTGTTAAGAATGCTTAGACAGGATCCTTAGGAAGAAAAGCTTTTCTTGGTGAGTTAAGGTTATATGCGGAAGAAATTAAGGACCTCTAAAGGTCCCCCCCTTGAAGAGACCCCGAGTTAGTCCTGAATATGTAGGGTGATGAAAGCCCTCATGTCATATGAGATAAGAGTCAAAAAGGGAAGGGGGGAAGACCAGGATGTTTTTCACAATCTCAGGTGGTTAATGACCAAGTTTTGTTTGCAATGAAGGACTTGGATAGTTAATAAAGGCCATAAGGGTTACCTTACGAATGAGGATAAAGTAGAGAGAAATACATGGTTGGAATGATTGTTTGGGGAACTGAGACAGAAGAAAAGGGGTATCCCGGTATCGAAAACTGAGGGTTTGTTGTGATGAGTGGAGAGAGCCAGCTAAAAACTGTTTTTGTATTTAATGTTTCCTAAGACTTTAAAAATCGTTTCCTGTTTTGACCCTATGTTGAAGAGACCAATTTATGGGGAGAACGTACCCAAAAGTAGACATTACTATTACCAAAAGTTGTAAAAAAGCCGGATTGCCGTTTGAGGACTCACGCAAACTGAACGATGCTATGGACAGGAACGGATTGTCTACTCTTAACAAGCTTTGGGGTTTCTATGACACAATCAAAAACAAACCATTGCGGGCACCTCAGTATCCGCACTTCCTCTTCTTGGTTAGGGGGTTTGGAAAAGACCATTCAGGGAAGCCTCTAGAGAGCAATTTAGACTATCTGCCATTGCTTAAATCGCTACTGCCTTTTTGCTGATGCCTCAGCAGAGTCAAATGCGCTTTGCTCAAGAAGGCGCCGCCTCTCAAAGATACCAGAAGGGCGTATGGTTTAAAAACCAATGGCGGGGGACATTCGTTCTAAAGGCAAAAACTTTGCAGCCTTCCTTTTTCAGGCGAATTCTGTTGGATCTGAAGCTAGATGAGCTTCTTTGACAAAGCTGCGGATATAAAAAAGAAAGGTTTCCTGGCACCCAAACCTACAACCAAAAAGCAGTTTTCGTGTGGCTTTAGAGCCAACAAGGACCAGCAAAGAATAAAGGAAGAACCTCTGAGGACAGAGCTCCGGCCGATTCCAGGGAGGAAGGATAAGCAATTTTATCAGTTCCTGCGAAACAAAACAAGAAATAAGCAATGACGCCGGGGGGGGGAAGGTAAAGAACTTTCTCCCCCAGTGGAAGAACCTAAGAACAACAGGTGGGTGGACTTCATTATCCAAGATGGTTACCAGGATAGAATTTATGTATTTCCTCCTAATCGTTGTTTTTCGTCCAGGGCACTCCTCCGGAAATTACAGTCAATCTTGGGAGAACATTTACTCGCAGAATCTGGAAGTGTATTGTCCCGTCCCCAAGAAGAAAGACGTACGGGGCATACTCCCCTGTTCCTAATCAAAAAACCCAAAGGGTCAAGGTTGATCATAACTTAAAAGTCTTGAACAAGGGGGGTAACATAGGTCAAGTTCAAGATGGAGTCCATAAATCTACCCCCCTTATGAACCGCCAATGCATTGTTTACTCTGGATCTCAAGAATGCATCTATCACATTACATTCCTGCCGATTCTCAGACGTATTTGCGTTTTGCAGTAGTTTATTCTTCAGGAGAAGAGTTCTCATTTCCAATTAACAGTTTACCTTTGTCTTTTCTTTCGATCCCCCGAATCTTTACCAAGGTCATGGCGAAGTGGTCAAATTTGAGGATCGAAGAAGTCCTAGTGGTCCATACCGACGATTTCTTGCTCGTGGGGACTCGGTACGCCATCTAGAAAGACAAAAGAAGGGGACACTGAAGTTCTTCAGGAAGTGGGCTGGATTTTAAATTCTGGAAAAAATTCCGATCTGGTTTCCCAAGGTCCGTAAAAGAAATTTTTGGGAGGATCCTTAAACTCATTACCCAGATTCTTATCTTCCACAGAAGAAAAAAGGAGACAAGTTACTTCTGAATCAAGGACTTCCAGAGAGGAGATCATCTCGATACGAGCAGGATGAGGCGTGCTGGGCTCCATGACCTCCTGCATCCAATTGTGTTAGCTGGTTGCGACCCATTACAAGACACTTCAGTCCTGGGTCTATGTCAAAAGGGGACAGAAATTACATCACCAAATCTTCGATTATTAAGGATTCCGTTAGCAGTGAAGGATAATTAGACTGGTGGAGGATTCATCACTTCAAAGAGGTGTGAACTGGGGTATAGGGCCGATATAATCGGTCCAGAAGATGCCCGCACTTAAGTTTGGGGAGCTCTTCTTCCAGGAACGTATGTTCAGGGCCTCTGGTCCATGAAACGCTAGAGCTACTCAGAACGAAAGGGAGTGAAAGCCGTCCTCCTAAAAACCCTGGAAGCCTGCTACCAGGATCCTAAAAGGGAAACACTCTAAAGATTTCTCCGGACAATACAACTAAGGTTTGCATATTTAAAGAGGACAGGGCGGGACAAGGTCAAAGAAGAAATCACAACATCTCTCACAAAATATTTTTCTTGGGCGGAAGGAAATGCTCTTTCGATTTCAGCAGTCCATCTAAAGGCTCAGAAACGAGGTTAGCAAGACTACCTCAGGCGGACACCGATTATCCCTCACGAATGGAGTTGAAAGCCGAAGGTTCTTCCAGAATGTTGTCCTCCAGATGGGGAAGGAAATCCTTCATCGAATATTTGCATCCAGGACAATTCAAAGGTCACGAAAGTCTTCCCTATCCACAGGGCAAGTCCTTGGGGTCTGGAGAGCCTTCTCCCAGCCTTGGAGATCAGGTCCTTCTTACGCTTTTCTCCAGTCCCTCTGATCAAACAAAGTTCTCAGAAGTAATATCCAGTCGACCAAGCGGATCTAGTTGTCCTTTGGCCAAGAAAAAGCTGGTTTCCGCCTTCTTCAAAAAGCTTGGCTCTAGACTTCCTTTCCTCCTTCCCAAGATTCCAGACCTCCTGCACCAGGGACCAGTCTTACACCAGAACCCAGGGTTCTGAATTCTATCAGGGCCTGGATCCTGAAGGCGACCTACTTAAAGTTGTTTCTCACGTCAGGGTCAGGAGATCAAATGCCTTCCTTCTTGCGCAGAGCCTAAGAATGATGGAGGAAAAAAATGGCATCTCCTAGAGATTAAAGACGTTCAGTCTGAGATCTTAAGAGGTCTCAAATCCCGAGAAGGACTCAAACCTTTGTTCCATTTACAGGGGAAAATAAGGGGAGAAAAGCCTCTAAGTAGAACCATTGGCCGTTGGAGCACAAATAAGATCAGGGGAAATGCTACAGTCTTAAAAGGTTGTCTGTTCCTGTTCTATGAAGTTAAGGGCTCACTCTACTCGAGCAGTTCCACATCTTGGCTGAGAGAGGGGGAAGCCTCCATGATGAAATTTGCCCAAAGGGGGTCCAGCCACATTGGAGTTCAAAATTCCACTTTGTAATTTCATTATCGTGAATCGCCATGGCCAAAAGAATATGGCCTTCGGCCGTAAGTCCTACGAAGCGAGGGTCCCTCCTAACTGGGGGATAATTTGGTAGGTCTCCAGGGGGACGTCATGGGGGAGAAATGGAAAAGGCTTAGTCCTCACCGGTTAATTCGATTTCCATAAGTCACAATGACGCCCTATTATTCCCTCCCTATGTTGTTGGTTTCTTTTAGTAAATACTGTTGTGCACTGAACATACTAAATAAAACTGGTTTTGACGCTATACCCGGTTGTTTTTGGTGTATGTAGTTATTTGATAAAACACTGGTGCGAGGTTGGGGGAGGGGCTTTGAATACTCTCAATTTCTGCCACAGAGGACGGGGAATCAACCTCCAGGGGCCGTAATGGTGGATATGGACATCGAAATTACGGTGAGGACTCTAATTCCTTTTTTCTTTATATGTGAACTTTACAGGGGGTGCCAATTGGCCAGGAAAAGCCCCTGCAGTCATTTAAATGCTGGCAATCCCGGTTTTACACAGATTTTAAAAGTGCTAAACTATACGTGCATTGGAAGCTGCTCGGACCAGGGCTGCTGCCCGTGGAATGTTAGGCTGTAGCAAAGCTGACTGTCCCCGATGTTCCCAATGCTGGTTCGCTCGGTGATGAATGAACTGGCCCATCAAGTCGCATAAACATTGCTAGTAAACGGCATGGAGCCGATAAGTTACAGAGCTCTATGCAAGTAATCAGTACCGTATGGAGTGCTAAGGAGTTAATTACTACCTTGGAGTCACTTATGGTCATGATCCCTTTGAATGAGTAGCAGGATCAAGTTGTGGCTGAGAGAGGGAACCTAGTGAGAGATGTCTGTTTCCAAGGACAGTCTTCCATCTCACCTCTCTGATCCTTCATCAGACACACTGCCAATACAAGTAAATACAAAACAGATGACACATCCCACCAAGAGCGCCTGTTCTTTGGGCCTGGAGGAGCCCGGGGCCAGAGATATGGCAAGTGGCTGGTCGCGTTGCGCCTAGGCACGCAAGTGTACCGGTTGCTGGTATGGGACGGAGGGTGTCCCACAGCGTGGCAGTCTCTCACAGTGGGGTGGTTTGTTTGCAAGAAAATATGATGAGGGAGGGCTGTGGTAACTGCGTTTCTCCCTGGGGAACACCTTAGAGGTCTGTACGATATGTGTCACTGGATGGTTGATGAGTGGTAGCCCTCTGATGGGAGACCAGGTAGCAGGGACCAAACGGAGGCAATGTTGTGCAATAAATAGTAACTACAGTTCTTTGATTAGAACAACAGCAGCACAGGCCAGACGATTCTGGCAAGTTGCAGGTTACTGGATTGATCGTTGGAAGGGACCGTCAAGAGTTGGGTACACAGCTTGATGTCAGGTGCAGGCTGGGGTTAGTGTCCCATGCTTGGAAGCTGCACTTTAACTCTGGGTATTTCGTATCAGCCCTGAAGGTATGATTTAGCCAGGGTCTCTCTTTTAGGCTAAAAACAGTGTTCCTCTCTTACAGCGAGCTATGCTTCCGTCAAGGTTTGGCAATACTCTTCTCTCTCCTCACTGAACTAACTCCCTCCTCTGATAGGGGATGTTTGTTTAATCCCATGGTCAGTGATCTCCCTCTCCAAATCACACTCCAGTTACCAAGTGGAACCATCAGATTGTATAAACTTTAAATAATGTTAACTTTGCCTATCCAGGGCAGATCTGCCGCGAAGACAATTACCCTGAATGTACTAATGTACAAGGGGCTTATTATTCGGCTCAACTACGCCTCTGCAATGCGCATTGGCCGAGCTGTTCACTAAATATGTGAGCTCACTATGATCATGTAAAATAACGAGGGTGTAAATAGTGTTGGAAAAATTATATATACAAAAAAATTTCTTCAAGTTTGTATTCAGAGAAGAAGCTGCAAATATAGTAATCCACATGATTTCAGTTACAAGACTTGCAGATTTTAAAGATAGCGGGGACGAGAGGATTCTCTCTAAAAAGGGCTATCCTCACGCCTATAACATGCAGCCTACCCACCGTTCCTACTTTATAGGTAGAAAATTTGTGGGGGGTGGTTCCTTTAAAATCAAGCAAGACTTTTAGGAAGCCAATAACATGATGCAGGAGTAAAGCCCAACCGGGCAGGAAGGCCTGCAAAGCAGAAGGGAACATTTCAACACGACACTGACACTAAAATGAGTGATATGTTATGTAGAATCAGATAAGTTCATACTTCCCAAGCATGAATACCCTAAAAAGGACATAACCATCCTTATGAAGATATGGTCAAGGGGCTAGCTCTTCCCATCTAAAGTTGAGTCGATAGGACATCATAAATTAAATCCTTAATAGCCCATTCCCTGAACAAAACATCCCTATTCTGATTCTTTGATTCTTTGTATACTTTTTCAATTAAAATGTAGCTTTTTTATGTCTGCCCTACCCAAAAGTGCATTCAATCTTTCAAACCTAATAATCTCTGCATTAGTCTTACTGAACTTAAGTGTCGTAGGCAGTGTTACAATATCAATTTAAGAATCATATAGCTATTGGTATCCGTACATTTGGGGTTTCTACAATTAGGGATTTATGCACCATATTGCCCTCTGATGATAATTTTTTGAGAAAAAGTATAGGCGGTGCCCGTGAGAATAAGTAAGAGAGGTAGTGCCAGGGCTACGAGAGTGGAATTTTAGCGCAAAGGGATTTATGTAATAAAAATAGGACAGTTCGATTTTTTATGTGCAGTCTAATGGCCAGTTCACAGTGGAGTTGCAAAAAATACAGGGAATTTTTTTTTTTTTTCTGATAATCCCGTATTCAAATAAAATCAATGGGCCATATTTTAGACGCAAAAAAAATGCGGTGGCTGTTTTTAAGTCTTAAAAAAATGGGCATGTGCACCGCCATAGTGTCAGCTGAAAATTGATGTACTTTTGGGAAACTGTAGTACAGGAGAATACCCTATGTGGCACCCTGTTTTCATAAGAAGGGTCCTCTAACTGAAGCGGATTCTCAATAAAAAAATAAGAAAATGCCTGAAAGCAAACTCTTCTCTACCAATAAGACTGACATTGAGGTTTGCAATTATGAGCTGGACAAAGTTAGGGAAACATATCAGGCACTCCCAATAAGTATTCATCCCCTATATCATGGTGGCGAAACCTATGGCACGGGTGCCGGAGCCTCGTTCTGGGCCCCCAGGCCATCAGCAAGAAGACCCAAGTTATCTACTTGTACTTGAGAAGCCAGGACTTGTCACGCTCAATGCTATTATAAGCAAAAGATCAGAATTATCATTGTAGTTACTTCTCCCGGGCAAACCAATTCTTACGGTTGGGGAACTAATTTAGTCCTCCTTCTATATACGTATTGGTTTCCTCAGAACACTGCTACGATTAAAGTTACAACAGAAGCAGGGAGCAAAAGTTGCCCAATTGCACTTTTGTGATAACTAGGTTGGATTGGGTTGTAGTTGGGACTTGTCTCTAAAAGGATCGCCATCACTGCCCTTAATTTAAAGTGGCATGCATGACAAATAGTCATAACTTGCCACACATTGTGCTTTTATGTGCCTTTATACAGTAATATACTGTATATCACCTCATTTATGTCTAGATGCACAAGATTTTCAAAGGGCCTGATGTACAGAATAATCGTAAAAATTTAAAACAGTCTACTAGTTTGCAACCCTATTAGGTGACTTAGCTTTATGACAGAAAGGGTTGGACACAGCAGTACAACTTTTGCTAAGGCCATACCGCATACTCTTTAAAAAAATGAGGTGTGAACTGCCTATAAGGCTTTACCGCTTATAGCTGACTATGTCCTTCAATTAGTCCCCATTACTGATATGCCTTGATTAATAACATCATTGAGCGTGAGTCGCTTACATCTCTAAAGTAGGAGGTTCTGCAATCCCCAGTTTGTACGTGCACTTTTTCGAATTGTATTTCCTTTTCACCTTGGGAAATGATTCATGCCTTTCTGTCAGATATTAATGTGAGCAAAGTTCAGATACATTTCTAAGAACAAATATTCTTCTTTTTTCAAAACAGTTCTTATTTTGATTGACCTACTTCGAAATGGTTAGATTTCATTTGTCAAATTAAGAGATATGTATGATCCAGAAACATACTTACATTCTTCCCTAGAATTTCTTGTTAAAGTTTGTCTCCTGACTAAAGAGCAGTTGTGTATGTACATACAAGCATCTGTACTGTGAATATAAATTGTATTAGGCTTAGATATTAATCTATGTATTTATTACTCGATAATTAGTTGACTCTAGTACACTTGCTTTGATCTTAAGTCAGATACTGTTTTATAGAACACCAAGAGTGGATCATAATTTGATAGCTTTTTCAGTTCTTTACAGTTTACATCTCCAATTATCAATTTGGTCTGTATACTAAAGAATTATTCTAGTACTTGGGAGATGCAGTGAGTAAACGTCGTCAGGGATTCAGTTTAAAACAGTTGCAGTGCCGTGCCATGGAAGATTATGTTAGAATTCTTCATAATTATTGAATGGATCTAAAGTAAAGTAAAGTAACAAGATCATTGTAGTGTAGGCTATCTGCTATGAACATTTTTTTCATCAGGTTGCTATCATTTGATCTTTCAATGGGCTGAGATAAGTAGGAAACTTGCAATCAATTACCCAGGTAACCGTTTTGTGGATCCCATCATAAAAAAGAACGACATCTAGGTTACAACATCGATATTTTTTGCGACAGATTACACCTTGATGCCATGCAGACTGAAAAAAAACGGGACCAGAATCTTTGTTTGTAGTCCAAGAAACAGCACACGTTAGAAAAAACTATATCTGGCATCCGTTTATCTCCATCTGACACAGGGTCCCTGGAAAATGTATAAGGTATATTGGTAGCTGTTTCATAGTCCATACTTTTCAGATTTATAAAAGACACAACCAAGAATCAGTCATCCCAAAAAAGAAATATAGATTGGACACTAAAGGGAACCTGTCATCAGGAACCTTTTATGGTCCTCCATGTACCCTTATAGAATAGTATACAACATTATAGAGTTTTTTTTTATATAGTATAAAACTGGCTTTACCAAAAAGATGAAAGTTACCTCTCTGTATGCAGGCCCGGTGAATACATTAATACATGTCTGTCCCCCATCTCATTTGACCCCTCCAATGGTCACTCAGAGTTGGCAACACATTAAAATGAACACCACCTCATCAGGCATACACTGCTACATACATCAACTGAACACACTCAACTGTGCTACACATATGAACATGGAGGACAGTCAGCTTACTACACTACATATACCTATTATCTACCCAGTCCCAGTGAAACTAGTTCGTGGCCCCACCACTGGCGGACTGACTTACAACTGTATGACTTACAAAACTGGCAGGAAAAAAAGGTTTTAAAGGACCTTGCATGATGTTAAAAAGCATTAGTACCAGGCTTATGACATCAACTCCAGTCAGTAGGTAATAATTGCGAGGCACAGTTCCAGATGAGCCAGCAGATCAGAAAGAAGTTAAAGGAGGGGGACAGCAGGGATAGCAGGATATGATCTCTATATGACTTCCTTGCCATTCTCGTCTCCCCCATGGTTTGCAGCTCCTGGCCTGCATTGAAATGAATCATAACTGTGGACTCTGATCTGAGACCCCCTAAATAGAAGCTGCCTGACAGGGAGACACGTGTCCAGATCGGTGAGTCGTGGACCTATTGGGAACCACCGCGGGAGATGGTACTAGCTGACACCCTGGCTCGGCGTAGTATACGTGGAATGGTCTTACCAGAGCCTGCCACAAAGCGGGCTGGTCTTGCGTGGCGGGCGGGACACACAGGTGCACACTAACTGCAGTGGCAGCCCAGGTAGTCATGTAGGAGACAATCTGTACCCGGGGAGGAAGCAGGAAGAGGGAGAACAGCACAGAGAGGCACACTAGACTCACGACAGGAGCTGGGCCACACAAATCAGGAACACAGCAACGGACTGGCACACGGATCAGGATAACACAGGAACACAGGATAAATAGGGGTCTTTCCTCTTCAGGGGCTGGCTTGAAATCCCGGCAAGTGGTCACAGGAAGGAGGGGGGAGGGGAACTTATGGCAGGCCAGTGGCCCCCAAAAAATTATCGTGCTTTGCCTTTAACATCTTTCAGGTCCGCATGAACCGCGTGAGCGGCAGAGACTCGTCGACTGAGACAGGAGAGGTGAGTTACCGAATGTGCTCCGGGGACACGAGGGGACATGGGTGCACCCACAAATTGAGACAGGGATCGCAGAAGCACCCGTGAAGTACCCCCCTCTTCCTCTTGGTCCCAAAGAAACCTGGCGAGGAGAGTCGATCCAAAATGTCTCTTCGGGCTCCCAGGATCGTCTCCCAGGCCGGAACCCCTTCCAATCTACAAGAAAGAACACATTTACCTCCACGGTCGTCAATGTCCTAGAACCTCTAACTTTATAGAATCTGAGGAATTTGCTCAGCGCAGGAGAGAGGGGATGCTTGCGAGGAAGTGGTTCAGACAACTGGCTTAGGAGGGAGGACATGAAGGCAAGTTCAGGATGAGCATAGATGGAGGAAAGGTGGAGCTGTAGCCACTATCATGATGCACTTGATTTACCTTCAAAGGGACCAAGGAGAATCGGGGACCATGTTTGTAGCTGGTATATTTAAGTGGACGTATCTGGAGAGATCAATGTTTCTATATAAAGCTGGGTCTATGTTACGTGTCCTGTAGCTCTTGAATGGATGGCAGGTCTGGTCCCAAAAGACTTGAGATCCTTAGCACCAGATTCCTCTAAATACCGCAGGTACATCAGAGGGACGTGGAAGAGGAGGGTGAGGAAATACATCCATAGACCACACAGAATGGAGGGAGCCAGTTAGACCCGAGTCCCAGGGAATTGGTAGGAGAACTAAGCACCAAGGGTAGTATGTCAGCCCTTTCTCTTGACGGACTGAGTACAACAGTGGTGGCAGGTCAGCGAGCCAACTCTGGTTTCAACTCCTCTCTACGTTGACCATTCGACTGAAGGTCGGTAGGCCTACCCGAATAAGTAAAGTGACCTATAGTTGACTTACACCAGTGAACGCAGAATTTAGGACAACTAACCTATCGAAGGCAGTCACGGGCGATCGAACGATTGTAGTGGAACCATATTTGCAGCAGAATTTTTGCGCGAATATGCTGGCAGCCTGAAGCCCGGGAACGTGAGGCGCAACATTATGCTGGGCATCCGCGGGCATCGCGATGGAAAACGGGGGCTGGCTCCGAACGAACACGTGACGTATTGAACGCAGAACACAGGCATTGTAAAAGAACAAAAACTGTCCTTGCGAAGCGATGGTACCATCCACTGGTATCGAGTGGCATTCACCGCAGCTTTATGTTAGAGATTTTAAGCTGCACAGAGACACCTGGTTGGAGGCGGAGGCCCCTAATCGCCGTCACCAGGGGACGCAAGTAATCCGGTGAAGCCATGTATGCACAAGGATTTAAAGATAAACTGCGCATGGGAAACGGGGAGGGAAACAGATTGAAACGGTCGCACTCCGAGCAAAGCCAAGCAAGCGTGGGAATCTTAGCATGCCAGCACTGTTGGCTATACAGTGCAAGCAATTCAAGAAGCTTTGGACGGAACAGGTTGGACAGGATCGCATTCCTCCACTACCTATGTGCGTGCAACCATGACAGGTCGACGAAAGGCGATGGATTGAGCTGAAACGTTCCACACATTCGCATTATAAATAAAATTCAAAAAGCAACTAGAATCAGGTGTGACTGGATCACATTTATTTACGTTGGATTCGGGACCCTATCCAGAGCACCGAGTGATAAAATCATTGGTGTGCCGTACACTCCTAGACAACAGTGGAGCAGGCTCCCACAATCCCAAACATCTGACCAGGTCTGGCCACCAGAGTAGGAGCGGGAGATGAGGGCACAGTGCGTTGCACCCCAGGGTGCCTTACCACAATGAGAAAGACTACTTAAGACAGAATCCTCTTCTGGAGAGCAGGTCTAACATAGTGTCTTGCCCGGGAGGTAGCTGCCGAGATCCACGGAGCTGCAACAACAAGCTGGTCAGGAGAAAGAATTATATGACCGAGGAGCCGGTTCTTCCAACAACATCCAAAGCTGGACAGGGCATCAGCCTTGTGCATTCTGTCTGCTTGACGAAAAGCGAATCAGCAGGTCGAAAGTGGGAGAAGAACAATGACCGATGGGCTGTCTGGAGGTACAAGTTCATGTGGTCAGTTGTACACATTAACAGGATGGAGAGCTCCCACCAGATAGATACCGCCATTCTTCCACAGCAGCTTGATGGCCAACAGCTCTCTGTCTCCAATGGAATAATTCCTCTCTGGCGAGAGACAAGTTTTTAGAAAAGAAGCGCAATGTGAGTTTGACCCTTGGACCCTTTCTGGGTGAGAACTGCATCCAGCTCCTATGGAGGACGCATCCACCTCAGAAGAAAGGGTTTGTTCATGTCAGCCTAGTGAGCACAGGGGCGAGGCCAAAAAACGGACTTCAACTTGGAGGGGGCCATTTCAGCAGCTGAGACCAGGCACGTGGTTTGGCACCCTTTTTGGTGAGGGGCCACGTGGAAGACACCAGAGTGGAGAAATGCAGAATAAACTGCCGTGTAATAGTTTGCAAACCCAGGACCCTGTATGGTTTGTAGGCCCTCCTGGCTTAGCCACTGTAGGACAGCAGACAGTTTCGTGGGGGTCCATCTGGAGGCCTCTGTCGAATTATGTAACCAGGAATGAAGGCTGGCTGTGTGAAACTGACATTTTCTACTAGAAGGCGATTGGCACGAAGTCTGACCAAGAACCTGTCATACGTGTGCCTGGTGGGACCAGGGTTGGAGAGTACACTAGATGAAATCTAGATGGACCATCAAATGATAGTGTCCAAGAGCAAAACTGATCCCCCAGCTTTCGGATAAAATCTTCCTTTTACTTCATAATTTCCCGTAAAACATTCACATTTTTTGATAAATTGACCATATATTCACTATGATAAGTTCAAAGAGCTTGCATTCTCAGACCACAAGGTAACTGTGAGTATGTTAACATATTGTGTAAACTTTTGTAAATTGCATAAGCATAATCACATCCATCCTTTGAATGTCCTTTTAAACCAATCATGTATCTGGTGCATGGACGAAGACCCTAACTCAAGCAGATGCTCCCGAAAGTGTTGTGAGCACTGTGCTGTGAAGTTTCGGGGGTCACGCCCCCTTCCTTAGACATGCCTGAGGATGTTATAAATACTATCTGATTTTTTAGAAAAAGAATGTGCTTAGTTTAATTAAACCATGCTCATACATTTTTTAAAGGGAGCTGAAATTTGTTGCCATGAGTAACACTAAGAAGTTCTTATCTTAGGAAGCTAGGATTAAATCTCTCTAGTGTGCTCATGATGGTGTACATGTACTATAAATGTTTGTGTGTTTGTCAACTTTATTTTTGTGTATATATGAGTGTATAATAGTGGTAAAATATGTATAGATTTTTTTAAGGGAACGGGGGACAGAAGCCTGCCATTGGGCAAGCTATCCAGTTACTTCCAGGCAGTTACAATGTGCACCTCCCTTCCCACTGTGTTGAAACTTGCTATGCTTCAGTGTGATGATACTCAAGCATAGGTAGGGGGAGTGCTGAGACCGAAGCAAAGGGCTAAGGTGAGACAGTCTAACAGCCTGTGAAGCTGCAGCATGCAGGGCTCTGGACAGCCGCCCCAGTAGCCTTTCAGGCTGATTGGCAATAGTTTGAAAGATTTATTTGAAGGAATGAGGCCATGGATAACAATATAAGAATATTACTACAGTCACAGTCCTGGATCTATTAGAAGTGTCCTGGTTTATCTATGCTGATTTTTGAGATTTCCTTTAATAGTTTGGCCATGAAGTGTCAAAAAGAAAAAAAGTTATAACATTCACAATTTATTATTTACAATTACTCTCCTTATGGATTTCTTTTCGTTTAATACATTAGCTTCAGCTTACTTTGTATTTTTTCACAATCAGTATTTATCTGATGTGATAAGAATTGCAGTGATCGTATCTGTTAACAGTTTACAGTAATACGTTGTCTTTGTGGCAGGGCGATAACAATTTCTTTGTTTTATTCAACCTTATAAATGGAAGTTTCCACATTTTAAAAGCACAAAAAGGACATAGTGAAGTGTTGAAGATTTACATTAAACTGCATTAGACTGCACAGTCATCAGTTCAGTAGTAAAACATTTTTTTGTAACTTTTGGTAGTCAAAGACAGATTTGTATTCTATTTTATACACCATTTTTACAGCCATTTTACACTTGTTGTATGCTGACTTCACTGTGTTACATATTAGAGCAACCGTTGCAGCAGTCACTGGAGCAGGGGAGCATTACTTTGGATATCCACCGATCATCTTGGTAGGTTTTTTAGAAATGCTCGTGTGCCTTCTGCAGTGGTATTGTTGTAGGAGGAGCGGCCAATAAAACTATATCATCACTTTAATGAATTTGGTCCCTACAATCGGGGGTTATCTTTTATGGAAATCCTGTCTGTGATGATAATTAAGTGAAATTATACAGAATGGTAAACAGTTTACTAATATGATTGAACAGAGTATCATATGAGGCTTAGTGAATATTGTGGGGTTTTAGTATTTTTTAGATACCTGGAAAATGTCAGTGTACTAAAATATTATTTAATTAATAAAATCATGATTCATATTATAGAGCACTTCCCCGTATGGGTCTGTTACAGAACAGACAGAGCGAGCACATTCTACATAGTGTGATATCTGCAGGAGTGAGCAGATTGATAAATAGTTTTTTGTCTACAGGTAGTCTATGAGTGCTGGGCTGGTAACCTCTGATCTATAGAGATTCCCCTTTAAAGGGAACCTGTCTGTCACCAGAAACCCATTTTAGTACTCCCCAATCCCCTTCTCCAGAATGGATCTATGTTAGATAGTAAATACATTTAATATGAACAAAAGCAATGGTGTAACAGACTAAACCTGCTATGCCACAAGTCGTTACCACCAGTCTATACACTGCTGCCACAGTACTGTTACCATGGTCTAAACCTGCTGCCACATACTTGTCAGTGTGGCGGGTGGATGTGTACTGCTTTCTCCAAGGCTCTGCCCCCCAGTGTTCTGTCTCTCTCATCATGCACTACTTACGGATGGCAACCCTGGGGTCAACACATAGTGCCCTAGATTCTAAAATGTAAGAGCCTAGAGCATACGCTATAATGTCCCCTGCCAATCTGCATTATATTTGGCATGTTTCCCCTGACATTCTCCATGTATGACCACAGCTGTATCTTGATCACAATTCTGCAATGTCTGCCTCAACCCTCTGCCGTCTCCGACCTTGTAATATGCGCCTGCCCAGCCTCAGACACTTTAACCATTCTTTTGTCTCATGCTTCAGTGCCTCTGGGCCCACTGAGCCTGCGGCGTTTACACACTGAGACTATGAAAGATGTATTGTCCTCAATATTTGTTTTGCCAGATTCCTATATAAGTGTGAAGGTGTAAATATCAAAAAGGGATACATCTTTAAGTGCTGCCTCAATGACAAACCAGTTCACTAGCACATTGCATGAGTAGCTCGGGTGAGTCGATAGCTAAAAATCAATCGCCGTCACAAGTCGGTATGAACAGAGCCTGACTCGTCATCTCCACTGGTTTGCTTGCTTTATCCCTCACACAGCATCAACGTGCTGGTAAATAGCAAAACAAGTGATGCATACCCCTTTGATGGGCCCATGCGTAGAGGTTTGTGTCACATGTCATCATGTGTCGCTGATGCTGACACAGTATTTCCTACAACGAGGTGACAAGAAACAAAGACACTAGCAGGAATATAGGAGTATTTGTTTTATTGTTTTGACTACAGGGGGCAGCAGACACTGTGATTGCTAGAGGGCAGCAGGTACTGCGACTAGGAGGGCAGCAGGCCCTGTTACGGGGGGCAGAAGGTACTGTGACTGCTGGGCTGCAGCGAGCACTGTGACTACTGGGTCAAGGACTGTAACTACTAGGGGAAGGCATTGTGACTACTAAGGGAAAGGACTATGACTACTGGGGTAAAGGGCACTGTGACTCCTGTTGACATGCACTTTGATGACTGGGACAGGTCCGGGGGATACGATTGGCAGAATTGATAACGAGTGGCAGGCCACTGTGACACTTGCGGAAAGGATTGTAATGACGGGGGCCACACTTGTGATACGGACTCTGGGACTGTGACTAGTGACTGCTAGCACTGAGACTACTTGGTTCAGGCCTTGTAGCTACTGTTTATATGCATGGTGACTACTGGGGGGCAAGCTATTGATAGCGTGACCACCTAAATTCAGTGTTCATCCCATGGATAGGGGGAAATGGGCTCAAGTTTTTTTTAACACCACTGTTATGTAACCCAGCCTATGTGGAGGGGGCTGTAAGACTAGGTAGTAAGGGTCTGGACGTTCACTTTCAGCAAGTCACTTATATAGCAAGTTAGCTAAATGTGTGACTTGTTCTTCTACAATGATATCAAAAGGACGTAGAAATCGTTTAATCCATAAAATACATTTTGAGGATTAATAAAATATTCAGCTTCAGATATTAATATACCTAGGGATGCTAAGAAAATATATGTATGCAAATGCAAAATGAATTTCCAATGTTTAGCGTAACACTGTTCCCACACAATGTTCACAAGTTACAATTATATAAGTTTATTAATTAGTACCGTTAACTGGAATCGTCACACGATGCAACCCGCGATCCTTTCTGTGGATCGCGTCACACCCGTGGCCCTCTACTGTGTACCGTACCTTGCTGACCGCTGTCCCCCTCCCCGCCTGGACGTCACCTCTCCATGCTCCTGGCTTACTCTCTGTAGGACGCGCGCTCACCACTGCGTAGAGCGCGGCACTGCTCTTTAAGACTTAAAGGCCAGCGTCCTCCTGATTGGCTCATGCTCATCCGACTCGCCCTTATAATCCGCACCTACACTTCACTCCCGCCGATCAGCCATCATCATCCTGATAAGAGAAATCCCTCCTGGAATCCCCTGTGTTTCTTGTGTTCACGGTGTCCACTGTTACCATCGATTCCTCTCGTTTCTACCATTGCTGTACTCTGTGCCTTCCAGGGTCCTGTCCTGCTGGCCTTCCAGGTTTCCTGTCCAGCGAACCTACTGTCTGTGCCACATAACCATGTTCCTCTGTTGTTGTGCCAGCATTACCAGTATTTCTTCCGAGGTTTCCGCGTGTCATCTCAGGTTGGTGCGTTTCCTGCTGTACTACCTGGTGCCACCGCATGCAGGCCTATACATCTCTGCATGGTCCAGCGAGTCCACAGCACTCTTCCAAGAACTTTAACCACACTTAGATTACATTTGATCTGTTTGTTCATTTATCATAAAATCAAAACATAAAAATAGGGAATTATTAGAGTTCCACATTGAGGAAAGATACAAACTCTAATACATTGGAGAAATCACAACATCATGTCACATACAGGTCTCTGTTCCCCTCGCCAATGATATCCACACCAAACAACAGAGTTCAGTTATTTAATGACGCTGCAAATGTGTCAAGTAGAGCGGATGACACATGGGTCCTTGTCCAGAGCTAGGCACCACTTACGCACATACATATCAATCGATATGTATAATCTGTCAGGAACCAAACGTATGTGTGACAACGCACAAAGAAGTACTGAAGCGGCGCATCATAGAACATTCAGAAAGAAGACAGGCTTCCAACAAAAGTCTGAAGAAGCGCCATATAAGATAAGTTAGAATGCCAAAAGTCCCATCAAAGGACCAAAAGGACCAAACCGGGAGTTAGAGGGTGCATACAGAGGCAATCCTATAACTGTATATCCTGGCCACTCCTTAAACGGACCTCTACCACCAGATTACTGGTGATAGAGGGTCCTAATAAACTGTTTGTTCGTCTGGGGTATGGGGACTGTTTTTTAACAGGTTTTCTGGCAACTTTATTAATGAAATAATAACTTGTACAGCCCGCAGGGCGTAACGGACGCGCGCCTAAGTGCATCCGGCTTTTATTATGCGAGGATAGTTTGAAACTTTTTCATTAAAAAAGAGGAACAAGGAAAATGAAAGGAAAAATAGACATATAAACCAAATTAAAAATTGTAACAAAGTACATCTATACAACAACCAAACAAAGTCTTTCCCCTGGAGGAAGTCTCACCAACTGTGTCGTCATCTACACTATATTAACCATTCGACGCCCAACTCCTACCGCTTCCCTTTGGCTGTAATGTATATGGGGCCTCCCAGGAAATTCTACTCACTGATTCTTCATACTTATTTTTGGAGATAACCTTTTTACTGTTGTGTGTTCACCGGTTAACATGTTTAACTTGCAGCTGGTTAATTTTCATGTCATATCATCGGGTACAATAATGTAGGGTAGCTGAGGGGACCTATATCATGAATTCATTAGGTGTGTGGTGTTTAACCTTACCTGGTTAATACAACCAGTGTGTGTAGAGTACTTGTGTACAATTTTTAATTGTTTTTTATATGTGTGTTGTTCCTTGTTGGGCCATTTGTTTTTTGTGAATAAAATTGATTGAATTCTGGAACATTATTTTTGTGCACACATCTGTTTAAAATGTGCATTCTCCATTCTTAGTGTTTTAATTCAGATGACGGGGCCTCATTCAACCGTGAGCCCCCATAGTTCCTGCTATGGCATGCTTCGCTTGTGTTATTCCACGAGTAGAACCTCTAAAAGGAGAATCCATGATCTCATGCTATTGAGACAGAAATTGGTCAGGGATTGTGGACTGTTTCCAGCAAAACACTTAGGATTAATGTGGGAGAAGACCAAGGAAATGTTGGTGGACTTCCGTAAGCAGATCCTCCTTCTCAAGCAGTGGTTATCAGGAAGGGACATTGAGGCAGAAGGGCTGGTGTTTGAGCTGGTGTTGTAATGCGGGCTGGAGTGGAAGGAGGCAGAGAGCAGAGAGAAAATTTACAGTCTATCCTGGGACAACCAAAGCACCAGGACTGATAGAGACAGTTGAAAAATATCTGTGAAATGTGTATTTTTGTTAATAACAGTGAATTAGAGAATGTGTATTTTGTTATCCTGGTTATATTTAAGAATCTTGCTTCATGGGAATACCCTTTAAAATGAGTGTTACAGCTAAGGGTCTGAATACTTCGACCAGTGTGACATTTCAGTTTTTCTTGTTAAATAAATAAACTATCTACATTCAGTCAAGAGTGGGTGTACATAATTGAGCAAAAAGAAGACTTTTTGTTGTACCATTGGATGCAATGAAACAAAGAGTGAAAATATAAAGGGATCTAAATACTTTCTGTACCCACTTGTAAAGTCACTGCAACTTCCGACTGTTAATTGCAGCACAATAATAAGTGACTAGAATAAAATGCACTGCCGTTAAGTGCCTTTTTAACTTTTTTCTTCATTATTTTTTAATTACTAAAAAATATATATGGAATATTTATACCCTAACATGCTAAAAGAAGCCATTTATGGTCACTTAAAAAACTGTAAAAAATTATTAATATCTCGATTAATTTAAAACTGGAAACATTACTGATACTGTAACATTTGGTCCGGTACCGAAGGTTTTAATAACCATGTGTCTTGAAGGGGTATAGGCTGTATGTGAATAGTGTAAGGTGTGTGTATATACGGATGTGTGTGTTTCGTACGGTATGGCTGTATATGCTACTGTGTAGTGTGTTGTATATGCTGCATGTGTATATATGTATGTGTGCCAGATGCCCCCCACGATCATGTCTCGGATGGTGGACAAATCTGTGTCTACTATGTGTGCGCCATTCACCGGGCCGTACTCGACTCTCTGGCTCGGATTCTGCGGCGCCAATCCTGGTCCCACCGCGGGTTCTTCAGTAGGCCGGCTCCTGCTGCTTGCGAGGCCAACGCGTCCTCCCGACTCTCCAGGAATTTAAAGGGCCAGCATCCTCCTAATTTGCGCTGTATACTCGCTCTGCTACATATCCGGCAGCTCACAGCATCCTGCCGGATCTTCAAGTCCTTCCACTGAAGAGAAAGCCCTCTGTGTTTCCTGTGTGTTTCTGATGCTCCGTCTGTGGTTTCCGGGCTCTGTGTTCCTGTGGGTTCCTGTGGGTTTCTGTATCCTGTGGCGGACTGCTGTAGTTCCTGTGGTGGTTGTACTCCTGTGGACTACCTAGGTCCATGCTCCACGGTGGACCACCCCCACCTACCTTGGGGGCCTGTCGCACCAGCTGGATTGACTGGTGGCTCAGCTTGCAGCAAGACCACGAGCTTGTGGCCGCTCTGGCGAAGACCAGGGGTCCACTTAGACTCAGCTCCCGGGTGTGGCTAGTACCAATCACCTGCGGTGGTCCAGGGAGTCCCACGACGTCAGGAAGAGACTTTCCCTCACCCAGTGTGTGACAGTTTGGAATATACTGTAGTGATAACATATTTATGTGTGTGTTTATATCTATGAGTATATATGGGTTTATACTGTTGTTGTATTAATATAAGTTATAGTACTATAGTATTAGAGTGTATACTGTATGGTGTATAAGAAGTGGGATATATGTGATAAAGGTCATATGGGTGTGATGGTATGTGTGTGTAAGGCTACATTCAGAGAAACGTACGGGGGGTACAATATACTATGCGCACTAATATCGAGCATATAACACTCACCGTCCACTTTATTAGGTAACACTGCCAACTGCTCGTTACACTTAATTCTATCATCAGCCAATCACATCGGCCTGTAGACATGGTCGACATGGTCAAAACAATCCGCAGTAAACCGAGCATCGTAGGGGAAGAAAGGTGATTTGAGTTTTGCCTTGACGTGGCATGGTTGGTGGTGCCCAGAGGGTGGTTGGTATTTCCGAAATAGCTGGACTATTGGGATTTCATGCACAACCTCTCTAGGGTTACCGAGAATGGTCGAAAAGAAAAAACATCCAGTGAGCGGCAGTTGTGGCGGAGGAACTGTCTGATAAGCCATAGGCAGAGGAGAATGGGCAGACTGGTTGAGCTGATAAAAGGCAACCAGGACTCAAATCGCCACCCTAAACACGGTAGGCAGAAGAGCATATCTTGCATGCACAGTACGTCGAAACTTATGAGGAAGATGTGGCTCGACAGCAGAAGCCACCCCAGGGTTGCACCTCCTTTCAGCTGAGAACAGAACTGAGGCACCTTGGCACAACTCATCGAAATTGGATAGTAGAAGCTTGAAAAAGTGCCTGAGTCTGATGAAGTTCAATTTCTCTGCGACGATTCGATGGTAGGGTCACAAGTCTGTTACCACAGTCTATACCTGCTGCCACAAGTCTGTTACCATGGTCTAAACCTGCTGCCACAATACTTGTCAGTGTGGGTCTGGATGTGTACTGCTTTCTCCAAGGCTCTGCTCCCCCAGTGTTCTGGTCTCTCTCATCATGCTACTACTGGATGGCAAGCCCTGGGTCCAAACACATAGGCCCTATATTCTAAAATGTAAAGGCCTAGAGCATACAGCTATAATATGTCCCCTGCCAATCTAGCATTATATTTGGCATGTTTCCCTGACATTCTCCATGTATGACCACAGCTTGTTCTTGATCACAATTCTGCAATGTCTGCCTCAACCCTCTGCCCGTCTCCGACCTTGTAAGTATGCTGCCTGCCCAGCCTCAGAACATCTTTAACCATTCTTTTGTCTCATGCTTCAGTGCCTCTGGGCCCACTGAGCCTGCTGCTTTACACACTGAGACTATGACAAGATGTATTGTCCTCAATATTGTTTTGCCAGATTCCTATATAAGTGTGAATGTGTAGATATCAAAAAGGGATACATCTTTAAGTGCTGCCCCAATGACAAACCAGTTCACTAGCACATTGCCTGTCCAGCAGAATCTACTGTCTGTGCCAACATCACCAGTGTTCCTCTGTGTGCCAGCATTACCAGTATTCTTCCGTGTTTCCTGCTGTCATCTCAGGTTTGGACTGTTTCCTGCTGTACTACCTTGGCTGCCACCGCGGGCCTCATACCATCTCCTGCGGTGGTCCAGAGGGTCCACAGACTCTTCCAAGAGACTTTTACACACTTTCCCTCCTCAAGTGTGACAGAAATTAACATTTTGATCTGTTTGTTCTTTAATCATAAAATCAAAAACATAAATAATAGGGAATTATTTAGAGCTTACACATGTAGGGAAAGAACATAGTTAAATACATGGAAGAAATAAAAACATAATGTACAATACAAGGTCACTGTGTCCCAGGCCAGTGAGATCCACACCAAAAACAATTCCAGCCAGTGTCAGGTTATTTATCCTGAAAAGTTAGAGGGATGACACATGTTTGTGATCCAAGATGAGGCAACTTAGAAATTTAACATATTTTATATCAATCATACTTATAAAATCATTCAGGAAGAAACGAACAGTGGCATACCAACAAAAGTCTGAGAAGCGCCATATAGATAAGTTAAGAATGCCAAAGGTTCCAAATCAAAGGACCCAAAAGGACCAAACAGGGGATCTTGGTTGATACAGAGGCCAATCTATGTGGAAACCTGGAAAGGACAAATTACAGCAGCTATAGCAGTCAGGCAGAATGTTAAACACCTCCTTATTTATATGGATAGTTAATTTAAAATGAGGACAATGGCCACGATCTACAACTCGTATATCATGGCCACTCTTAAAGGACATCTACCACCAGATTACTGGTAATAGAGTGTCCTAATTAAACTGTTTGTTCAGTCTAGGGGATGGGGGACTGTTTTTAACAGGTTTTCTGGCAACTTTATTAATGAAATAATAACTTTGTAAAGCAGCCAGAGGCGCTAAGGCTGACAGCGCCTAAGTGCATCTCGGCTTTTAATTTATGCGAGGATAGTTTGATAACTTTTTTCATTAAAAAGAGGAACCAAGAAAATGAAAGGAAAAAATAGACATATAAACAAAATTAAAAATTGTACATAAGTACATCTATACAACAACCAAACCAAAGTCTTTACCCCTGAGGAAGTCTCCAACTGTTTGTCCGTCATCTACCTGATATTACCATTCTGACGCCCAACTCCTACCGCTTCCCTTTGGCTTGTAATGTATATGGGGACCTCCCAAGGAAATTCTACTCACTGATATTCTATACTTATTTTTGGAGATAAACCTTTTTACTGTGTGTGAGTTCACCAGGTTTAACATGTTTTAACTTTAGCAGCTGTAATTTTTCATGTCATATTCATCTGGCTACATAGAATGTAAGGGTAGCTGAGGACCTATATCATTAATTCATTAGGTGTGTGGTTGTTTAACCTTACCTGGTTAATACAACCAGTTGTTGTGTAGATGTACTTGTGTACAATTTTTAATTGTTTTTTATATGTCTGTTTGTTCCTTGTTGGCCATTTGTTTTTTGTGAATAAAATTGATTGAATTCTTGGACATTATCTTTGTGACACACATCTGTTTAAAATTGTGCATTCTCCATTCTTTAGTGTTTTAATTCAGATGCCGGGGCCTCCTCACCCTGCAGCCCCATAGTTCCTGCTATGGCTGCTTCCGCTGTAGTTATTCCACTGAGTAGAACCATCTAAAGGAGAATCCGATGCTCATTGCTATTGATAAGAATTGTTCAGGGAATTTGTGGACTGTTTCCAGCAAAACCACCTTAGGATTAATGCTGGGAAGACCAAGGAAATGTTGGTGGACTTCCGTAAGCAAGATCCTCCTTCTCAAGCAGTGGTTATCCAGGGAAGGGACATTGAGGCAGAAAGGGCTTGTGTTTGAGCTGGTCTTGTAATGCGGGCTGGAGTGGAAGGAGGCAGAGAGCAGAGAGAAAATTTACAGTCATATCCTGGGACAACCAAAGCACCAGGACTGATAGAGACAAGTTGAAAATATATCTGTGAAATGTTGTATTTTTGTTCATAACAGTGAATTAGAGAATGTGTTATTTTGTTATCCTGGGTATATTTAAGAATCTTGCCTTCATGGGAATACCCCTTTAAATATGAGTGTTACAGCTAAGAGTCTGAATACTTACGACCATGTGACATTTCAGTTTTTCTTGATAAATAAATTAGCAAAATATCTACATTTCAGTCAAGTGTACATTAATGAGCAAAAAAAGAACTTTTTGATTGTACCAATTGGATGCAATGAAACAAAGAGTGAAAAATATAAAGGGATCTAAATACTTTCTGTACCCACTGTAAAGTCACTGCAGCTTCAGACTGTTTAAATTGCAGCACAATACATAAAGTGACTAGAAATAAAATGCACTGCCGTTAAGTGCCTTTTTAACTTTTTTCTTCATTATTTCTTTAATTACTAAAAAATATATATGGAATATTTATAGCCCTAACATGCTAAAAGAAGTCCATTATTGTCACTAAAAAACTGTAAAAAATTATTTAAATATGCTGATTAATTTTAAAACTGAAACATACTGATACTGTTACATTTGGTCCGGTACTGAAGGTTTTAATAACCATTGGTCTTGAAGGGGTATATGCTGTATGTGTGTATATAGTGTAAGGTGTGTATATACGGTATGTGTGTGTTTCGATACGGTATGGCTGTATATGCTACTGTATGTAGATGTGTGTATATGCTGCATGTGTATATATGTATTGTGTGTCACAGATGCCCCCACGATCCATGTCTCGGATTGTGGACACATCCGTGTCCTACTATGTGGCGCCATTCCCCACCGGGCCCGTACTCGCCTCTCCTGGCTCCGGATTCCGTGGCGGCCCAATCCTGGTCCCACGCCGGGTTCTTCCGTAGGCCGCGCTCCTGCTGCTTGCCGAGGCCACGCGCTCCCGACTCTCCAGGAATTTAAAGGGCCAGCATCCTCCTAATTTGCGCTGTCATTCTCCGCTCTGCTACATAATCCGGCAGCTCACAGCATCCTCTGCCGGATCTTCAAGTCCTTCCACTGAAGAGAAAGCCCTCTGTGTTTCCTGTGTGTTTCCTGATGCCTCCGTGTTTCCTGGCGCCTCTGTGTTCCTGTGGCGTTCCTGTGGCGTTTCTGTACTCCTGTGGCGGACCTGTAGTCCTGTGGTGGTCCTGTACTCCTGTGGCCTACCCGAGGTCCTGCCTTCCCTGTGACCCTACCTTGGGGGCCTAGTCGCACCCATGGATTGACCTGGTGGCTCAGCTGCAGCAAGACCATCCCGCTTTGTGGCAGGCTCTGGCGAAGACCAGGGGTCCACTTAGACTCAGCTCCCGGGTTGTGGCTAGTACCATCATCCCCTGCGGTGGTCCAGGGAGTCCACAGACTCTAGCCTCAAGAGACTCTTCCCTCACCCAGTGTGTGACAGTGTGCATATACTGTATGTATATACATATTTATGCTGTGTGTTAATATATGAGTATATATGGTGTTTATATACTGTATGTGTATTAATATAATGTATATAGTACATATGTATTAGATGTGTATACTGTATGTGTGTATAAGAAGTGTACATACTGTGAATACATGTATTTATGGGTGTATGTATGTGTGTGTAAGGCTACATTCAGAGAAACGTACGGGGTACATATATATATGGCCGACTAATATACGGCCTATATACACTCACCGTCCACTTTATTAGGTACACCTGTCCAACTGCTCGTTAACACTTAATTTCTAATCAGCCAATCACATGGCATGTAGACATGTAGACATGGTCAAAACAATCTCCTGCAGTTCAAACCGAGCATCAGTATGGGGAAGAAAGGTGATTTGAGTGCCTTTGAACGTGGCATGGTTGTTGGTGCCAGAAGGGCTGGTCTGAGTCTGGTGTATAGAGCCCGCAGTATATATGATTGGGTAAGTGTAACAGAGCCCCAGCGATAGTATGTCTCGCGTTTGTGGAACATCTGTTCGCTACTGGGTTTAGGCTAGCACTTTCCCCACCGGGCCCGTACTCGCCTCTCACTGGGCACGGATTCTGCGGCAGCCAATTCCTGGGCCCCGCCGGTGGTTCTTCCGTTAGCCGAGCGCTCCTGCTTGCTTGCCGGGCCACGCGCTCCGACTCTCCAGAATTTAAAGGGCACGCATCCTCCTAATTTGCGCGCTGTATACTCTCCGCTCTGCTACATATCGGCAGCTCAACGCATCCTGCCGGAATCTTCAAGTCCTTCCACTGAGAGAAGCCCTCCGTGTGTTCTGTGTTGTCTGATGACTCCGGTGGTTTCATGGCGTTTCAGCAGGCGCCATCGTGTTCTGTGGTCGTTCTGTGGACGCGTTCATGACTCCTGGGAGCGGACCTGTAGTCCTGCGGGTGTAGGGACATTCGCTAATGTGGCAGATACAGAGGAGAGTCCTGAATTTCAGTGTTGTTGAGCTAGGTTTGTTATTTTCTTGTATTTGTTTTGGAGTGTGAGACAATACCTTGAGGGGGGCCACATGAGTCGCACCCCATGGAGTTTTGCACCGTGTTTTGGCGCATACATGCCTGCACTAAGACACCATTCCCGCTTGTGTCCTTCGTCTGGCGGACAAAGAATGAACACAGGGGTCCTCCATAGACTCATCTCTCGGGAGTTATGTGGGTGAATGTTTTTAGTAACCATCATCCCCCAGGAGATGCGGTGGTCCAGGGAGTCCACAGACTCTAGCCTCAAGAGACTCTTCCCTCACCCAGTGTGTGACAGTGTGCATATACTGTATGTATATACATATTTATGCTGTGTGTTAATATATGAGTATATATGGTGTTTATATACTGTATGTGTAGTAATATAATGTATATAGTACATATGTATTAGATGTGTATACTGTATGTGTGTATAAGAAGTGTACATACTGTATGTATAAGTGAATACATGTATTTATGGGTGTATGTATGTGTGTGTAAGGCTACATTCAGAGAAACGTACGGGGTACATATATATACGGCCGACTAATATACGGCCTATATACACTCACCGTCCACTTTATTAGGTACACCTGTCCAACTGCTCGTTAACACTTAATTTCTAATCAGCCAATCACATGGCGGCAACTCAGTGCATTTAGGCATGTAGACATGGTCAAGACAATCTCCTGCAGTTCAAACCGAGCATCAGTATGGGGAAGAAAGGTGATTTGAGTGCCTTTGAACGTGGCATGGTTGTTGGTGCCAGAAGGGCTGGTCTGAGTATTTCAGAAACTGCTGATCTACTGGGATTTTCACGCACAACCATCTCTAGGGTTTACAGAGAATGGTCCGAAAAAGAAAAAACATCCAGTGAGCGGCAGTTCTGTGGGCGGAAATGCCTTGTTGATGCCAGAGGTCAGAGGAGAATGGGCAGACTGGTTCGAGCTGATAGAAAGGCAACAGTGACTCAAATCGCCACCCGTTACAACCAAGGTAGGCAGAAGAGCATCTCTGAACGCACAGTACGTCGAACTTTGAGGCAGATGGGCTACAGCAGCAGAAGACCACACCGGGTGCCACTCCTTTCAGCTAAGAACAGGAAACTGAGGCTACAATTTGCACAAGCTCATCGAAATTGGACAGTAGAAGATTGGAAAAACGTTGCCTGGTCTGATAAGTCTCAATTTCTGCTGCGACATTCGGATGGTAGGGTCAGAATTTGGCGTCAACAACATGAAAGCATGGATCCATCCTGCCTTGTATCAACGGTTCAGGCTGGTGGTGGTGGTGTCATGGTGTGGGGAATATTTTCTTGGCACTCTTTGGGACCCTTGGTACCAATTGAGCATCGTTGCAACGCCACAGCCTACCTGAGTATTGTTGCTGACCATGTCCATCCCTTTATGACCATAATGTACCCAACATCTGATGGCTACTTTCAGCAGGATAATGCGCCATGTCATAAAGCTGGAATCATCTCAGACTGGTTTCTTGAACATGACAATGAGTTCACTGTACTCAAATGGCCTCCACAGTCACCAGATCTCAATCCAATAGAGCATCTTTGGGATGTGGTGGAACGGGAGATTCGCATCATGGATGTGCAGCCGACAAATCTGCGGCAACTGTGTGATGCCATCATGTCAATATGGACCAAAATCTCTGAGGAATGCTTCCAGCACCTTGTTGAATCTATGCCATGAAGAATTGAGGCAGTTCTGAAGGCAAAAGGGGGTCCAACCCGTTACTAGTATGGTGTACCTAATAAAGTGGCCGGTGAGTGTATAAGTATATAGATATATATAAGTGTGTATAGAGAGAAAGGCTTCGAGTGATTGGAGCTGAAACATTGCCTGACAGGAACACAGGACCGCCACAGGAACACAGGAACGCCACAGAAACGCCACAGGAATGTCACAGGAACGTCACAGGAATGTGAGTAATGGATAGAGGCGGGGTGACAGAAACTGACATAGACTGACAGACCGTCTGTGACAGAAACTGACAGCCGGAGACAGACAGACAGTCTGTGATAGAAACTGAAAGACGGAGACAGGCAGACAGTCTCCGACAGAGACTGACAGTGACAGAGACTGACAGCGACAGTCAGTGACAGATAACATTTTTTTGTTAACCCATTCTATTTTGTTATAGCTAACAGACTGACAGTGACAGAGACTGATAGACTGTGACAGAGAGTGACAGTCTGTGACAAAGACTGACAGAGACAGATAAAATATTTTTTGTCAACCCATTCTATTATATATATTCTGTACTCAAATGGCCTCCACAGTCACCAGATCTCAATCCCATCTTTGGGATGTGGTGGAGCGGGAGATTCGCATCATGGATGTGCAGCCGACAAATCTGCGGCAACTGTGTGATGCCATCATGTCAATATGGACCAAAATCTCTGAGGAATGCTTCCAGCACCTTGTTGAATCTATGCCACGAAGAATTGAGGCAGTTCTGAAGGCAAAAGGGGGTCCAACCCGTTACTAGCATGGTGTACCTAATAAAGTGGCCAGTGAGTGTATACACACATACAGTTCTACACATTTATACACTCTAAGGCTACATTCAGACGGCCCTTGCCCGCCGTACCGTAGCACTGCGGGCAGTAGAAGTAGTAGCTTCTACTAGCTAAAAGACGATTTGGGATACTAAACCACTTCTATGTTTGTGGCTTTTGTGGATTCCCAAGGAAAGCTGTCAAACAACGTCATTAGCTTTTCCCAACCTCTAGAACAGTGGTGGCGAACCTATGGCACAGGTGCCAGAAGTGGCACTCGGAACAATTTCTGTGGGCACTCAGACCAGTGGCCCAGGACAGAGTTCACAGAATATGATCAAATCCATCAAACCTTTCTGCAGTCCCAGGCAATTTAAGAGATGCTGCTCTCAATGCTATTTTAAAGTGACACTTCATTGCACATTTTTTGTGCTGAAAAACTAGGCTTATACTCGAGTATATAAGGTACATGGTTTCTCTTACCTAAGGTATGCCTGCATGTCATAATACATAGTGTGTGGATAATTTATAGCATTTGTTGTTTGTTTAGTAGGTTTGACTGTGCTCACAAGATTGTATGCAATATAAAGCAGCAGAAAAGCATTTATTGTAGCCACTGAAAGAAAAAGAGAACTAGGCTATGTCAACAAATCTCCAAAATGACATGCAAGGGGAAAGGGCAGCCATGAAAAGGCTTTTAACATGCAAAGATAAAAAGAATGTGCTCCTCTAGTCATCAGAAAAAAAGATTCTTTAAGACACAGAAGTAAAATTCAACTGCCTAATGATTATCTTTTTATCAGAATAAGAGCTTTTTGAAGTGAGACATGAAGGAGTTCATACCATGACCACAATTAAGTGCAAGTACCACTCATAGATGACCATGATCCCATTAGGTAAGATGTGCTCTAAAAAAGTCACCATGTGCCTATTATTTTAAGTTTCAGTCATAAATATCTTTAATAAGATTTCAAATGGAGAATCAAAAAATAATTACAGGACTTTAAGTCATCTTGGTCTATGATTGCTGTTATTTACTTCCTTCTATCTTCCTATTGCTCTTTTACTGTCTGAAGAATAAACATTTGAAAGAATAAGTGGATAAATTTGGTGCTGTGCAGAGAGAGTAGGGATTGCATCCACAGGCTTAGTGCTAGTGTTACATAGGGGCACATGTATCATAGTGTCAGCTAGGCAAATTGTCAAATTTTAGTGACTTTTGCAGTTTTTGCACCATTTTTGCGACTTTTAACTCTGTGCTTTTTTCAAGTACGCCTTGTCTGCACCTTTGTGCAGTGTGCCTTATGTATCATTGTTTTCCAGATGTTCCGTGCAACATTTCACTTTTTATGCGCCTTTTTTGGTGCAAATCTGCACCTGGTCCAGGGCAGGTGCAAAGAAAATTTTTTTTTTCATGGACCCGATTTTAACATGTAGATTGGAATTATTTCACATGCTTTAACTGTTTAACATTTTGCACAGTAACCTCTTTTGTCAAAATTCTTAAATTTTTGCATTGTTTTTTTATTGGTTACGTCAAAGGGTGAGGTCACATGTAGCGGTTTAATTGCAGTTTTAATGCATTTTGAAACTAATTACAACAGATGAGGATAGGTGATTTGCCTTAATTTATTACTGTTAACATTTGCATTTACAAAAGGCAATATAAACACATCACGTTAATGCATGTGTTAACATTGTGTTTACTATGTGTTTTGTAAATTCAAATGTTAACAGTAATGTAATTAGGAAAATCTCCTCTCCAAAGCTGTTGTAATAGGTTTCAAAATGCATTAAAAATGCAACATGTTAAATCCCAAATTAACCGTAGTGTCCACTCCTGTATATAACCCCCTCACGTAACTTGTGATTTGATTGTGATTTTTATAGAAGGCATCATAAAATGATACATGGAAAATACAAGGCAATAGCAAAGTGTATCCCTATTGGTTTGCTATTGCGGCATGTTGTTAAAAATTGATACATGTATCAATGTACCCTTGACAAAACACATCCTATGCAAAACATGTGTCGTGATTGGCTCCTTTGGTCTGTACACATATACAGAACAGATCAAAGGGCCCTCTACAATAGCCAATGTATACAGGGGCTGTATCAGTCACCAAAAATTACAGAATTGAGCTAAGCAAGGTGAAAAAGAATAAAATATAACTTTTAATTTAATACTTCCTAAAAGTCTTTAAACATAAAATACACTCACAAATTGCAGTTATTATTATCGTTTCCACACCCAATGGTGTTTTACCATAGACAACATTGACACTTGAAGGTGTCGTAACCATAACAACAAGTAATCAAATGGCTCTTAACCAGGAGAGTATAAAGCTTTAAGTCACAAAGATATTGATCTATGGGACACATTTATCACTTTAGTGCGCCTAAGTGTAGTAGTTGAGTGTAGTAGTTGCGCCTAAATTCTGACGTTTTGCCAGAATTATCACAAGCTACAACCATCTGTGATAAGTATATTTTCTGCCTCTTATTAATCACTTTACTTTAAAACAGTTTAGGCGCAATTTTGGCGCAGTTTCGGCGCAATGTTAGATTCAGGCATTTACATGTGATCCTGCTACAAGCTCCTCTCTGCTTCTCCCACAGCCCATAATGAAGATAACACTCACAGCAGCACCCAGGTGTGTGACACCCACACCCAGTGACCTCCTCAGCAGGGGCTTCTCCTGGGGGGGATCCCCCAGTGCTGGTCTCCTGCTGCACCCCTGTAATTCTGCACAGTATCCCCCCTCAGACAAACTGGTGATACTCTACAGAATTACATGGGGGACACTTGTCTGTAGTTTCTGCAACATTCTGCAAACTTCTGCAAAGTTCTGCAAAGTTTTTAGCCCTTTTGCTTTTAGTTCAGGAGTTTGCAGAATGTTTTGTAAATAGAAGGTGATGAACTGTAAATAGATCTAATGTATCTATGATATGTACTACTGTCTGGCTGAGCTTTGCTGCTAGAATTGAGCTGTTCTGCAAAGGGGCTCAGTGCTTTCTTCTCAGTTAACGCCACCTTGGGGCTGGAGTGTTTTTGCACCCGTTTTTGCGCCTAAATGAAAACATTGCAAGTGATGAATATCATTAGGCGCAGCAAAACATCTGGATTGATTGGTAAGATAGATGAGGGAAACCTGGTTATTTTTGCTGTGCGGCTAGTTTGGCGTTTAATCGCAAAAATGGTGCGCCTGAATGAAAAGGCGCAAAAACAACAGAAAATGCAAGTGATACATGTGGCCCAATGTGCACAACCAATTAGGTATCATAGCAAATAGTCAGGACAGCTATAACTAAGGGCAATAAGATGAATGATTTGTGCCCCTAAGTAGTAGTGCTCACAATATCAGAACACTCCAGCGTGTTTATATATCCAAACAATGCAACATATTTTCGCTGCCATAGAAATTGTAGGACCAACAGAAATAGTCAAGCAAAAAAATTGAATGTTCTTACCAATTCCTGAAGACCCATTTCTGCTTTAATCAGTTCAGGGAGATGGGACATTGTAGGCCCTAACACTATTCATGCCCAGACTCCCGTCATTACAAGGACGGTCCGCAGCTGTCCCTAAATATCTACTCCTGGAAAGTAGAATATAATCAAATTCCCAACGCGTTTCCTCCACCGGACATAGATATTGTAGCGATCCAAGCAACGCATGGAGATAGTATGGTTACTTATTGAAGTACACAGCAGTGGCTGCTGTACTAAGTTATCCTGGCATAGTGACGCCCGTATAGGCGGCTGGCGTGTGCAGGAGTCTACTGCGCATGTCCGGCTATTTAAAAGCCATGGCGCGCTCAGTCCGCAAAACTCCGCCCAGTGTCACATGATCGTGTCACATGACCAGTCACGCGGAAGGTGCCGGCTGGATCCCTGTGTAGTGATGCATACGGGGTAGTGTTTAGTATACACCCACTTAATTAATGTCACGCTGCAGGGACTACAAAATAGTAAGGTTAACATAATTATGCACCGATCACATATACATTGTGACGGGGCATATGTCTATGCATACGCAAAGACTGCGATCACTTGTTAAACACTTTTTTCATGTAATACAATAAATTGATATTGCTAGCAGGACAATATATTAAAATCAAACTAAGTAAGTGGGTTTTGGTTCTGAGTTAGAGCAGCAAAATACACTTTCCCACAATGCAGTGATAGATGTTCAAGAAGGAACCGATTAAAGCAGAAATGGGTCTTCAGGAATTGGTAAGAACATTCCATTTTTTTTGCTTGACTATTTCTGTTGGCAATTCTATGGCAGCGAAAATATGTTGCATTGTTTGGATATATAAACACGCTGGAGTGTACTGATATTGGGAGCACTACTACTTAGGGGCACAAATCGTTCATCTTGTTGCCCTTAGTTATAGCTGTCCTGACTATTTGCTATGATACCTAATTGGTTGTGCACATTGATCAATATCTTTGTGACTTAAAGCTCCTGGTTAAGAGCCATTTGATTACTTGTTGTTATGGTTACGACACCTTCAAGTGTCAATGTTGTCTATGGTAATACACCATTGGGTGTGGAAACGGTAATATAACTAATTTGTGAGTGTATTTTATGTTTAAAGACTTTTAGGAAGTATTAAATTAAAAGTTATATTTTATTCTTTTTCACCTTGCTTGGCTCAACACATATACAGTACTTTTTGCTCAGCCGTGTTTGATTTTGTCTACCTAGCAGGATTTCGGCTGAGGGATCTGGTTATTGGATTCAGTGTAGTAGGAGTAAGTCTCCACATATTTTTTTGTTAGTATACATTGTGACCTTATGTGGGCCCTGTATTTTCTGTGTGTTGTTCCTCTTTTTTATGTGTTTTTTAGATTTGTTATCTAATAAACTTTTATGCTTTTACTAACAATGTACTTTGTGTGCTGTCTTGAATTTCTTTGGCTGGGTACATGTATCAATTTATGATGACATAAATAAAGATCACAAAGTTTTGTTACTAAAAGTTTGGTTTTGAATCCATTCTAAATAAAATAAATATACTGGATAGAAGAATTGTAATATATTGGGTTAAGAGATGCACTCACCTGTAAGGTATGTGATAATATTTTAACCTCTTAACACTCACCTCTGTATGGTGCAGATGTGTGAAGGCTATATGAAGAGGGATCATGGGTATTAACCCTGCTGATGCCAAGGGAGCCAGTGGCTCATTGTAATGAATACTGTGTAAAACAGTAGTGTTGCAGTATATGGTAGGAATGATCAGACCATCTAGTGTTAATGTACCCTAGAGGGTCGAAAAAAATAGTTTAAAAAAAACCTTCCCCTAGAACTGATATAAAACATAATAAACAGTATTACTCTCCAAACCAAAAAGGCTCCCTTTTTCCACACACAGGAACCAAAATAATGAACCTGAGAGATATAGCTATTACATTCATTGGCTACTATGAAGAATTATATAATTAAAATAAAGACACCCATACTACCATACCCACTCTGGAACAAATTCAGAAATATCTAGACTCCCTCTCTCTCCCAAAATTATCACCAGAGCAACTAGGGATTGAATTGGTTTCCCCAGCAAAAATAAATTTAATTATATTCCCCTACTAGCTAAAAGGGATAAAGAACTATTAGAATACTCAAAACTGTTTCTAATATTGTGTGCGGCTGTGTCGCGTCCTAAAAAATGATAACTTCCAAAATACCTATACATCTTCATGACCATCGATATCCATATTCCGGAATCCTTTTCTAGAGCAGCTAGAACTCAACTAAGGAAATTTCTTTGGAAAAGATGTAGCACAAAAATAGCACTTCACACACTAACCAAACCAAACCAAAGTCAGTTGGAGGGTTGGGGGTGCAGGAGCTAAAAGATTATTACAAAGCTTATATTCTAAGCCAAGCTAAATCATGGTGGAATAATGACTTAAATAACAGATGGTGCTGGTGCTCGAAAAACACTTTAATAACAACACCCCATTACAAACAAGACTAATAAACCCACTATGGCATATTCATGCCGCAGCACCTAACTAAGCACTGTCATAGCAACAGACCAAGCATGGAAAGAATCGATCTTTTCCAGCAACCAAGATTTAGTTAACCTACAACCAAGTAACATTTTATTTGAATTTAACATCCAAAACATTAACCTATTCTTCTAACGCTCACAAAACAACAGTAGCATACCTATTGGTCAACCAGAAAATAGCTCCCTTCTCTAACTTAACTAGCAAATTTAATTTCTGTACTGGAGAAATATTGAGCTATCTTGAAATCCATAAATTTATGTAGAAACTCACACCTGAACCTGCTAATGTCCATAACCTCCTACAGGATAAAAAAAACGCAAAAAAGGATTGTTTTTTTTTACTTGCACTTAAACAACAAAGGGATAATGTCCAAACTACCATACATGACTGCTTGAGAGAAAGACTTAGAACTTACATTTACCAACAGCCAATGGATGTTGCACTTGCACATTCTACATTCCATAGTATTTCTCATCTTGAAGCTATAGTTAAGACGCACATGCGTTGGTTCCTGACTCCTGCACGCCTTCATAAAATGCTCATCTCCGGGATGTTGAAGACTCTGTGGCCAAAAGGGTACTCTAATACATACCCTGTGGTCATGCCCCAAAATTAAACCCTTATGGCTGTAAGCATGCAACCTGATTAACAGTCTGGGCATTACAAACACCCCATACTCCCAAGATATAGCACTAGTATTAATGAATTTCAAAGGATTCCCTTCCAAATCGCATACTATCCTACTGTACTGTCTACAAAATTGGCTATAACAAGGTACTGGAGGGATACCTTGTCCAAATGTCAAGGAAGTCATCACACAAATGAACACTACGTGCCCCTATGAAAATAATAATAACAGCACTATCAAAACACTATTTGATACTTGGATGCAAAGCATCGACTTCCAAGTGTGAAATTTGGAAATGTAAGAGCTCTAGGCCTATTATTACGGTTTGATATGCAATATTACTGTTTTGTTGTCAGTTTTTCGTCTCTTATTTTTTGACATGCCCATGGCCACTTGCAATGTCCATATGTGAGCCATCTCACATTTAAGCTTGCCAATACATGGCTTTAACTTCAATGTTTCAGAGTACAAGAGGCAAACATTTTTGTTGACGGTAAACAATAATATGTCTCACAACACACCGTTAACCCCTTATCCCGACAACTAGTTTCAGCTCAATGACCAGACTCGATTTTTCAAAACTGACAAGTCTCACGATAATTGGTTATAACGCGGAACGTTTAACATATCCCGGTGTTTTGAGAATGTTTTCTCGTGACACATTGTACTCATGTTTAGTTATAAAATTTAAGTGCTAAGTTTTGCGATTCGAAAAAAGGAAAATTGGCAAAAATTTGCAAAATTCTTCATTCTCCAAGTTTGAAATGCTCTGGTTTCCAGACAGGAAGTAAAACTACCCAAAACTTGATAATTAACATTTACGGAATGTCTGCTTTATGTTGGATGATATATTATGCGCCTCTCACTTTTCTAGTTGTTTATGAGGTGCAGAACTTATGCAATTATTTCTCATTTTAATAGAAATTGCCAAAAACTCACAGTTTGAGGGACAACTCAGCTTTCAACGCTACTTTGAAAGGCCTAAATAATAGTAAAACCAACCCAACATAAATTACCCCACTATAGAACACCTTCCACCGTCAAATTCATACCTCAGTAAAACAACTTCCATTAAGTCCATAACCCTTTATGTGTTTCACATGGCTTAAAACAATATGGACTGCGATTTAGAAACCTATGGATTTTTTTTGGAAAATACATTCATTTATGGCCAAACTGACAGTTTCAGCATAATAAATTAAATGATTAACACTGCAACGTTTTGATGCCCAATTCCTCCTCCCACCATATATGGTGGTAAACTGCTGTATGGGCGCACGGCCGAGTGTAGAATGAAGGAGGCGCCATCACAGCAGATTTGTATTGTCAAATTGTACAACCTATAAAGTTTTAGTTTTTTTGTATGCAAACATATGATAGCTTATTTTTTACGGATGAGATACAATGTTAGATAATTCATTTTGGGGTCTTAGGCTTATTCTATGATTTTATTAACTATTTCAAGGGGGACACAAACAAATCATCATCAATTTTTATTTTGGATTTTTAGCTTTTTTTTCCCCCCTGCTCACCGTAACATAAAAAAATATTTATCTTTATTCTCTGGTTCACTCACACGATTGCGGTGATACCATCATTTATATCGTTTTTCTATCTTTGCTCATTTTCCTGAGCAAACCAATATTGGAGAAAATCGCATTGTTTTTTACTATTGACAACTGTTTAGGGCCATAACTTCTGTATTTTTTGTTGCAGACCTAGTTGAGGGCTTATTTTTTTGCAAAAGAATTTTTCTTTTCAGTCGTATATATATTAGGGAACGTAACTTTTTTCAATCACTTTTTAGAAACTTTTTTGTGATGGTGTTTGATGAAACAATTGTATATTACGGGAAGTTTTTCGAGTTTTTTTTTACGTCGTCACCGATGTGGTCATATTGATTTAGATTTATTGTACAGATTGATACGACGCGGTGATACCAAATATGTACGTTTTTTGTGTTTTATATACTTTTATTTGCATTTCATGGTAATTGGGGGAGTAGAATTATGGGACTTTTATTTTTTTATTTAATTAATTATATAATAAAATGATTTCATCTTTTTTTTTTTTACTTTTTTACATTTTCTACTTCTTGGCTTGAACAAACGATCGTCCGATCACTTGTTCAAGCCTTTACACTGCAATACACTTGTATTGCAGTGTATAGCGTAAGAAACTGAGCTATACTCAGTTATGCTCAGCTATGCTCAGTTACTTACAACCAGGTCCTGCCAGAAAGGCAGAACCCGGCGGGTAGGAGGGATCGGATCCCCTGGTAAGCACACCGGGGGGGGTCCGATCCACGGGAGACACACTTGCACGCCACGGTTTTTCCGATCCCGGGTGTTAGTGCCGGGTCTGGGCTGTGAGATCACAGCCCGACACCGGCACTTGCAGGACCCGGTGTCCCAAAATCTTCTTCTGACGCACCGCCGTAGAAAGGCGTACACGTCAGAAGAATTACCTGACCGCCGTAAAAAGCCGATACGGCGGTCATTAAGGGGTTAATTTGGTCCCATGAAGTGTGTAATTATTGCCCACAGGCCATAGATTCGATGTCAGTTATTCTTTTATTGTTGTAAAACCAATAACAATTGTTAAAAAAATATGTAATAAAAAGTGATCAAAATGTCGCACAGTCCTCAAAATGGTAGCAATGTAAAGGTCAGCGCATTACGCCAAAAATGATATCTCATACAGCTCCGCACACCATAGTATGAAAACATTTAGTGTCAAAAGATTTTTCTATACACATTTTTTGAAAATGTATTAAAACACAATAAATATAAATTTGGTATCATTTCTGACCCAAAGAATAAAGCAGAGGTGTTATTTGGAGCGCCGAGTGAAAGTCATAAAAACTGAGCACACAAGAATGTGACTTAGATGTAGTATTTTTTTGCCAATTTCCCCTAATTTGGAACGTTTTCCAGCTTCCAAGTGCCCAGTATAGACTAATGAAAAATGACAGCGATAAGTAAAATAAGAAAATAAGCCCTCACACAGCTCTGTACACAGAAAAATTAAAAAGTTATGGATTTTTGTAGTTTGAGAGCAAAAAATTTGACAAAAAACCCTGCATCCTTTAAGGGGTTAAAAGCAGTTTTGTGTTGCTTCTGGTTCTGGTGTTTTCATGAAGATATGTACAGATAGATATCAGACAATCAGAACAAACAAGTTGTAGACATATACTTTACAATTTGGAGTAAATATTTCTCCTTCTCTATATCTACTGTTCTTATAGATATGCTCAATTGTTTTATGTTTAGTTTTTTTATAATTCTTCTTAAACATTGCTAATCATCAATTGACAATCCTTCATTCATGGTATACAATGAAATGACTGTGTTTGACAAGAAAAGTAACCTTTTGCTATTTAGTTTGGATAACGCCCTTTTTAAACAGGCAGAGCCAGACATCAGGTTTATTCTATGATAAGAGGTAATAATCCACCAATATTATTACTGTTGTTTCAAATACATTCGGTATAAAACAGTTTTGCATCTGCAGTATTAACCCAAAGTTGTCATTCTAGACCTCTTGCATGATTCCCCTGGTTTCTGTTTTTATATGCAGAAGATTGTGCTTAAATGATTTCCCTTTTCAATAGAAATGAAAGGGAACCTGTCACCAGGGTTTACCTCATTAAACTTCTAGTCCCCTCAGGTAGGGTATGCAATTTCATTTCTAGAATTTCGTCTTTTATGTGAAATCTCACATGTTAACCAATAAAAATCTCCACCAACGTAAGGCCAATGTAACTCTTGTCAATTTAGTGGTTGCAGGGGTTGCCCCTATCTTCAGTTCTATATCACCTAGAAACATCATTTTGTCTCATATTACAGATAAGAATCTCTTATTTCAGATTCCATCAAGCTTACAGTTCTAGGAACTACAGAACTTCATACTATGGCCCACATTTATCAAAAACAGTGCAGTATGCCTGTGGAGTGTGCAGGGTGCACCTGATTCATGAATTGTTTTGCACGGACCTCAAGAATCTGGTGCACCCTGCACTGCTTAGGAAGTGTGCACCATTTTTTTGGTGCACTTTGTTCATGCTGCAGTATTGTGGCGCACAATCCAACTAAGCATTAGCTTAGTGCATAAGCTAATATGGTGCATATTTTTTCTGTCTTGTAAAACCACACAGCCACTGCGACACAAAACTGCCGCAGACACTTTATAATACATGCGCAACCTCTTTGCACGTTCTTTTTAGTGCAAAATCAGACAGAAAACTGATGCAAACACTTTAATAAATCTGGGCCCTATGTCTTCAGTTGCCTGTCTTTCTAGTTCTGTAGCTCACAAGAAATGTCTTCAGTTGCCTGTCTTTCTAGTTCTGTAGCTCACAAGAACGTAAACCTGTTGTGATTGTTGATGTATGAGTCTTCCTATGTGTAGGTAAAACTGAATTTATAAAGGCAAATATGAGTGAGTAATACAGTAGTGGCTGTTTCCTTTATCTCGACTTACTTCTATGGGTACAGGCAGTCTCTGGGTTATGTACAAGATAGGTTCTGTATTTTTGAATTTGTATGTAATTCAGAACTGTATATTTTATAATTGTATCCCCAGCCAAATTCTTTTTGATCTTTGTGACAATTGGATTTTAAAAATGTTGGGTAGTCATAAGGATTGTCATAAGAACCGGTACTGTATTGGCAATAAAGACACCTTTGATAACTATTATAGCTGTTTATTGTAGCCCAACGCTAAAGTACAATAAATTACCAACATCCAGAGATCTGTTTGTAACTAGGGGTCATCTGTAAGTCAGGTCTTTTTAAGTAGATGACCACATGTATTTTAACCCCTTTTCACCAACGCTTGTTTTCAGCTCAATGACCAGACACGATTTTTCGAATCTGACATCTGTCACAATAATTGGTTATAACTTCAGAACGCTTTAACAAATCCAGGTGATTTTAAGATTGTTTTTTCGAGACACATTGCATTTTATGATAGTGGTAAAATTTAAGTGATAAGTTTTGCCTTTCATTCTGATAAAAATGAAAAGTTGGCAAAATTTTTGAAAAATTCTTCATTTTCAAAGTTTGAAATGTTCTGCTTTCTAGACAGGAAGTAAAAATACCCCAAAAGCTAGATACCTAACATTTCCAGGAATATCTTCTTTTTGTTAGAATGATATTTTATCCATCCTCTCCAGGTCTCTTTCTAGGATGGCGATTTTAAAAATTTTCATGAAAATCGCCAAAACTCACATTTTGAGGGACAACTCAGCTTCCAAGTGATTTCAAAAAGCCTTACCGCACTATATAAACAACACCCCTCAACGTATGTACGTAACAATGTGACAACTTCTATTAAGTCTATTAACCCTTTACGTTTTTCACATGGGTTAAAACAACATTTAGAAACTTTTGACTATTTTTGGAAAATACATTCATTTAGGCAAAAAATTTTATAATGAATAAAATGATGAAATGCTTGCAAAGTTTGATGTCCAATTTCTCCCGAGTGTATCGATACCCCATAAGTGGTGGTAACCTGCTGTATGGGCATATGAGGCTTATTGTTGGCAAGATGAGATACAATGTATAGATAATTAATTTGGGGGGTCTGTAGCTTATTCATGAGATTTTATTAACTATTTCAAGGGGGATACAAACAAAATTATTCTTTTTAATTTGGATTTTTAGCCCCCCCCCCCACTTACCGTACATAAAAATAATGTTTTATCAGTATAATATTTTATCAGCAAACTACAATTGCAATGAAACCTCATTTATATAGTTTTTCTTATCGTTGCTCAATTTTACTGTGCAAAAACCAATATTGGAGAAAATCGCATTGGTTTTACTATCGAGAACTTTTTAGGGGCATAACTTCTTTATTTTTCTGTTGACAGGTCTAGTTGAGGGCTTATGTTTTGTGAAAAGAGTTGTTCTTTTCAGTCGTATCATATAAGGGCACATAACTTCTTGTGAGGGTATTTGATTAAACATTGTATATTACAGGAAGTGTTTTGTGTTATCCGTGTTTTAAGTAATTGGGATGATTAGGGATGATTGGGGACTTTCCACTCCTGGGCTTGAACAAGCGTTGATCCGATCACTTGTTCAAGCCTTTACACTGCAATACACTGCGCATTCTTCTGATGCGCCGCTGTAGAAAGATGACACGTCAGAAGACATAGCCATAATGACTTAAATTATTTTATTTTTTTATGCTGAATAGTCCTTTAGATGGACATTGATGTTGTACAAACCTGTTGTGTGTTGAGCTGTTACCCCATCCATTATATGTGTAATAACTAAGTTGTTTTTACTTAGTGCAATTAACATAAACATCAGATCGCATCTCTTGAGACAGCTCTCCATAAGCAACAAAACAGTCCCACAGGAAGCGGGGAGACGGGGACATCAAGAAGAAGGGGAAACATCTAAAGCAATGGGCATGGTCTCCTGATTCTGGTATTGACACTGACAAGTTTCCTTTATTAGTGAGGGGCCACCAGAGAATAAGGTGGGAAGTTTAACACAATGGAGGATCTATGACACTGATAGGGATAGAAAGCTAGCTATCCTAGAAAAAGAAAGGATTTATTCGTTGCCTGGATCGGGTAACCACCTGAGCTGTTGAGTTTGGGTATTAAGAGAATGAGATAATTGTTGAGTTGTTAAACCTCACTGGTTCACAGGGCAAAAGACCAAAAATTGAGACAGGGGACAAGACAGGAGGAGGAATAGGGTAATTCACAGAGGGGCCTGGAACAGGTTAGAACTTAATCCCTAGTGCAGGGAAAAGGACAAATGCTATCTCAGCCAATCTATTGTATAGGGGTGCCTGGGCACTACGGACCCACATACAGGGTAAGAGATGAAAGTAACAACATGGAATGTGAATGGGCTACGAACTCTGAACAAACGCATAATGGTGCTATGACATCTACGACGGCTCCTTAAGGATATATCATTGCTTCAGGATACTCATCTGACAGTTAGTGATTTTTGTAGAATGGGGCAGTGTTCCCCAGTGGTAGCAGAAAGCAGGAGTCCTTGTGTTGATTAACAAATCTCATGTTCAGCAGGTACAGGCGTTGTAATGTGACTCAGAAGGAAGATGGATCAATGTGAAAATAATGTTTCAGCTGGGGCTGCTGATCATACACTACGGGGCAGATTTATCAAGCAGTCTGAAAGTCAGAATATTTCCAGTTGCCCATGGCAACCAATCACAGTTCAGCTTTCATTTCACCAGTGCTCATGAATATTTTAAAGGGGAGCTGTGATTGGTTGCCATGGGCAATTGGAAATATTCTGACTTTCAGACTGCTCAATCTGCCCCTGTGTGTTCACTCCTAATACTGACAAAAGGAATTTTTTCGATTCTCTACACACGCAAATATTGACTGATGGAGAGCCCTGGAAAATTGCAGGGGGGGGACGGACTTTAATGCATCCATGTGCTCAGTAGAGGATAGGAATAACAGCAGAGGAGTCAGGGAGGGAACACACCTCTCACTTAGCAGATCTGATGGCCACAGTGAATCTGATGTATGGCGTCTTACATACTCCCAAGGGGAACATATCCACTTTTCATACCTGCACTCCACATGATCAAGAATAGTTATCTACTCCTACCAAGCCAGATGCTACAAGGGTGAAATCCATTCAAATTTCGGAAATGGTCAACTCAGACCACTCTCCCGTATTACTGGAGCTGGCTGATGTGCACCCAAAGGGGACAGACTATATATTGCGAGTTTTGGCATTCCTGGTGAAGGTTGAAAGTTTCAGGGAGTTGCTGCAAGGATGGTGGGTGGAACATTTAGAGGGAAATAGTATACATGCGGGAAAACAGTTTAGGGAAACAAGTGAGCTGGTAAGGGTGGCGTATTTGGCCTTTCTGAGTAACCCAACACAGGAAAGAAAGTAGCATTTGTACAGACACAGGCGGAATTTAAAATGTGGGCGCACAGATGGAAGAGTTTTACCCGCTCCCAATTCAACCTAGCACTCCATACGTATGGAGACAAGTCTTGGAAGTAGCTGGCGAACCTGACAAAAGGTTGTAGACCTAATACCCATATACGGAGGTTAAAGAGAATGGGGGGAGGCAAAGCAATGTCCCCTTTGGAAATAAACACAATATTGGGGGATTATTATAGGGCACGCATGCTCCGAGTAACGATACACAGGGGAAGGCATTCCTAGATAAGATGCATCTACCAGCATTGATTCAGGACCAATTGACACTTCTGAATAGTCTGATTACGGTGGAGGAAGTCCAGGAAATCATCAAAAGTTTACCAAATGGGAAGGCTCCGGGGCCAGATGGATACTCCAGTGAATTCTTCAGAATTATTCACATCCAGGTTTCTCCTGTATTGTCCAGTTGGTATTTAAAGGTGTCCTCGGGCACTGCCTTAATGAGACACTTGAATACAGCATATATTAAACTCATAACAAAGGAGGGTAAAGACCTGAAGGATCCTTCCTCGTACAGACCTATTTCCTTGATCAACCTATATGTGAAGATCCTATCTAAGATATATGCCAATCACCTGGCAAGTATATTGCCCTTCCTAATCTCTCCACTGCAAGTCAGGTTCGTGGTGGGGCATTCAGCTGTGACCTATGAAGAGTGCTGATGGCGCTAGATGCTTCCATGAGACAGACATCTAACGACAAGCATTTGACAATATTCGCTGGAGGTGGCTAGGGCAGGCTCTTGATCAGATCGGCTTCCAGGGCTCATTCAGGACATAATTGACAGAATTATATAGTAATCCAGAGGCCAGATTGAACAACCCACGCTTTTTGCCAGCCCCTTCCCACTCCATAATGGAAAGAGGCAGGGCTGTCCACTCTCATAGTTGTTTTTTAATTTAGCTCCAGAGGTAGGAAACAAGATCATTAAAGAGTGGCAAACCTTAAGGAGTTCTAAGTGAGGTGTGAAGAGACACTCATTTCACAATCATGCATGGGGCCATCTATGGTTTCAACATAGCCCCTTCCCCTCTGTGCCCAGAGATACTGACGTCTAGTCCCAAATGTCAAGCGCCAGCAACATCTATACCGCAGACTTTGGGACTGCCCCCAATCTCAGAGGTGGCGGGAGGAAATACAGTAGATAGGTGACAGAATGTGGGGTAGGAAACTAAGACGGGAGCTGATGTCATATATCTTTCACTATGGTAGTAGCAGCGAAGCTGAAGAGGCGCCCGCACATGCAGGCCTAGCTAGACTCTTTCACATCTTGTGACTGGTGGCCAAAAGATGTCTTCTCCAACATCTAAAGTCATAGACCATATGAAATGACTGTTTCAGTTAGGAAAGTTGGAGGCGAAAAGGAGCAAGTCTACATTGACAGGTTGTTTATAAAACGGAGAAACTTCTTTGTTCATCATTTTTCCCAGGAGACCTTTCACCCTAACACAAAGGGGCACATTGCTTACCTATCCGTCGAAATTCAAAGAAAATGTACTCTGCCGCGATTGACTAAGATTGTGTGGCAGATATCCTGGATGTGTCGCTTCCCCACTCAGCTCCAATGGAGTTCGTGGTGCATGTAAGTGCATTGTCTTGCGACACAATTTGAGAGTTAAATCCTTCACTCAATCCGAATCAGTCGGATTGTGCTAGGAGAAAACTGCTCAATATTCCCTTCCTATGCCAAAGTACAAACAGCGACAAAAACAAGGCAATACAAACAGAAAAGTATTGTCACCAATTATGGGTCAGAAACAAGAGGACCATGCAACACAAAATAACTAGGCAAATGGATAGTCAATGAATCAGGCAAATGGTCAAAAATAACAGAAGGCAGGATGAACAGAAGTTAGCTCAGTACAAGACTATAGCAAGTCAAACGCAATAGTCTATAAAACCTTTTATGAGATGCCTGAGCCCCGGTCCAGAAGATGATTGGATCAGTTCTCTGACATCAGACAGTATAGCAATGAGACTAGATAGTTATCTTTTGGGTAAACCAGTGCGGAGGACCCAGGAAACAGATGGTTCTGGTCGAAATCAATCAAGGCTGCTAAGAAAGGAGTAAACCAGTGTTTAGACTAGTAAGGACAGAATAGAATAAAATGGCACTTCACTACACTATTTTATATTGGAAGTGCTGATAAGACAGTACAAGATTGTGTGGAAACAACCCTTTAACTATAAATATAGGTATTACTTTCTAGTGCAAATAGCAGAAGAATGGTAGAGGTTTCCAATACTGTTCCAGTGTTTTTACTTAAACAGACATGTCTGTTGTTTTATTGGTGTTTTTTTTTTACCAGCATATGTACTCTACTATGTTTTTCTGTACACCATGTGTATGTTGTCTGCACATACTAAATCAATTGTTTTATTGATTATTTTTTTTCCATATTAAAGATAATAAAAGTATATACGTAACGTGCAGCGAGTACTGATTTTTTTTTAAATATATAGTATGGTATTCATTAATGTCTTGGATGTATTCCTCATTCAGCTAATATTATCCATTGGACAATCCTATTGTGTCTGTCTTGTCAATACTATTAGCCAGACAAATGAAGAAGATCACTCTATTCAGTTTAGCAGAGCAATCATTGTACAATACTTGCCTTACCTTTTGTTAAAGAGATTATACTATATATTTTGACTCAATTTCCTTTTTTTTGCTGGCTATTGATTCCTAAGAGGTAATACGTGAGTAATTCATGCCATTCATAAAATAACTTTTCATTTAAAAGTCTGAAAGCCTAGCCCACTGCCACCATTTACTGGAAATGAGAAAGGAAATCAAGCTAATAAGTTTCATTCCAGAGAAAAATTAGTCAAAAGTGTTCTGGTTTTTGTATAGAAGCTACTTTTTACCCTTCAAACTGAAACTCTCAGTTGTGTGCTTCAGGTCTCGTCATCGCTCATAATACTGTTACCACTATGCTGTGTATGCATAATAACTATAATAACTATAGCACTTAAATGTCCAAATCGACACTTTTTCACCATTTTGCTTCCAAAATGAGACATTTCATTTTTTGAGACATTACTAAACTATATAAATTTGTGATTGGAATGATTCGGAGAATAATGGAGAGGTGTAATTTCGACCACAGATTGAAAGCCGTACAAATAAAGCCCATTAGAACATGGCGCAACTCTGGTTATTTTGCCAATTCCACCACTTTTTTTTTTTTTCCAGCTACCCAGTACCTGGCACAGAATATTAAATGGTTCCACTTGGAAATAAAATTTGTCTTGCATATAAAAAGTCAACATTTAGCCTTGTTAATGAAAAAATCTGAAAGTTGTGGCTTGGCTTGTAGAAGGAGAGGAGTGAAAAATGGAAACACCAAAAAAAATGCATAAACTTGGTCTTGAAAGACTTAAAGAATTGATATTCACTAGATTACAATAGCACCTAAATTGGCCTAAGTCTAAAATGATGATATTATATGACATTGGTGAGAAATAATATGAATGTATGACTATATGGTTATAGTTAAGTTGTCATAATTAATACAGTAGATACAAAACACTTACTTACATTCGATTGATTCTTCTTGCCCCATCACACACGTTCATTTCTCCTAGTATTTGATGTTTTTTTTGTTTTGTTTTTTTTCAGCCCTTTTCTTTGAAACTTTTATAGAAGGCAAAGATTATGACGTGCATGAACAAGATTATGGTATAATAAAACATCCGAATATGGGTTGTCATATATGAAATTAGAGCTTTTAAATCACAAGGACTGAATGTAAATCAAAAAAAGCCTCAGTATCAATTATGTCATTGAAAGGATAGCCATGAGCTATATAAGAGAAGCGTACCCAACAATTTCATCTGGTCGCATTTCAAACTAAAAGTTTTATAACCTGATGAGCAATGTCATGCTAGAATTGTAGAATTTCTATCAAAAGAGAACAACAGATTGGGGTAGGCTTCAAAGTGGGGGTATGGTGGAGTACAGCACAAAGACTGTTATTAACTTTAGTATTCTAAAGTAATGTAGGTGGAAATTAAAATATATATAGAATAAAATTCAAAGAGTATATTCTTTACATGGCATAAAGATCATGGCAGCTATGTGGATTCAAAGAGGGAGAACAATCATTTGTTACTTTATCAGCCTTTTGCAACACAATCGTCAAGTGCCCATAGGTTTTGTCATAGCATTTTACTGCTGTGGGCATTAACAATGGGGCGGGGGATGGGTTGGGTGGATGAGTTGCACCTAGACCACAACTTCTAATGAAGTCCAGGGGTGGGCCTAGCGAAACAGAACTAGTAAAATTCTATACAAACCAAAAGTTTGCAGTTCAGGTCCATTCAACATTTGTTTTGATATTTAAATACATTGCTAATAAAAGTCAAATGTTAAAAATACATTGAATGATACATTTTATGTAATAGATGTGTTACTTCTGTCAGTATTGTTGTTGTTGCTATAGATACACTATCTTGCATGACATTGATAATACAGGACATGTATTTGTATGACACATGTAGATAATTCTGTATACACACCTGCAAAAGTAACATTCATCAGCGTACAGTAGCAGCATAGATTATTACATACTCTCTGCATTAACCTTACATTTGTCTTTTAGTGTCGCACTTCTACTAAACAAATACATGTAGTTTGTACTAGTTTGAAAGTAATCTCTTAAAGGAAATCTACCACCAGGATGAAGGATTGTAAACCAAGCACACTAACATGCTGGTGTGTGTCCCTCTGGTAGAAGCTGCTCTTCTTGTAGCTTTGTATGCCTTTGTTTTTAAGAAAAAGAGGTTTTAAAAATTATGCAGATAATCCATAGGGCTCCAGGCTCCATTGACATCAATAGAGTCTGGAGGCTCATTAGCATAATTTGTGAAACCTTTTTATTGTAAAAACAAGGTCCTAAGAAGCTAAAAGAAGAGTCAGTGTGCTTGGTTTAGAATCCTGGATGTAGATTTCCTTTAAGGTGGCCACACACATTAATTGCTTTATGATATGCGATGTAATAGTAAGTCATGTGAACAAGGGGAGTATGGAGAGGAGGTTTAGTGTTGTTTTTCAGAGACGTGTTCTGCCCGTGTTTTTGATGGGCAGAACTTCCATTGTAATCAATGGGTTTTTTCAGACTTGCATTCTTTTTCACATACACACACGCATGAAAAACGCACCATAAAAGTCTATGGAGATGCATCAAAAACCCATTTCAAGAGCAATGCGTTATTCATGCAGCAATTGACATAGAATAGATAGACCTCAGTCTTGAGTCCTTTTCACGCTCGTTATCTGTGTGTGAAAAACGCATTGAAATTGCAATGAAATTGCCAAAAAAGGTGTGTGAAAAACTGAGACACTGAACAAACTTTGATTGAAAACTGATTTTCACTGACCAAACCCTGATCGCACCCTGATCTGCAACGCAAGTGTGAAAGGTGCCTAACAGAGCTAATCGTTTCTGGTACCAATCATAGCAAGGCATGGGTGTATTGGTAAAGATCACCAACCATATGACAGTGGGGCCATTTATAGAAATAAAACTAAACAGAAAAACAAACATATCAAAATATATAATTTATACCACTAATCAAGACTAATAATAATAATCTTTATCATATTTATCATGTCTTACTTTTCACTTTGCACTAACTGCAAAAAATGGCTTGACCTACCAAAGTGACTGAAACACTCTGGCAACAGGTTGTCCAAATGAAGGCCAAATGGGTGACCCTATCATAGCCATGGCAAGAGAAGTTGGTCGTCCCAAGCAGGGTCGGACTGGGGTGCCTGGGGCCCACCAGAGGAATTGATTCTGGGGGCCCACCCTCATGCTACATAGAAATATCGGGTATATTTATCAGGGCCTCTGCACCACGTCAATGGTGTAGAGGCCCTGAAATAATCGCAAATGCTAGCTTATTGCTAGCACTTGTGATTATTTTTCCCTCTCCACCACCTTCACGCCAGTTACTATAATATTGCCCCATATGTACAAGAATATAACTACTATAATACTGCTCCCTATGTACAGTAATATAACTACTATAATACTGCCCCCTTTGTAGAGGAATACAACTACTATAATACTGCCCCTATGTACAAGAATAGAACTACTATAACACTGCCTCCTATTTACATGAATATATCTACTATAACGCTGCCCCCTATGTACATAACTACTATAATACTGACCCCAGGTCTTGTTTCCCTCCCCCTTTCTGCAGCCAGTCCTATTCCCCCTATCCTGCCCCCAGTTCTAGTTCCCCCCTCCTGCCCCCTAGTTCTATTACCCCCTCCCCTCTTGCTCCCAGTTCTAGTACCCCGCTTCTGCCCCTGTCCTAGTTTCCCCCTGCTGTCCCCAGTTCTTGTTCTCCCTACTGCCTCCAGCTCTATTCCCCCTCCCCTCCTGCCTCCAGTTCTATTCCCCCCTCCCCTCATGACCCAGCTCTATTCCCCCTCCACTCCCGCCTCCAGTTCTTTTCCCCCCTCCCCTCCTGACCCCAGTTCTATTCCCCTCTCCCCCTAGTCCCCCCTGCAGTCACCAGTTCTAGCCCCCCCCTGTTCTAGTTTTCCTCTCCCCCTCTTGCCCCCCGTTCTAGATTTCCTCTCCCCCCTGTTCTAGTTTTTCTCTCTCCCCTGTTGCCCCCCTGTTCTAGTTTTCCTCTCCCCCCTGTTGCCCCCCCTGTTTTAGTTTTCCTCCCCCCCTCACTGGTTGCCCCCCTGTTCTAGTTTTCCTCTCCCTCCCCCCTAGTTCCCCCCTGTTCTCGTTTTCCTCTCCCCCCTGTTGCCCCCCTGTTCTAGTTTTCCTCTCCCCCTGTTGCCCCCCCTGTTCTAGTTTTCCTCTCCCCCCTCTTGCCCCACTGTTCTAGTTTTCCTCTCCCCCCTGTTGCCCCCCTGTTCTAGTTTTCCTCTCACCCCTGTTGCCCCCCTGTTCTAGTTTCCCTCTCACCTCACCTGGTGCCAAGGGGTTGTGCAACCCTCCTTTAGCCCCCTCCGTACTCCATTTAGGCACCTCCAACTCCCCTTCAGCCCCTGTGTCTTCTGCTCACCTCAGATGATGCTGGATGAAGTGCGAAGTGCGCTGGAAAAGTGTCCCGGCCGCGTTGCACTGTGACAGATGCCAATGCCATTGATCAAATGCCATCCGGGAGGTAATTGTGTACTTTTACTAAAAATAGCCTCCTATGGGGATGGAGGATCCTGCCATAGAGCCAAGTGCCGGGGCGCAGCAGAGGATTCTCCGATCCTCCGCCGACCCAGTCTGACCCTGGTCCCAAGTCTGTAATTTCTAAAAAGCTGCATATTAAATGCTGGTCAGCCTTGAAATACAAATGCAAGAGAGGCTGGAATAATGCAAGAATCCCCATGGGCACTTGTTTCAACACTGCAGCTTGAAGTACTCACCAGTGCTCATCAGCACTGAGCAGGGAAAGGAACTGTCAAGGATCATCAGATATTTATACTGAAAGCCCCCCTTGCAGTGACTAAATCTGTTATTAGCAGAAACACTCAAAAGGCTAGGCTCACCTTTGCTGAGAAACATGTTGTGTGGAAGTGGTCCTTTTTAGCGAAAGCAAATTTAATTTCTTTGGGTCTGATAGGAAGCATTATGTTCATGGACAAACTGGGGAAAGACTGAACCCAAAGTGTGTAAAGAAATCAGTGTAAGGTGGTAGAGGAAGTGTTGTGGTTTGGGGAATGTTGTCTGCAACCAATGCGTTTTGACCTTTGAGGTCTTAGTCCTGGTCTCAGTTTTGGTCTTAGTCTTGAGATCAAGACTAAGACCGCAAAGTTTGAAGAACTTCAGTATTGTCTTCCCCACGCTATGTAGTTTCAACTTTTTATGCTACTAATTAAGGATTGACCATTTTAAAGAACAAGCCTTTCCAGGAGAGCTGAATTATTTTTCTTGCTTTTCTGGCTTCAGAAAATATGGTTATAATCTTTCTATGTACTACGGTTCCTGCTGTTCTCTAATTATAATCATCATGCTTCTTGCAAAATAAAGGTTTTATGTTGATACAATGTTAATCAATATAGATTACATTATTTCTGAAAAAATTAAGTGATCATACACTGTTGTCTCATTTTTTTCTCCCCAGTGTATATCAGGCTATATCTCAGGCTAGGAAGAAGCCAGCAGCATGATATAGATACTGTTGGAATTTTTGTCAAAGGCTCTCCTCAGATTTGCTAAAACTTTTTTTAAAGGAGGTCAGAGTGATTGTGGGTTAGATAAAATAACACTAATGCTTTTTAAAATAGCAGGAGTTATGAATACTGACTGAATCTCAACTCCATGACTACATACATAAAAGAGAAAAGAACAAATTTATGTATGGTTGCTAACCTGTTTAGCGAGTTTAGGAACAACAAATGGATGTAACTTTGGTTGCTAGTGATATTCTTCTCATGTACAGCAGTCACAGCTGCTGATTAACCTCAAGAATGCTAAAACATGATGTTCTTCATTTCTGATTCTAGGTCAGAAATGTTGTAAATAAATTGTAACCACCCAAATAATGTATCTGCAATATCTGCTCTTCAAAATGTTCCTGCCTTGACATATAGGGGGATTTATCATTAAGTAGACTGTTTTAGACTTTCCGGAGGAATTTGTGGTGCCAGGTCTTTTTTCTGGTGCCTGACTTTAGCAGTGTTTTGCAGTGTGATTTAACATTGTGGCACATGGCCTCAATGTATTTCCAGCACTATAAGAAGAAAGAATGGTTGCCAGAAATGACACTCCATATTCAGTAATGAGTTTAGAAGTTGATAGACCTGGATTTTGTTTATATTGAGGAAAAAAGGTGTTGGGAAACTAGAAGTGCAGGAAAAGAGGCCTAGAGGCTTTTTGTCATAATTGCGATTTAGCCTGCTTTGAATCACTGCCAATTTCATAAGTTTTTCTAATTGAATGGAGAGGTCAGTAATTACTATCATAGGTGCACTTCAACTGTGAGAGACAGGATCGAACAAAATCCAGAAAATCACATTGTATGTGATTCAAATAATTAATTTGTATTTTATTGCATGAAATAAGTGTTTGATCATATACCAACCAGCAAGAATTCTGTCTATTTCTCTGTGCTGCTTTTTTTAAGAAGCTCTTTCTACTCGGCACTCATTACCTGTATTAATTGCCCTTGTTTGTACTTGTTACCTGTATAAAGGACACCTTCCACACACTCAATCACAATTCAACCTCTCCACCATGAACAAGACCAAAAACATGTCTAGGTACACCAGAGAACAAAATTGAAGACCTATACAAGGCTTGGATGGGCTACAGGATAATAGGCAAGCACCTTAGTGAACTGGTGGCACAATTATTAGAAAATAGAAGAAACAAAAGATGAACGTCAGTCTTTCTTGGTCTGGGGCTCCATGATCTCACATTATGTAGTGAGGATGAATCTGAATCAGTCCAGAAGCCATAAAATCCATGCCCACAAGAAAATGGTACAAATGCACTTTTTTCACCATTTTCACTGCATTTGGAATTTTTTCCCCTATTTCCAGTACACAGCATGGAATATTAAATATGGTCACTATGAATTGCAATTTGTTACGCAGAAAACAAGCCCTTATACAGCTCTTTACATGTAGAAGTTGGGGAGTAAAAAATGGAAACGCAAAAACAAAAAACGGCCTTCACAGGAAGGGGTTAATAGGTAAATGGGCAAGTTTTAAACATACAATAGGGCTCAATTGCTATCTACTTTTTTCCCTTCATTGTCATTTCTGCAATAGGTCTATCTTTATTTCTATGTGATTGCTGCTCAGGATAATTTGAAAATAATCTCTTCTTTGGAGTTTCCTTGGATTCTAGATGCCCACTTGCTATATCCATTGTAAGATTACACTTATAGTAGAAAGAATACAGACTTATATTTGCTTTTACAAGAGCTTAAAGTGTAACCGTCACTTCAAAAAACCTTTGATATGTTGTAGGGCAGGAAATTTTAAGCCCTTTTGCAAGATTCACCCGAATCTTGCTCCTTCCTCTTGTATTTTGCAGCCTTCCCCCTGTTGTTAGTGACTCTTTATATGGCTGTACGGAGGAAGAGACACACACCCCTCTGCTATCTCTCTGCTCCCTGATCTCAGCTCTACTATGTTATGTAGATAACACATACCACATTCATTTTTATATCAAAAGATAGGGGACGTTTCCCTTACAGATAAATGGAGGGACTTTGAACCCTATTTTTGTGAACACTGAGGCTACTTCTTACATATTTAGCAGTTATATCTATACACAAAATAACTTGTTATTGAGTGCTACTAAAACACAACAAATGTTAATAATATAGTAAAAATAAAGTAAAAAAAATGAAGAGCATTACAGATAATAAATACCATATATACGCGAGTACAAGCTGACCCGAATATAAGCCGAGACCCCTAATTTTAACACAAAAACTTGGAAAAACCTATTGACTTGCGTATAAGCCAAGTGTATGAAAAGCAGTGGTCACTGCTTCCCCAGTATATAGCCAGCAAGCCCCCTGTAGTATCCAGCCAGCCCCCTGTAAAATATAGCCTGCCAGCCCCCTGTAGTATATAGCCTGCCAGTCCCTCTAGTATATAGCCTGCCAGCCCATTCAGTATATAGCCAGCCAGCCCCTGTATTATATAGCCAGCTCCTGTAGTATATAGCCTTCCAGCCCCCATAGTATATAGCCAGCCAGTCTCCTGTAGTGTATAGCCAGCCAGCCCCCTGTAGTATATAACCTGCCAGCCCCTGTAGTATATAGTAGTATATAGCCAGTCAGCCCCAATAGTATATAGTCAGGCATCCCCTGTAGTATATAGACAGCCAGCCCCCTGTAGTATATAGCCAGCCAGCCCTGTAGTGTATAGCCAGCCAGCCAGCTCCCTGTAGTGTATAGCCAGCCAGCTCCCTGTAGTGTATAGCCAGCCAGCCCATGTAGTGTATAGCCTGCCAACTCCCTAGTATATAGCCTGCAGCCCCTGCAGTGTATTCACCTGTCGACAGGCCTCTTCCATACAGCGATGCTCCGGCATCGCATCCGTGTCCCCACGCTGTCCGTCGCAGGCACCATGACCTCAGCCACTCTCTGACATCATAGTGTGTGCCGGCATCAGCACACACTATGATGTCAATGAGTGGCTGACATCATGGTGGCTGTGACGGACAGCGCAGGGACATGGAGGACGATGTTTTTCTTGACTCGAGTATAACCCGAGGTGAGTTTTTTCAGCACATTTCTTTGTGCTGAAAAACTTGGCTTATACTCGAATATATGCGGTCATAATAATGAAATGAAAATGCAAAACTATATACAAGTGATGGCAGCAGTACATTAAGCAGTCACACAGTATACGTATAACATGTCTCGTATTTCCCACTGATTTACCCTCCTCTTAGAGGGTAATTAGCAATTAGCGGTTGTTCAGGAATTTTTTCAGACCATTGCGTTTTAGATATACCCCTTTCTCCATTTTAATAAGTACTCCCATACACTCCTTAACACCTTGCCAACCGAGGACGAACTATATCCCTGGAGGATCTAAAATAATGGTAAAAAAAAATGTAATTTTTTTTTTTTAAAAAATAAGAAAAAAAATAGTAAAAAAAGTAAAAGTTTAAATCACACCCCTTTCCCTAGAACTGATATAAATATAAATAAACAGTAAAAATCATAAACACTTTAGGTATCATTGCGTCCCAAAATGTCTGTTCTATCAAAATGTATTAGAGATTTTTCCCGGGGTTTAACCACTTTTTTACCATTTTGAAAAATATAAAAAATTCGATAAAAAGTGATCAAAAGCCCATACAGTCCTCATGAAAACGTCATCAAAAGTTGCAAAAAATGACACCACCCACAGCTCCGTGCACTGCAGTATGAAAAAGTTATTAGTAGCAGAACATGGCAAAATGAAGAATTTATTTTTTGTACAGGTTTTAATTTTTTTAAATGTATGAAAACATTATAAAACCTGTACAAATTAGGTATCCCCGTGATCGTACCAAACCAAAGAATAAAATAGACATGTGATTTGGGGCGCTCAGTGAAAGCTGTAAAATCCAAGCCCTCAAGAAAACATCGCAAATGCGTTTTTTCATCATTTTCACTGCATTCTGAATTTTTTTCCCGCTTCCCAGCACATGGCATGGGAAGATTAATACCATCAATATGAAGTGCAATTTGTTACGCCAAAAACAAGCCAACACAGAGCTCTTTACATAGAAAAATAAAAAAGTTACAGATTTTTGAAGTTGGGGAGGGAAAAATGAAAATGCAAAAATGAAAAAGGGCCACGTCCTTAAGGTGTTAAAGTAGACCTCTGAGAAATCAATTTCCTAGCTTAAAATAAGGCTCTCTGAAGAGCCGTTTTGACCCACTTTTGACAGCTGGTATCCCTTCAAGGTATCCCAGGAGACATTGCAGTGGATTTCTCGGTAAGTCTACCTGATAAATACCTTCTATATACTCTAGGACTCCATTCCAGAACCTACCCAAAGGGACAGATTGCCAGAACATATGGTAAGCAGTAACTTTTTCAACAGCTATGCTTCAGCTTTAAATCGTATAAGCATCCGGAGGATACCATTATGTTGAAAGAAGTAAGGGAAATTCAGATTATTTTTGCAGCTTTCCTTCAGGGCCCCCTTGACTGAAATATTTGCAGGGCCTGGGGCAGGAGTTCCAAAAGTTATGCATCCCTGTCGTAACCTTCTTCCTTCAGTCACAGGCAGTCCAGGATTTGTTGCTTTAAAATATGCCATGGGCTGCCTGAGACTGTAGGAGGAGGCGTTGCGTCCTGTCTAGTGAACTATGTCCTGGGGCCACAACCTGGGTGCCCACAGAGACACCTCTAAATACCACCACTGGCACCCATGCCATAGGTTCGCCACCACTACTATACATTCGTATGTTAGCTACCTTATGTGGGGGCCTATTGGAACCTGATAGTCCACACCTTAATATCTTTCCTTTGCACTTGATTGAAAATTGGATCCCAGATGAAAGACAAAATTATCAGGGATTTTCTGATTATATTAGGTGCAGACACACCTCTATCCACCCCCAGGAGGGTTCATGGTCCTTGCTGGTATTGCGTCCAGAACCTTGGAGAAATTGTAGCTTCTCAAGGGCAAGTTGCATGGTCAGGGTTCTGGTATCATTGGATCGAGGTGAATCCCTGGATCTCATTGATGCCAAACCTGACCGATTTGCTGTGGTCCTTTCCAGAGATATTTATATCTTTGGACCCAAGGATGCTAGAGCCTTGTGAATTGGGCACTGTGATCCCCTGACGTTAACAAATCCAAAAATGTAGTTCCCCTTGTCCTGAAATGGATCACAACTACATAACCAACATATTTGTCTGAAAGTTTTATGACTCATTGTCTCCGGTTTGAAAATGGGGGGAAAATCCGCTCAAGCCTGTTGGAGATGCTGTGGCTGTTAAAGGTATTAGTTAAAAGCTACCCCCCACCAAGCCAGAGTTCCTCTGCAGCCTTAGTGGTGTTAGATAACACTCTAGCTAGCTTAATAAGGCTATTTGGGATGAGGCTGGAGGGAAGTGGGGAATTTGAGTAGTATAAGGCCCCCCTCCCCCTGGCCATATTTATACACCCACTGTATATTTATTATTTGGATTAGAAAAACATGGGTGCAGTCTTCCAAAATAGTGTCAGTAACATTCAATTTAGTGTAGCTGAGCTGCAGTACTAGGTACAACAATGTAGAGGTGTGGCGCTGTTTCTAGAAGAAAGTAGCAATGTCTTTTTAAATGATGGACTGCCCTATTTAAAGGGGTTATCCAGGTGTTAAAAAATACTGAGGGCCCGGCTGGGATGGGCTTGTTAAACATAATAAATGTGTACTTAGCTCGTCCGGCGCTACTTTTGTCCCGCGCTGCGGTCAGTCTCCACTGTGCGCCGGTTTGTGTACAGGGGTGCACAGGGGGCTTCCGGCCGTCCGGAAGCTCCCATATGACACCATTTCCCAGCGCTTACAACGTTGAGAGATAGGGATGGATAGGAGGAGCCGTCCACATCGCGGACCAGAAGCTCCCTGTGCGCGGCTTCTGTGCCCCTGTAAACAAACAGGGGCACGGATCGAAGGGACCGCGGCGAGGGACATCAGCGGCACCGGAGGAGGTAAGTACAGGTTTATTATGTTTAACTAGACCATCCCTGCCCGGCCCCCAGTAATTTTTAACAGCCGGATAACCCGTTTGGGTTATGGCAAATTCATTTTTTCCATGGTATGGGTTAATTGCAATAAAAAACTACAGCTTACATTATCAACTAATAAACCATTCCTATGTACCTGCTTTACAATCTAGCTTGGCAGCATCTATTAGCTTTATCTCAGCTCAATATAATGTACTTAACCTACGTTTGAAAACACCAGTGAAATGGAAGTACGACACATGAGATAAGCCTTTCAGTGGCTAAAAGAACAGAAGTATTTTTGATATTTGCTTTGTTTTTTCATGATTATTCTCCTTCTGGCAAATGTTCATGTTCTCTATGCTGCTATGTAGCAAAACAATATAATACGTCAGTTTGCACCACGATAGGTATGAAGCACCTGGCTGCTATAGAACAAGTGTGATATCTTACTCCCAAGAGTCTCCAGGGTGCATTTACTATAAATATTTACTTTATAAAGGTCACAAAAGTAAATTTGTGTGGTTTTGTTTCCATTTTGGAAGCACATGAATGTCAGAACATTCATTTACACAGTATTCTTATTGTACTAGCAGCATTTAGATATCACAGTAAATATGGTTTGTGGAGGCAATGAATGTGGCATATCAATGATTGGTACACATGGCACAAATAAAGGGCACCAAATGAAAACATTAGTTTCATTACTTCTTTGAAGATAAAAAGGTCCACAAAGACCTGGTAATCTACAAAGGAATATAAAAAGATCAATAATATATTACGACATTAAACGGGGCACATACATAACAATGATGGCACCTGTCCCCTGTCAAGGGGAAGGATATATTAGGGAGCAATTGACCAGTCAGTTCTTTAACCTTTTCAGAAGAATGTTTGTGTTTTTCGCTCTGCTCCTTCCACAAGCCATATCTTTCCGATTTTTCCATTTACAGAACTATATGAGGACTTGTTATCTGTGGAACAAATTGTACTTCCTAGTGGTGCCATTTATTATTCTGTGCCTTGTACTGCAAGAAAAAAAATTCTCAAAAAAGCGCAGCTGCACCATCTTCACATGGGCTTTGTTTTTACAGAGCTGGGTAAGGAGTAAGTTTTTGCGGGATGAGCTGAGTTTTCCATCAATACCATTTTTGACAATTCTATGACGTTTATATCTCTTTTTATTCATTATTTTTATGGGATGAAAAATGGCAAAAAGTGGTGATTCAAAAATGTGGTCCTTTTTCCATTAAAGTGTTTCCCATAATAGTTTTTATACATCAGGTATTTAGAGTATGTATGTTTATATTTAGGTTCTATAGAAAAAAGGGTGATTTTAAAATCAACCTCCTAGGTTACCTGTGCAATATACTGTAATACAAGTGTAATGCTTCTCTATTGAAGTCTGCCTTGCGGCATATAGCAGACACCAGCACTGTTTCCAATGGGCTCATTCTGTGACCCTCTCCATACACCCTTGACCAGTGCAAGTAATTAGATTTTGAGCGGTTGTGAAAGGTTTAAGTTGGTGTGTTAAAGCCTGCAAAAACCGATAGCCATAAGAAACTTTGCAAAAGGTTAAATTGCACTAGCTGGACTTCCTTCAGGAAGGAATTCCTAAGTAAGGGGTTTGGCAGATAAAGGACTATGGGGCACATTTACTTACGCGGTCCTGCGCGATGTCCACCGAAAATGAACTTTGCCGCGATTCACAAAGATTGTGCACCCAATTTCCTGCATCTGTCGCTTCCACACTCAGGTCCTTCTTGTTCCCGGTGCATGTAAGTGCATGTCTTGCGACACTTTTTTGCGTTTTCATTTTTCACTCCCCACCTTCAAAAATCTATAATTTTTTTATTTTTCCATGTACAGAGCTGTGTGATGGCTTATTTTCTGCATAACAAATTATACTTCAAAATGGTGGTATTTAACATTCCATGCCGTGTTCTAGGAAGCGGGAAAAAAATTATAAATGCAGTGAAATTGTTAATAAAACGCATTTGTGCCATATTCTTGTGGGCTTATATTTTAAGGATTTCACAGTACGCCCCAAATTACATGTCTACTTTATTCTTTGGGTCGGTACGATTACGGGGATAACAAATTTGTATAGGTTTTAGAATGTTTTTATTTATTTAAAAAAATTCAAACCTCCTGTTCCAAATTTTTTTGGGGGATTTTGACATCTTCTGGAACTAATAACTTGTTTATACTTTGGTGTACAGAGCTTTTTATAGAATTTTACATTTTTTAAAAAAATGGCAAAAAACTGCCATTTTTGACTTTGTGCGCTATTTTCCGTTACGGGGTTAAACGCAGTGAAAAAACGTTAGTATATTTTGATAGATCGGGCATTTTCGGACGCGGCAATACCTAATGTGTTTATGATTTTTTTCCTTTTTTTTAGATTTATATCAGGGAAAGCGGGGTGATTTGAAATTATAGGAGTTTTTTTATTATAATTTTTTTTTCAAACTTTTTTTTATTTTTACTATTTTTCTCTTTAACCCTAGGTTGTCTGATCGATCCTACCATATACTGCCATACTACAGTATGGCAGTATATGGGGATTTTACTCCTCATTCATTACAATGTGCTGATAGCTCCCCAATGGCGTCACGGGGAGCGACAATCCTCAGAAAGATGGCGGCACCCATGCCGCCAATCCTTCATCCTTGAGGTAGATGTCCCATAAATAATATATTTTCCTCTATGGTGTTTAATTTCTGTTTCCTATTTTCAACATTGAAAATAATGTGGTTTGATTTCTTTAAAAAAGAGCAAAGTGCTGGCAGAAATAATTCAGATATTTACCACTCCTATTTAATACATTCAAGGAGTGGGAGGAGGTCAATTATGACACCAATATACTTTCCCTCTAATTTCAAGTTTTATTGCATTTTTAAAAAAAAACAGAATATACTATGAGAAATAAAGGCAGTTAATAACAGGAGACAATCTACTGTATACACAATATCCTGTGGACACAGATGAACTTTACCAAACCCATGTAACTGATTTTAGTATGTATTTAATATAATGTTCTGTTATGAATATGAATACATAATATAAATACATTTCTTAACTATAATATACGAGGTATAAATACAGTGGATCTGGCCATCTGAAGATGAGGTATTCCTAATGAGGCCCTAATGTTGTTAATATGACATATTAATAAGTACATTTTTAACAAATAATATATTATTATGTACCAATATACACAATGGATATTGCTATCTGAAGTTCATATATTTCTAATGATGTCCTTTCCATTTTTTTTAAACATTGTTGGATATTCCAACAAAGACAAGATTTTTAATTATACTCAGGATAACAAAAGAACAAATTCTGTAATTCAATGTTATTAACAAAAATACAGCATTTCACAGATATAATTCCAACTTGTCTCTATCAGTCCTATCTATGAAATCTGACCGTAAATCTTCTGATTATCGTCAGGCATGGCAGATTCTTCTCATGACTAGCTTTTCCTGTCTGCACACTGCAATGTGATCTCTACCCATCCCCTCTCCATTACAAGAGGATCCCCCACATAGATACTCCCTGCTGGCAAGCAGCAGTGTCCAGAGACTTACACTACAACCTACAGGCAAGATAAGATCTTTATAGCAGGGTAAGGAGGCATATAGCAGAGCTGGCTCTGTGTGTATTATAGGTGAGATATAGTTAAGCTCACAGTGTGTGTTGTATGTGAGTTAGCTGAGCTGAGAGTGTCAGTGTTTGTTATATCATCTCATGGATATCATAATCTCTCATCTCTGATCTGTCTCATCTCTCTTTTTCTATGTGTCAGATACAAGCAAATATACAGAAGCTAAATAAAAGTGTAGATAAACCCTGGGCCCTGATAATCTAACCACATTGTCAGCACACAGGGATCATTATGTGTCTGCTTAGGGAATCCCCGTCCACACCCTGAAAGTTTACATTGACAAGCACTGAGTTATAGGAGCTAAAACATTTATAAAATGGTGTGAAATTGTAAAGTAAAGGGGTTAAAATTATCTTTATCATGTAAACATCACATTAGGGGTTAAAATGTGAGAACGTTCTTTCATGGCAAACCCCTTTAAGTCCTTACTGCTCCATGACTTTGGGGAATGTCGTAGTGTTATGGTAGTTAGCACACCATGATGTTTCCAATGTCATGGATATCAGACAGACTCAGAAGCAGAGCCTGGCTGAATGTGACAAGCAAGCCTCTGCTGTAACAGATGGGATCTTGATAATCCCGCTCCAGGCTGTTCAACTCTTTAGGTGCCACAGTCAAACATGACAGCAGTGTCTGTAGGGCCGCCTCACTTGCCCTCCACTGTTGCACCCGATCATCTCCGTGGAAACCCCTAGGGTCCCATGAAGAACCCCAGGGCTGCCTTCAGTAACTGCCTGACAGATCCTATTGGGCAGCACGGTGGCTTAGTGGTTACCATTACAGCCTTGCAGCGCTGAGGACCTGGGTTCAAGTCCCTCTGCAAAGAGTTTGTATGTTCTCTCCTTGTTTGCCTGTGTTTCCTCTGGTTTCCGCCCACACTCCAAAACATACTGATAGGTTGATTATATTGTGAGCCCCATTGGGGACAGGGAGCGATTTGACTGTGTGCGCTATATAAAATAAAGAATTTTTATTAATTACCCAGTCTCTGGCAGGATCTGTCACTGTGCATGTGAGCATCTTCACAAGCTGACTACGCAGACTGACTACAACACAACAGTATGGCAGTGTATTAGTATGAACAAGTGATCAGATGAGTAAAAAATGTGGTTTGATTGAAAAAAAGACTGCACAGTGCAGGCAGAAATCATTAAGATATTTATCTCTGGTATTTAACACGTTCAAGGTGTAGGAGGAGGTCAATTATGACCCCGATATACTTTTCCTCTCATTTCAAGTTTTACTGCATTTTTCAAAAACAGAATAAACAATAGGAAATAAAGACACTTAGACAGAAGACTATTGTATACACAATTGGGGACATTTACTTTGGCGTTCCCGACAGTTTTGTGGTGCTCTCACCATAAATTCTGCTTTCCGACCTGTTTATGAGCTGGCGGTGCCATAAAAAATTACTTTTTCCGCCTGTTCCAACTCTACTCCCAACATACACAATTAATAAAACTGGCGTAAAGTTGACCAAAATAGGTACGAACTAGCAGGCAAATGCACTCAGCTTACACCAGTGTACCCGGACTGCAGGTAGCTTACTTTTGAAAAGTGACATTTAAAATCAAATTGCGTTCCACTACAATTGTTATCATAGATTTTGGATCAATTGTATAAAATGTATATAAAATGTAGATGTCTGTTGGGATGTCGGAGGCAAAACACTCCCCACATTAGTATATCTGCTGCCTGACTACTCTGTATGGCTGTGTATTAGTAATAACAAGTGATCAGATGTGTGGGACAGTAAAAAAGTGTAAAAAAATGTTACAAAATATGTTTACAATTAAAAAAATAAAATAATAAAAGTCCCCCATATTACCCATGTATTATAAAACTCCCATATACAATAAAAAAGTGAAAATTAAAATACAAACCATGCATATAAGGCATCACCAACAACCATCCGTAACATAAAAAAATGATGACATTTTAAAAAATGTGCTCTGTGATGGGCCCATAAAGTGGTTTACATCCACGTGTGGGGTATTGCCAGACTCAAGAGAAATTTCACAACAAAATATGAGATGTGTTTTCTCTGTTTAAACTGAATGAACTTAAATTTTAGGGCTTAATAAATATTTTATTGTCAAAATTTAAAAATTCAGTATAGAACCTCCATTTTCTTTTAATTCATGTTAAATGCTTAAAGGGGTATTCCGGGAATATGAACGTCTGACCCAGTGGCGTACCTACCGCGGTCGCAGGGGGTGCAGTTGAGACCGGGCCCATCAGAAGGGGGGGCCCGGGCCGCTTCATTATCCCGTGTCGGCGCACCGGCCGGGCTGTCACAATGCCCGTGCTGCTCAGGCCCGGGCCCTCCTGTATGCATCGGCAGCTGACACTTCCTCCCTCCTGCCCGATAACAACGCTGGCCCCCAGCTCTACGCGCCCCCCCACCCCCCCAACGAACGACACAGCCACAGCCTCCTGGACTCCGAGCACCTGCCCCGCCCCGCCCCTCCAGCCCACCAGTTCCTCCGGTGCTTCTATCCTCTCTGCTCCTCCACTCCTCTCCGATCCCGCTTCCTCCACGATCCTCTGCTCCTCCGCTTCCTCCGATGTCAGTCACTCTATGTTAGTGTAGTTATGTGGGTTGGAAAGTCTGTTGTTTTTTGTGTGTTGTGCTTGGGTGTGTGCTGATGTGCTGTGTTGTGTAATGGTGTGGTGCCCTATAGTGCAGTGCTGTGTTGTTTGAATAGTGATTTGTTTTGTATGTATGTGCTGTTTGTGTATGAGCTGTGTATATGCTGTGTGAGTGTATGTGCTGTGTGAGTGTATGTGCTGTGTGAATGTATATGGTGTAAGAGCTGTGTATGTGCTGTGTGGTGATGGCTGTGTAAGATATAGGTGATAGCTGTTATGCGTTTGAATGAATGTGGTAGGCTGTGTTTAATGGTTAGGCGTGCTGTGGAGTGTATGTGCCTGTGTGAAATGTATATGGTGTTTATAGCTGTGATGTGCTGTGCTTTTTTTACATTCCACGGCCCATAGGGGATCGTATTCGACGCCGTATAGAGTTCCCCCATTAGCCCAAAGGGCTGCACTCCGTGGGTCAACTGTGCGTCACAGTACCGTTCCGTACCACGGGACAGAAGGACATTTCCTACTTGTCCCTTCAATACGGTGCTGTGCGCCATTCTCGCGCTCACCCCCTCCTTCCTTCCCGCAAGCCCAGTCGAATGCGCCTAAGGGTGACAGTGGGGCGCCCCATGCAGAATCGTCATGGGGCCCAGCCTCTTCTAGTCGTCCACTGGTCCTGGACACCTAATTCTATAACTATAAGACAGTGGATGATGTAACGATCGTTCTTTCTGTGTTCCATATAATGATGTGTAGTATCCATCACTGCCCATCACCACAACAGCCCATACTGATGGCACTGCAGACAAAACCACTGCACCACCAACACATAGTGGTGACACTTACTATATTCTGTCCTGTCTGGCTCCTGTGTAGAAAATCACGGACTAGATTAAAGGGCACGACCATTTTAATTCTTCATTATCTATTCGGTCAGCACATTTTTGCTCGAACAGGCGCAACATTTAAATAACACCTACTAAACATTAGCTTATATTTCTAAGACCCTGTTGGATATATAATGTGCTTATTCCTGGACATACATCTTAAACAAGGGTGTCACACGCATACCGACGCTGTTTTGGAATAGGTGAGGGTGCAACTGTAAACAGTGTTACTTTGTTGGTGAGTTCTATAACAGTAATTTTAGATAGGCCTCTAACATTAATCTCAAATTCCTCTTGAACATCTGTCAAAATTGCTTGCTTGCTGTTTGTGTGTGTAGCCTCCTACAGTCCTAAAATAAATAAACATTAAAATTTGAATACCTGTATAGACTCGAGTATAAGCATCGACCCGAGTATAACCAGACCCTAATTTTAACACAAAACTGAGAAACCTATTGCCTTGATATAGATCCAAGGGGGAAATGCATGGTCACGCCCCGTATATATGTCCGCCACCCCTCTCCCCTAGAAGCCATAGCCTGCCAGCCTCCTGTCGTAGCCTGCCAGCTTCCTCTCCCTGTGGTAACCTTGCCAGCCCCCTGTGGTAGCCTGCCAGCCCACCTGTGGTAGCCTGCCAGGCCCCCCTGTGGTAGCCCTCCCTCCTCTCTGTGGTAGCCGTCCAGCCCCCCTGTCTAGCCTCCAGCCTCCCTGTGGTAAGCCTGGCCAGCCCCCCTGTGGTTGCCTGCGCCACCCTGGTTTTAGTCTGCCAGCCCCCCTGTGGTAGCCTGCCAGCCCCCCTGTGGTAGCCTCCACTCCCTGTGGTTAACTTCCACCCCAGCCTCCCTGTGTAGCCTTCCAGCCCTCCGTAGTTGCCTTTCCATCGCCCTGTAGTAACCTGCCCGTTAAAAAAAAAAGGGCACCCACCTTTCCGCCGGCCAGGCACGCGGCAGGTCCGCGGCAGCTCCCTCTCTGCATCGCCTCTCTTTTTTTTCAATCCGTCTCCAGTCCACGGCGGCTTCGTGCCGTGGCCCTGGCACAACTATGATGTTCCGCCACTGCTGACATCACATAAGTGCGCACGGCACGGGCCTTGACCTCATAGTTGTGCTCCGGGCCAGCGCACACGGAGCCAACGGCGGACCTGCGTCCGGCTTGAAAAAAGAAGCGCGCTGCAAGGTAGCTGCGGGACCTGCGCTGCCCGGCCGTCGGATGGCGAGTACTGATTTTTTTTTGTTTTTAAATACAAACACCCGAGTAGAGCGAGTGGGATTTTAAGCACAAAAATTGTGCTGAAAAACTCGGCTTATACCGAGTATTACGGTTAGGGTGAATGTCAGCCATATGGTTGATGTTAGTTAGAAACCTATTATTGGGGTTTTGACCATTATATGATGAGCAATAAGGATTTAGACATTGAAAATCTCAACTTTTTCAAAATTTATCCGAATTTTAATTTTATATTAATAAATAAATCAAACATTGCAACCAAAATATATCTCTAAGTGAAAGTACAACTGTCACGAAACAAATAGCAGATTTGACAGTCAGGCTGTTTCTTAAGATGAAATGATTTAGGTTCTTAAAATGTTGGCAATCATAATTTCTGGTTTGCAGCAGCAAAATTTGTAATCATGTAAAGTAAGTCGGTATCTCTAGCACTTTTGGGCACGTAAAGCCTCTGATCGGCACTGCAATACTCCCAGGCATAAACACAGACACATTTTTTCTTACTTTTGCTTATTCATTTGACCAATGTAAAAAATTGATTTGGAGATTCATTTATTGTCATAAAATCACCGAAATAAAGAAAGAACTTTTATTTCAAGCATCTGAAATCTAATTACTATTGATACAACCGTGTCTGTTGCGGCATCGGGCTGTTGGCAGAAACAGTAGATGGGTTCAGTCAGGACCACATTACTGCAGCCTTTAACCCCATCTATCATTAAGAACCCTACCTTACGATTTCTCTCGTAAGATCTTACATTTGTAATTTATTATTTAGGTATGCACAGATCAATAACTTTAGGGGCCGGCTCACACTGCCGTTGTCATCCTGCACCCTTGATGCCCTGTACCCGACCCACAACACTGACAAGCACTCTGGGACGGCTCCTTCATCATCATGGACGATAATAATAAGGAGTTTCCTGTTTCTTCTCCTAAAGGCATGCCAATCGGAAAGATGTTTACGAATCAAGCAATGGACTTTGCATGAGGCACTAGGACGTATACTCATGGATCAGTATATGGTAAGGAATCCAGTCCTCACAACGTTGGTGCATTCTGGGAAATAGGACTTGATAAACAAGGTTTACAGACCTCTATGGCGGTGGGAGTCTGCCCTTAGGGTGCAGTTCACACATCTGCTTGCAGTGCATCTAAAAAGTCCGCAACCTGAGTGGAGTGCTCTGCCAGAACCTTAGTATAGTCACTCAAACAGATTGCCAGAACTATACTATTAAATAATACAGGAAAAAACTACTAATAGATATAGGACGAAAACCTTCTCCTCCATGGGCCCCCTGAACACAGTCACACGAAACCAACCCCCCTGATGCGGCCTGCCATTAGAGTGAGACAGCTAGCCTCTAACTGCATCAGATTATTACAGTGTCTCGTGCTGAATAGAAATGTGAGTTTAGTTATTAGACTGTCTCCCATTTAAGCCTCCCTACCTCCTGACAGGGAGATACAGTAAGAGAGAGTCCACAGTACGAGGAGACTGCAGTCTGGTAGAGCCATATGGATACAGCAGTCCCCACCGGTTACATACAAAGGGTCTGTGGTTTGTTCTTAGTTGAAATTGTATGGTATGTAAGTCGTGAACTGTAGAACTTTATCCTTGTAACCACCAGCCCAATTTTTGTTTTGGTCTCTGTGCAATTGGATGTTAAACCAATGTTTGGATTGTCATTAGATACAGATTTAATCATAAAGCTTCATATTTCAGAACACCAGTGATAACTGTTTACACAGAGTTAACCATACGTGATTATGTAGCCTAAGATAAGTACAGTATTGCCAAACATCCAGAGTCCGTGTTGTAACTAGGTTGTCGTCATGTGTCAGGTTTCTATAGTGGAACACGCCTGTACTGTAAATCTGCGACATACACACGTCTTTCATTCAGGAGTCTTTTTAGTTTTCTTCTTCAACCTGACTGCCATCTCATTTTCTCTAGCTAGCGCATTCATCTTGATGACAACACAAATATCGTAGAACCTTCCTAACACATAATTAGTATTATTTTAACTGCTCCTGTAGAGATCCTTCAGTGTATACTCACAGTGCCCACCACTTAGAGCCCAATTAAGAACAATGCTCCCACAGTAGCCAATAAGTCCCAGCACCCCCACAGTACGTAGGAGAGACACAGGGCACATTTATTTACCTCACCCCTGCACGATCCCCAATCCAGAATGTCTGACGAGGATGCACTCTGCCTGCGATTCACAAGAGATGCGTGCGCCCGATATCTGCATGGAGTTTGTTGGCGCTTTTTAAACCATGATTTGCATGTTATAGTGGTGCTCACATAGTAGCACCACACAGTGTCCCCTAACAGTAACCAAATCACATTGTCCCCACCACAATTCATCCCTGTGTTTGACCCAGATCGCCCAGTGCAGTGTCACTTACAACTACAGTCATAATGCAAGTCCCCCCAACAGTAGCCCCCAAGTCAAGAGTGTTCCCTACACTAGCTCCCAAGTCTAGTGTCCCACCACACATACCCCCAAGCCATAGTGTCCCACACACAGTACCCCCAGTCCCAGGTCCCACATCCTATCCCAAGTCCTTGCCGACAAAGGTTACAAACAAAAAATGATCTTCGCTGCACCATCTTCACAAGCAGCAGCAGCGAGTAATGGCCTGTGTCCAGAGCAGATACTGGGCCAGGGAAGCACCCCGTTGCAGGTCACCACTAATGTCTGGATCTAAACCTGATGTCCTCTCTTGGGCCTCTAGTTGTGGCCCTTCATCTTCCCTGAAGCAGCGAGTTTGACCTGCATCCTCATTGATATAATGTCGTTAGCGTTTTTGCATTCTGATTGCGCATACGACACTGATATCATCATTATTATATGATGTGCAGTTTCTGCTTTCCCCATATCAGCGAGCTGACACTGTATTCATATTATTATATGTGTGCAGTTTCTCTGCTTTCCCCGATAGCGAGGCAGACTGACAATGTAACACATTGTATATATGCATTGACTTCATCCTGTACATGGCCACTTTTCTGTGTCCGTAATCCAAGGGTAAAGGGCTCTATGGGTAAAGTGTGAGAACAGTGAATTAATTGTATTCTGCATTCGTGTTAACCAAAACCCACCCTTCTTCATTCACTCCTTGCCCCCTCCTCTCTTTTCCTTTTCTAGCTGCCTGCACGCAAATCTGCACTTGTGCGGTCAGCACCATTTTCTGGAATGCGCAATAGCAGTGAGAAACATGAAAACAGGAGGAATTGGATATAAAACATTGGTGGAGCTTTCTGTCTTTTAACCATTGTGAATGTATAATTTTTGGGCCAAAATTAAAGTTCGCCAAACAATACATTTTGTAAATCTCACCTCCATTTTTTAGCCCTGTGCAGCATATAAGAGATACAAACTTGCCCTCTTTCCAGGTTTAAGCTAAATTTCAAATGTCAACTAGTATGAAACTAATGGCAAAACATTTATACAAGTTCATTTTTGATTTTGAAGGCCCATTTCAGAATCCAGGTGATGCTGTAGTTTCAGACAGCTGGCACTCACAAAGAACCATATTAACGTCAAGTAGTTGCAGCTGCAAACAAAGCTGCAGGTGCAGATTATTTGTCATATTCTGCTAAGTATTACAACAGAATATTCCGGCTTTAAATCCTGTTTCTAAGAATGTTCTTCTGAAGATGAAGAGGAATGTCCTTCTACCTAAAGCAAAAGCATCTAAATGGAACGGAAAATGTCTAGTGTGATTTACACCTCCTATGAAAAAGGGACATGTCCTCAGTAAAAGGGGTCTTTCTGTGCCACAATTAAACAGTGCACCAGAAAATTCAATATTGTGGTGCATCAAACTAGACCAACTAATAGTAGGTGCAAAGTAGGACTCGCCAGTCTTTCTGTCTCTCTCTCTCTTTATCTCACTGTCTGTCTCTACCTCTGCCTATCTCTCTCTTTCTCTCTTTGTTTCTCTGTTTGTCTATCTCTGTCTTTCTCTCTTTGTCCCTCTCTCTGTATCTCTCTCTGTTGGTTTGTCTTTCTCTGTCTGTCTTTATCTCTCTCTCTCTTTGTCTCTCTGTCTGTCTGTCTTTCTATCTGAAACATAAGCTGCCTTATACTCATTTCCTACAGTAACCAATCAAAGCTAGAGCTCATATTAATGACCCCTTACAAAATAGAATCTGAGCAGGGATTGGTTGCTAACTGCCACAGCAGCCAATGGCTCCTGTATATAGTGGTTAATAAGTGTATTTTGTAAAGGAGCAAGTGTGCAACATATGCTGATGATAAACTTGATGGTGTGGATTCCTTTAACACACACACACATACACTGCCCTAATCTATTCTTCCATTTAAAAAAATTAAAATTGACACACTTGGTCACTCTTTTACTTTCTATGCTCGCTTGATTGAATTCTGAAGCAGCCTATCAAGCCATTTAGCAACCACAGCCATGTCCTCTGTAGGCGTAACGCGGCCTAATACGTAAATCATAAATGTGCTGTTGTCCGTGAAAATTGTACAGTACAACCTTGATTGTAAAAGGACTGTCACTGTATAATTTGGTATTACAGGTCTTTAAAAGTGAGGACCCAGGAAACAAAGGCCATCCTACAGGGTGCCTGAAGCACAGCATTTTTCCTCACAGAATGCAGAAAACAGAAAGTGTGTCATTTACACACTGCGCCACCAGTCCAAATAGTGTGGCCAAAGCCTTAATACTCTTAGCACCTCATGTTTGACCAGGCACCTGCAGAAAAAACATGAGTAGAGATGAGCGAGCACTAAAATGCTCGGGTGCTCGTTATTCGAGGCGAACTTTTCCCGATGCTTGAGTGCTCGTCTCGAATAACGAGCCCCATTGAAGTCAATGGGAGACTCGAGCATTTTTCAAGGGGACCAAGGCTCTGCACAGGGCAGCTTGGCCAAACACCTGGGAACCTCAGAAAAGGATGGAAACACCACAGAAATGGACAGGAAACAGCAGGGGCAGCATGCATGGATGCCTCTGAGGCTGCTTAATCATACCATTATGCCAAAATTATGGGCAACAGCATGGCCATGACAGAGTGACCGAATGAGGCTAAAATATCTAAATATGCAATAATTGACCCTGACACTATAGGGGACGGCATGCAGAGGCAGCGGCAGCAGCTGCAGGCTAGAGAGTGGCATGGCGACATACCCCAAATGGACTCAGGCTTCAAACCAATTAAAAAAATTCCTTTTGGCGAGTATAACATGTAGCACTGTATTTTGCCTGGTTAAGGCGGCAGTGAGGAACCAAAGGAAGTGAGCAAGAAGCGCTGAAATGATTTCCTCTGTGAACAAAAGGTTGACGGTATATTTAATCGATAACACAGCGACATAGTGACCAAGTTCCATAACGTATCTGGTGAAACACCCGAAAAATTAGCCTGACACAGCTCGTTTGATAAGGGTACGACATGTGGAGGCAGCCATGGAGACGACTTCCATGATTAAGAGCGACAGTATGGGGCATCCATATTGCGTTGCTATGATTGCAACTTCAGGTCTCCAGCATGGCGGCGACAGATGGGCCGAGTTCCACTATGTATCTGGTGAAACACCTGAAAATTCTGCCTGACATAGCTCGTTTGATAAGGGGATGATGTATGGAGGCAGTGAAGTAGTAGTAGATTAAAGGTGCTGCAGTTAAAACTATGTTAGTTGGATCTTGGGATGGAGCTGTCGGTCCGCTGCCAGGCGAGCTTTCGCCTGTCCAACCCCTTGTCTCTCGGCTCCTCCCCAAGCAGCACTTCTAAGAACCTTTTGTATAAGATCAAGTGTAGTAGTGTTCTTATAAGTTTGGGTTATGGTGGGTGAGGGGAATGTAAACAGATGCGCAAGAAGCGCTGAAATAATATCAGTAAATGATAAAAGTTTGCCAGTATATTTTGTGGATAACACAGCAGGGTGGTGACAAAGTTAACAAGTATGATGTGGAAGCCATGAAAACAAACCAAAATTCTGCCTGACACCGCTTGTTTGCTAAGGGGACGATGTATGGAGGCAGCTATATGCACGACTTTTGGAGGCAGCTATGGAGATGACGTGTGGAGGTAGCAATGGAGACAACGTGTGGAGGCAGCTAAAAAGACGATGTGTGGAGGCTGCTATGGAGACAATTTAATTTGGATAGTGCCTGTATGTGGCAGTCCAAAAAAGTTTTCAAACCAGAGGAGCAGGTAGGTGGTCCTCGAGAAAAATTAAATAGATTGAGTGCCTGTATGTGGCAGTCCAAAAAAGTTTTCAAACCAGAGGAGCAGGTAGGTATTCCTCCAGAAAAATTAAACAGATTGAGTGCCTGTATGTGGCACTCCCAAAAATTGTTTAAAACAGAGGACCGGGTAGGTGGCCCTCCAGAAAAAAATAAATACATAGAGTACTATAGCTAGAGCCAGTTGGCCCTGGCAAAAAATAGCCAGTTTCCTCTGCTTTAGTAAACAAAGAGGAGGAGAAGGAGGAAAATGAGGAGGAGGAGTGCATAAATTATTCAGGTTGAGCTTCCTTCACCTGGTGGAGAATGGAAATCCTGAGAAATCCAGGCTTTATTCATCTTGATAAGCGTCAGCCTGTCAGCGCTGTCAGTCGACAGGCGTGTACGCTTGACGGTGATTATGCCACCAGCTGCACTGAAAACCCGCTCAGACAACGCACTAGCGGCAGGGCAGGCAAGAACCTCCAAGGCATACAGCGCCAGTTCGTGCCACATGTCCAGCTTTGAAACCCAGTAGTTGTAGGGAGCTGTGTGATCATTTAGGACGATGGTATGGTCAGCTACGTACTCCCTCACCATCTTTCTGTAAAGATCAGCCCTACTCTGCCGAGACTGGGGACAGGTGACAGTGTCTTGCTGGGGTGACATAAAGCTGGCAAAAGCCTTGTAAAGCGTACCCTTGCCAGTGCTGGACAAGCTGCCTGCTCGCCTACTCTCCCTCGCTACTTGTCCCGCAGAACTACGCACTCTGCCGCTAGCGCTGTCAGAAGGGAAATACTGTTTCAGCTTGTGCACCAGGGCCTGCTGGTATTCATGCATTCTCACACTCCTTTCCTCTCCAGGGATGAGAGTGGAAAGATTTTGCTTGTACCGTGGGTCCAGGAGAGTGAACACCCAGTAATCGGTGCTGGAATAAATTCTTTGAACGCGAGGGTCACGGGATAGGCAGCCTAGCATGAAATCTGCCATATGCGCCAGAGTACCAACGCGTAAGAATTCACTCCCCTCACTGGCCTGACTGTCCATTTCCTCCTCCTCCAACTCCTCCAACTCCTCTTCTTCTGCCCATACACGCTGAACAGTGAAGGACTCAACAATGGTCCCCTCTTGTGTCTCGCCAACATTCTCCTCCTCTTCCTCCTCATCCTCCTCCACCTCCACCTCCTCCGATATGCGCTGAGAAACAGACCTCAGGGTGCTTTGGCTATCAACAAGGGAATATTCTTCCCCCGTCTCTTGTGACGAGCGCAAAGCTTCCGACTTCATGCTGACCAGAGAGTTTTTCAACAGGCCAAGCAGCGGGATGGTGAGGCTGATGATGGCGGCATCGCCACTGACCATCTGTGGTGACTCCTCAAAGTTACTCAGCACCTGACAGATATCAGACATCCACGTCCACTCCTCATTGTAGACTTGAGGAAGCTGACTGACCTGACTACCAGTTCTGGTGGAAGTTGACATCTGGCAGTCTACAATCGCTCTGCGCTGCTGGTAAACTCTGGATAACATGGTTAATGTTGAATTCCACCTCGTGGGCACGTCGCACAACAGTCGGTGAGCGGGCAGTTGGAGGCGGCGCTGCGCTGCCCTGAGAGTGGCAGCATCTGGGCTGGACTTCCTGAAATGCGCACAGATGCGGCGCACCTTCGTGAGCAAATCAGACAGATTGGGGTATGTCTTGAGGAAACGCTGGGTTTCTGAAGGCCATTTCAGAAATCCAAGGTGACGCTGTAGTTTCAGACAGCTGGATCACTCACAAAGAACCTATATTAACGTCAAGTAGTTGCAGCTGCAAACAAACTGCAGGTGCAGATTATTTCGTCATATTCTGCTAATATTACAACAGAATATTCCTGCTTTAAAATCATGTTTTAATAGTGTTCTTCTGAAGTATGAAGAGGAATGTCACCTTCTACCTAAAGCAAAAGCATCTAAATAGGAAACTGTAAAATGTCTAGTGTGATTTACTCCTCCTATGAAAAAGGGGCATGTCCTCAGTAAAAGGGGGTCTTTCTGTGCCACAATTAAACAGTGCGCCAGAAACTAGACCAACTAATAGTAGGTTGCAAAGTAGGACTCACCAGTCTGTCTCTGTCTCTCTCTCTCTTTATCTCACTGTCTGTCTCTACCTCTGCCTATCTCTCTCTTTCTCTCTTTGTTTCTCCGTTTGTCTGTCTATCTCTGTCTTTCTCTCTTTGTCCCTCTCTCTGTACCTCTCTGTGTTGGTTTGTCTTTCTCTGTCTGTTCTCTCTCTTCTCTTCTCTTGTCTCTCTGTCTGTCGTCTCTGTCTTTCTGTCTACCACTTAAGCTGCCTTATACTCATTTCCTACAGAACCAATCAAGTAGAGCTCATATTAATGACCCCTGGCAAAAATAGAATCTGAGCGGGATTGGTTGCTAACTGCCACAGCAGCCATGGCTCCTGTATATAGTGGGTAATAAGTGTATTTTGTAAAGGAGCAAGTGTGCAACATATGCTGATGATAAACTTGATGGTGTGGATTCCTTTACAACACACACCATCTATTCTTCCATTTAAAAAATTAAAATTGACACCTTGGTCACTTTTTTACTTTCTATGCTCGCTGATGAATTCTGAAGCAGCCTATCAGCCATTTAGCAACCAAGCATGTCCTCTGTAGGCGCAACGCGGCCTAATATGTAATCATAAATGTGCTGTGTCGTGAAAATTGTACAGTACAACCTTGATTGTAAAGGCTGAACTGTATATTTGGTATTACAGGTCTTTAAAAGTGAGGACCCAGGAACAAAGGCATCCTACAGGGTGCCTGAACACAGCATTTTCCTCACAAATGCAGAAAACAGAAGTGTGTCATTTACACACTGCGCCACCATCCAATAGTGTGGACAAGCCTTAATACTCTAGACCTCATGTTTGACCAGGCACACTCAGAAAAAACATGAGTAGGATGAGCGAGCACTAAAATGCTCGGGTACTCGTTATTCGAGACGAACTTTTCCCGATGCTTCAGTGCTCGTCTCGAATAACGAGCCCCATTGAGTCAATGGGAGACCGAGCATTTTTCAAGGGGACCAAGGCTCTGCACAGGGCAGCTTGGCCAAACACCTGGGAACTCAGAAAAGGATGGAAACACCACAGAAATGGCAGGAAACAGCAGGGGCAGACATGCAGGATGCCTCTGAGGCTGCTTAATCTACCATTATGCCAAAATTAGGGCAACGCATGGCCATGACAGAGTGACCGAATGAGCTAAATATCTAAATATGCAATAATTGACCCTGACACTATAGGGGACGGCATGAGAGCGAGCGGCAGCAGCTGCAGGCTAGAGAGTGGCATGGCGACATACCCAAATGGACTCAGGCTTCAAACCAATTAAAAAATTCCTTTGGCGAGTATAACAGTAGACACTCGTATTTTGCCTGGTTAAGGGCGGCAGAGACCAAAGGAAGTGAGCAAGAAGCGCTGAAATGATTCCTTGTTGAACAAAAGGTTGACGGTATATTTAATCATAACACAGCGACATAGTTGACCAAGTTCCATAACGTATCTGGTGAAACACCCGAAAAATTAGCCTGACACAGCTCGTTTGAAAGGGACGCACATGTGGAGGCAGCCATGAGACGACTTCCATGATTAAGAGCGACAGTATGGGGGCATCCATATTGCGCTGATGATTGCAACTTCAGGTCTCCAGCATGGCGGCGACAGATGGCCGAGTTCCACTATGATCTGGTGAAACACCTGAAAATTCTGCCTGACACAGCTCGTTTGATAAGGGGATGATGTATGGAGGCAGTGAAGTAGTAGTAGATTAAGGTGCTGCAGTAGTTAAACTAGTTAGTGGATCTTGGGATGGAGCTGCGGTCCGCTGCCAGCGAGCTTTCGCTGTCCAACCCCTGTCTCTCGGCTCCTCCCCAAAGCACTTCTAAGAACCTTTTGTATAAGATCAAGTGTAGTGTAGTGTTTTATAAGTTTGGGTTATGGGGGTGAGGGGAATGTAAACAGATGCGCAGAAGCGCTGAAATAATATCATAATGATTAAAAGTTTGCCAGTATATTTTGTGGATAACACAGCAGGGTGGTGACAAAGTTAACAAGTTGATGTGGAAGCCATGAAAACAAACCAAAATTCTGCCTGACACCGCTGTTTGATAAGGGACGATGTATGGAGGCAGCTATTGGACGACTTTTGGAGGCAGCTATGGAGAGACGTGGGAGGTAGCAATGGAGACAACGTGTGGAGGCAGCTAAAAAGACGAGTGTGGAGGCTGCTATGGAGACAATTAATTTGGATAGTGCCTGTATGTGGCAGTCCAAAAAGTTTCAACCAGAGAGCAGGTAGGTGGTCCTCAGAAAATTAATAGATTGAGTGCCTGTATGTGGCATCCAAAAAAGTTTTCAAACCAGAGGAGCAGGTAGGTTCCTCCAGAAAAATTAAAAGATGAGTCCTGTATTGGCACTCCAAAAATTGTTTAAGAGACCGGTAGTGGCCAAGAAAAAAATACATAAGTACTATAGCTAAGCCAGTTGGCCCTGGCAAAAATAGCCAGTTTCCTCTGCTTTAGTAACAAGAGGAGGAGAAGGAGGAAATGGAGGAGGAGTGCTAAATTATTCAGGTTGAGCTTCCTTCACCTGGTGGAGAAGGAAATCCTGAGAAACCAGGCTTTATTCATCTTGATAAGCGTCAGCCTGTCAGCGCTGTCAGTCGACAGGCGTGTACGCTTGACGGTGATATGCCACCAGCTGCCTGAAAACCGCTCAGACAACGCACTAGCGGCAGGGCAGGCAAGAACCTCCAAGGCATACAGGCCAGTTTCTGCCACATGTCCAGCTTTGAAAACCCAGTAGTTGTAGGAGCTGTGTGATCATTAGGACGATGGTATGGTCAGCTACGTACTCCCTCACCATCTTTCTGTAAGATCAGCCCTACTTCCGAGACTGGGGACAGGTGACAGTGTCTTCTTGGGGTGACAAAACTGGCAAAGGCCTTGTAAAGCGTACCCTGCAAGTGCTCGACAAGCTGCCTGCTCGCCTACTCTCCCTCGCTACTTGTCCGCCGAAGTAAGCCCTCTGCCGCTAGCGCTGGCAGAAGGGAAATACTGTTTCAGCTGTGCACCAGGGCCTGTGGTATTCATGCATTCTCACACTCCTTTCTCTCCAGGGATGAGAGTGGAAAGATTTTGCTTGTACGTGGGTCCAGGAGAGTGAATACCCAGTAATCGGTGCTGGAATAACCTTTGAACGCGAGGGTCAAGGGAAGGAGCCTAGCATGAAATCTGCCATATGCGCCAAGTACCAACGCGCAAGAATTACCCCTCACTGGCCTGACTCTCCATTCCTCCTCCTCCAACTCTTCTTCTGCCCATACACAGCTGAACAGTGAAGGGACTGAAACAATGGCCCTCTTCTGTCTCGCCAACATTTCCTCCTCTTCCTCATCATCCTCCTCCACCTTCTCGATATGCGCTGAGAAACAGAACCTGAGGGTGCTTTGGCTTCAACAAGGGAATTCTTCCCCCGTCTCTTGTGACGAGCGCAAAGCTTCCGACTTCATGCGACCAGAGAGTTTTTCAACATGCCAAGCAGCGGGATGGTGAGGCTGATGAGGCGGCATCGCCACTTGACATCTGTGTGATCATCAAAGAAGTTACTCAGCACCTGACAGATATCAGACATCCACGTCCACTCCTCATTGTAGACTTGAGGAAGCTGACTGACCTGACTACCAGTTCTGGTGGAAGTTGACATCTGGCAGTCTACAATCGCTCTGCGCTGCTGGTAAACTCTGGATAACATGGTTAATGTTGAATTCCACCTCGTGGGCATGTTGGTGAGCGGGCAGTTGGAGGCGGCGCTGCGCTGCTCTGAGAGTGGTAGCATCTGTGCTGGACTTCCTGAAATGCGCACAGATGCGGCGCACCTTCGTGAGCAAATCAGACAGATTGGGGTATGTCTTGAGGAACCGCTGAACTATGAGATTTAACACACGGGCCAGGCATGGCACATGTATCAGTCTGCCGAGTTGCAGAGCCGCCACCAGGTTACGGCCGTTGTCACACACAACCATGCCTGGCTTCAGGTTCAGCGGTGCTAGCCACAGATCAGTCTGTGCCGTGATGCCCTGTAATAGCTCTTGGGCGGTGTGCCTTTTATCGCCTAGGCTCAGCAGTTTGACCACCGCCTGCTGTTGCTTAGCGACGGTACTGCTGCTGTGCCTAGAGCTACCGACTGATGGCGACATGCCCACGGATGGTAATACGGAGGAGGAGGTGGAGGAGGGGTGGGAGGTGGAAGAGGCATAGTAGGCCTGAGAGACCTGGACTGAGGTAGGCCCCGCAATCCTCGGCGTCGGCAGAATATGACCAGGCGCAGGGTCAGACTCGGTCCCAGCCTCCACCAAGTTAACCCAATGTGCCGTCAGCGATATATAGTGGCCCTGCTGGGCAGCACTCGTCCACGTGTCCGTGGTCAGGTGGACCTTGTCAGAAACCCCGTTGGTCAGGGCACGGATGATGTTGTCTGACACGTGCTGGCGAAGGGCTGGGACGGCACATCGGGAAAAGTAATGGCGGCTGGGGACCGAATACCGATGGGCGGCCGCCGCCATGAGGTTGCGAAAGGCCTTGGTCTCTACCAGCCTATAGGGCAGCATCTCCAGGCTAATCAGTTTGGAGATGTGGATGTTGAGGGCTTGGGCGTGTGGGTGGGTTGCACTATACTCCCTTTTGCGCTCAAGCGTCTGGGGTATGGAGAGCTGAACACTTGTGGATGCTGTGGAGGCGGCGATGGGGTTTTCGCACGGGAGGTGTTTGGGCCGGGGTCCTGGGCAGGGGGCTGACTAGCAGATGACACAGGGGAAGGAGCAGTGGTGTAACCGGCCGGAGGTGAACGGGCTTGGTGCCATTGAGTGGGGTGTTTAGCATTCATATGCCTGCGCATACTGGTGGTAGTTAAGCTAGTAGTGGTGGAACCCCTGCTGATCCTGGTTTGGCACAGGTTGCACACCACAGTCCGTCGGTCATCCGGTGTTTCTTTAAAGAACCTCCAGACTTCTGAAAATCTAGCCCTCGCCACGGGAGCTTGACTACGTGAAACATTTGGTGCTGATGCACCAGCTCTGGCCCTGCCTCTCCGTCTGGCCCCACCACTGCCTCTTCCAACCTGTTCTGGTATAGGACTCGCCTCCGTCTCAGAAGCACTGTGTTCACCCGGCCTATCAACCCAGCTTGGGTCTGTAACCTTATCATCCTCCGATCCCTCAGTCTGCTCCCCCCTCGGACTTCCTGCCCTGACAACAACTTCACCACTGTCTGAAAACCGTGTCTCCTTATCGTTCGACACCTCTTTACACACTTCTTCCACTACGTCAATAATGTCATCATCACCCACAGACTGCGACCGGTGGAAAACCTGGGCATCGGAAAAGAGCTCAGCAGCAACCGGACAAGTGGTTTGTGACTCTGGGAAGGGTCCAGAAAACAGTTCCTCAGAGTATGCCGGTTCAAATGCCAAATTTTCCTGGGAGGGGGCAGACTGGGGGGGAAGGAGGCTGAGGTGGAGGAGCTGGAGGAGTGCTGATTTCGGTGACATGGGTGGACTGCGTGGAAGATTGACTGGTGGACAAATGGCTAGAAGCATTGTCCGCAATCCCCGACATCACCTGTTCGCACTGTTCTGGCCTCAACAGTGATCTACCACGAGTCCCAGTAACTTGAGACATGAACCTAGGGAGTGTAGCTCTGCGGCGTTCCCCTGCTCCCTCATCAGCAGGTGGTGTCTCACCCCGCCCAGGACCACGGCCTCTGACCCCTGCAGTAGTTGGACGCCCACGTCCACGCCCTCGTCCTCTACCCCTAGCCCTCGGGTTAAACATTTTCAAAATTGAAGTATAAACTGTAATTTTTTATTTTTTTTTAAACAAAACGATGCTATCCTATTGCTATGGATAGTTTCTAACCTACACTGACAGCACACAACTGGATTTTGTGCTGTGCCTTTTGACTTTGAGTTATAAAAAGAAATAAACGTAAAAAAAATAAATGAGCAGACTGTGCCTAATTCAAATCAAACCCCTAATAAATTGTCCCACTTCGGTGTTTGAGGTGGACATGTGTGTCACTAAGAGCTAAACACAACGGTCGCAAGTCTCCCAGCAAATTCCTCACAATATGGTACTAGCTGCACTACTAGTGCTAGCAAGGCCAGCCACAAGCAAATCAACAAAAAATAAAATATATAACGCTATTGTAGGCCCAAGTAAGCCGTTTGGGTTCTCCTATGACTATTTTCTAGCCTACACTGAAAGCACACTGCTATGCCAGATGACTTTGAGTTATAAAAGTAAATAAACGTAAAAAAAAATAAATCAGCAGACTGTGCCTAATTCAAATCAAACCCCTAATAAATTGTCCCACTTCGGTGTTTGAGGTGGACATGTGTGTCACTAAGAGCTAAACACAACGGTCGCAAGTCTCCCTGCAAATTCCTCACAATATGGTACTTGCTGCACTACTAGTGCCAGCAAGCCCAGCCACAAGCAAATCAACCAAAAATAAAATATATAACGCTATTGTAGCCCTAAGAGGGCCTGTTGGATTCTTGTATAGCTAGTTTCTAACCTATACTGACAGCACACAACTGGATTTTGTGGTGTACCTGTCACTTTAAGTTTTGAAAAAAAAAAATCGTCAGGCTGTGCCTAATTCAATCAAACCCATAATAAATTGTCCCACTTAGGTGTTTGAGATGGATATGTGTGTCACTAAGAGCTAAATAGAACGTTCCCAAGTCTCCCTGCAAATTCCTCACAATATGGTACTAGCTGCACTACTAGTGCCAGCAAGCCCAGCCACAAGCAAACAAAAAACAAAAAAAATTTAACGCTATTGTAGCCCTAACAAGGGCTGTTGGGTTCTTGTTGACTCACTCCTGCCTAACAGTAAGCTAATATAACACCCTAACACTATCCCTGCAGCAGCAGCAGCTCTCTCCCTTACGGCATGCAGACAGAGAATGATGCGAGCAGTGCGGGCAGGGGCTAGTCTATTCCAGAGTCACCTATCAGGCCAGCCAACCACTGCTATCGACGTATAAGTGTACCACGTCATGCTGGGTGGAGTGCAGAGTCTCCTGGCCTGAGATTGGCCTTGTTTCTGGCCGCAAAAAATCAAAACGGCGGGAGATGCCATTTTCTCGAGCTGGCAAAATACTCGTCCGAGCAACGAGCAGTTTCGAGTTTGCTAATGCTCGAACGAGCATCAAGCTCGGACGAGTGTGTTCGCTCATCTCTAAACATGAGCTGCAGTGGCTGAGACATCAAAAAAGTCTGGAAACACCCAAGGAACCCACTGCTGCTCCAGGTGGCCCAGCCTGTTCCTCCATCTCCAAAGAGACAAGGCCACCTGTCTCCACACAAAGGAAGGATATGACACCACCATAACAATAACAAGCCTGTCCACACCATCAATTCAGCTCTCCATACCCCAAATCATATAGACTTTGGTCCTGAATAGGTGCATTTCTAAATTTATGGCCTCTTTCAGGCTCATGGAGATGGACAGCTTTAAAGATCTGATGACATCTGTCCCACAGTATGAAATTCCCTGCTGCCACAAATTTTCCCAGCAGGCCAGCCCCATCCTGCACCAAAAAGTTGTGGATACAATCAGATGTGCACTGAGCAATGCTATTAGTCCCGAGGTGTACCCCACAACTGACATGTGGACCAGTAAGCACAGGTAGGGACATCACATCTCCTTAACTGTCCACTGGGTTAAAGAAGTGGCAGTTGGTCCCAAGGCAGGAGGCACTATGACTCAAATTCTGCCCTTCCCCGAGCATCACACCTTGCCTCCAGATGCAAGCTTCTCCTACTCTGCTTGACGTCCCATGATTTGTGCATGTGCTGAACCTGGTGGTGTAAAGGTTCCTGTCCAACTATACAGACCTGCTGAGTTGCTGCTTGAAGTACATGCCATGTATTCACATTCTTAGCATCCACAACATGCTGCTGTACACCTATCTGCACTGCAGAGGAACTTTGGCTTACTCACCCACTGCTCCATATGTGATGTACCAACTAGATGGAATTCCACTTTACATATGCTGGAGAGGGTGTGTGAGCAATAGGAAACTGTGGATTTCCAGTTCCAGAATGCTCGAGTTCATCCAAGTAGTGACCAGCATCACATCACCACCAACGACTGGGCCTTCATCATCAACTCTACCATTCCCATTTTTCTCCTGTTTCAAAAAGCTTTTCATGCTGTGACAAGGGATATAATTGTGGCAGACAAGGAAAAAGAGGCTGAACAAATGGCAAGTCAGACCGCACATGGCTCACAGGGTGAGTATCTAGATCAGTGGTCTGCTCTGGCACTGTCCAGGGAACAGTTTTGGATCAAGATGAGAAGGAGGAGGAGATGGGTGGCATCCAAAGCAGCTCACTGGAATCACTGGAGCATGTCTTCTGGGGAGCCTGGCCTACACAAGCCACTATATACTCCAGTGCCTGTACATTGGCACCCAAGTTGTCCGGACACTCAACAGGGCCAAATACTGGGGGGCCACCCTTCTGGATAGCATAGTATCTTAAATTCCAATGCAAGAGAGTGAGATTAAAATGACGGAGTAAAAGCGAACTGTGGCACAGGCTCTACTGCAGGAGGTCCCATCGGGGGCAGCACGGAGAGGAGGAGGAATTCGCCAACACAGAAGGAAGACCTACATGGCCACAATGTGGAATGCCATATTGACTTCTGCTGAACCTCCATGACAATCATATTGGGCAAACAGTACCAGGAGACAGAATGGTGGAGGATTACACAACTCCTGGTACTGCAGGATGCTTCTTCCCTGTTCAATTTTTGGGTGGGAAAATGGGACACTTGGCCAAGGCTTGTCCTCTATTCCTTGCAGTTGCTGTCCTGCCCTGCAGCTAGTATGCTGTTAAAGTGCATATTCCGCACCACCTGTGGTGTCATCACTGACAAGAGGATCTAATTCTCTATAGCAAAAGTGGACATCCTTATGTATCCTAATGTATGTTAAAATGAACCAGGTATGGATCCCATGCAACAAGGTTTTGGGAGTATTTGAATATTGGTTTAACTGATCAAGCCCAAATTTTGACCATGCTCCGCATCATTAAACATCAATCCTGGTGGGGAAGGCGCCACAAGCCTTGCCTTCCTTGAATCAGATATACACATTCAAGGCAGGTTAGTTCATGCTACCTACGTGCCCTCTGACCGATGTTCATGCAGCAGCTTACTAAAGGGTGCACTTCCCTCAGAGTATGTAAACTAGCTTACATATAGTACAAAAGTACAGACAACACACACATGGTTATTACATGTTATCACCCCAAACCCCCCCCCCCCCCCTTTCCGTTGCAAGAAAGCAGTCGCTGCTGCACCAAAATACGTTCGCGTGCGCCAAATCCGCTTCTAAATACCTTTTCCAGCAGCACATGTCCCGAAAACTTCGGAATATCCGACGAAAGTGCAGCCGTGGGTTGATGTCACACTGTGACTTGCATGAATAACATACGCCCCTTGTAACTCACTGCTCATTGTTGCAAAGTGCCAGGTTGGCTTACCTAGGAAATTTTGGAGATAAAGACCATGCATATTTTGGGAACCTGTCATGTGATAAGGATTTTTAGTATGCGTCAGTTGTGTGCTCCAAATTAGTGAAGCATGTGTGCATGTCGCGAGGAATGACTCAGACAACTGCTGATTCAAGTCTCGATCATACTACCACCCTGGGTAAATCAGTACTGCGCAAGTTTATTTGGTTTACCAGTTATTTGGAGAGTTTCCTGCTGTCTCACGCTCACATCACCATAGGGTTGTACATGGAATTTCTAAAATTCTCCAGCCTCGGGTTTTTAGGATGCCGGCGCCATCTTAAGTTCATTTTCTATTACAGTACTTTTTAGGAAAATAAGACAAGTAGAAATGACAGGATTTGTTCAGCAAGGTTTTCCTTAATACTGCTAATTATAACTTTCGCTTCTAGGTGATCCAGGCTTGTCAAGACTAGCAGGAGGAGCAGAGGTGAGTATTTATAGAGTTTTTTTTTTCGAGTGGTTGCTTTCTTTTAAAGGAGATTTATTTATATGTAAACTGGTGAGATTTCACTTAAATGATGGAATTATAGCACCTTTCATACCCAATCTGTAGGGACTAGTAGTTTAATGGGGTAAAATCCCAGGCTGTAGGCATTAGGAAAAGTCTACATCCTAAACAGTTTCATCCCAGTTAGGTTTTTTTGTTGGGGTGCCACTTACAAAAATCCAAATGTTGATCTGTCTACATTGTTCATTCTAGACCCTCCCTCCTGTCCCGTAACTATGGTCATCTCTCCACTTAAAAGTATATTCTCATATACACATTTAATTTGATTCATCTGCCTCACACATACATTTCTACAATTGCATGTTATTAAAATAGATGTGCCTCTCCCCCAGCTCCCCTCCCCGCTGCCTTACCTATCCGTGTTTCTGCTCCCGATCCAGCAGCATGGCGCTTGAAGATTTCAGGAAATTGATAAAAGCCAGCCTCTCCCAGCATTCCGCGCCAGATCTTTGTGCCTAGTGCTTCTGAGAAAGCTACTTCAAGTGATTTGTTGTACTTCTGAATTCCCGTTGTGACTCCAGTTCCGTTATCGACTCTGATCCCGTGCTGCCTGTCCTGACGTACCACTACATACTCAACTCCGTGATTGAGCAAAGAAACAAATAGTATTTGCAAATTAAATGGCAGGGAGCAACAGCATGTCCCACAGGCGTCCTGTGGCTATGAACGCTTAATCCAGGTGGTCGGTGCCTCAATAGCGCCTGCATGGTCACTACTGCCAGAGTGCTGGGGTGGGTTCTTGTTTCTAAGGAACTATATGGCTACATATATGGAAAATTGTCTTAGCACAGTTAATTTTTTTTTCAATTAAAGAAAAGTATATATATATATATGTCAGATGAATTACATGTGAATGCCAAGATGGGAATAACCCTTTAAGTTACCTGCACAAAACCTGCTTAACTGCAAAAGAATATTGATGATGACACATGATTCTCAACAAAAACAGTATCTTATGTCTTTGTATTGTACATGTAAAGTATACATACAGATGTAACAAATGTTAACGTGACCTTTAGCATCATATACAGTATATATTTCATGCTATTCAACAAGTTAAATGTCATTTATATACCGTGTATATCTGTGTAAATACATACACACAGTATAAGGTGTGGGGGAGGGGGGCTCCAATTGATTGTTTCACCTCAGACAGTAGAAAGGATTGCTGCAGCCCTGGATGGAAGGGAAAAGCTTCAAGTGACATCAGAAAGAAACATCCCAATGAACAAGCAACTTGTAGAGATACCCTTTATATACGTATAGCTACTTTATAAGAACAAATAGCTTTGGATATGTAATCTTATCATGTATTATTTATGAAACCAAGTGTTCAAAATTTTTGGAGGTACTGGATTTCATGCTTTAATTTGTTAAAATCAATAAAAACTATTGAAACAGAAAGAAACATCCCAGTCCATGTTATTTTTTGCATTGTATATTGGTGGGGGAGGTATATACAGGAACTTCTTTTCCTTATGTTATACTTATTCTTCATGTTATGCTATGTTACTAGTTACAGGCGATACAAGGTAAAATACCCCATCTCCCTACTGAGATATGTGTGCCTGGATTACTGGCATCAGTATCATGCAAAATTTTGGTCTAAATGAAAATGGGTAATAAGTGATAATGTATACACACATCTTAAAAATAACCTGTGATCAGGAACAGGCACAATAACCCTTTCCCCCCACCCGACTGTGCCTTTGCTGGAAAATTCAGCATAGACATCCCAGTTTGAATTGCCTCCTTCCATCAGTTACATGGTTCCCAAACAGTTTTCTGCCTTACTCTATGTTGGCTCCACCCACAGATGTTTGGCTTTACCAATCACAGGAGGTGCGTGAAATAGTGAGAAGATCTGTAGTTTTACAGTGCTCACTGCTAAATTCCCCAAGCAATAAGAGGGACAGCATTAGGGCAAGACAGAAAGTGGACAGCGAGAGGACATTCCTGTCTGCTCTGGCTGAGATGTGAAGAGACACTGAGCTGTCAATCAAAAGAAAAATGTGGGGTTCACCCAGATCCCAGAGAAACATGACTCTTCTATTCAAAAGTTGACTCATGTCTACTCATTTGCATATCTGTAATTCAGGTAAAAATTCTCAGTTAATTTTAGGTCATATGGGGAGGACTTTTAAGGCTTTCACAGCAGGTAGTACTTGGGGTCTTTCACTACAAAACTTCTTGAACATTTTTTTGTTTTTGCATAAGTTGATCAATGTAAAAATCATTTAAAAATCCTATGTTGTTGGTAAACCATAAAAAGGTATATATACTGAATACGTATTAAAGGTCCTGTATATAGAGTTTTACAAGTATACATGAACCTAACATTTCATTCACAAAGCCTGTAATCACATCCTTCTTTTGGATGCGAGTCACTCTTACGTTTAGTACCTGCTTTTTCTGAAAGGTTCTAATGCAGCCAGTACTTAATTATACAGTACATTTCTGAGAAAGTAGGCTTAGTATTACAGATGGAAAATGAACCAAGGGATTATACCTTTACACGTCTTGTTGTCATTATCACAAGTGATCCTGCTTTCTCGTAGGTGGAATGACTCATTGTTTGGAGGTTTTCTGCTTCATAACACTGGAAACCAGTGGGTGAGATGACAGATTGAAAGATACAGATTGTATTACTGTCATTGTATGCCACACTGATATCTGACATCCTATTCCTTATCTAGATTTAACAGGCTTTTGGTGATGAGAGAAGGATATGCTAATTCACATTTGTGTGTTGTTTTTGCATAAGCGTTTAGTTTCCTATAGACCGAGTGAAGTAAAAGGATACACAGCAGTGACACCGAAGAAGAGCATTGCTTAATAAATGTTTACTTCATATTCATGTCTAGTATGGTAGAACAATGCCCAGCCTTTGTTTACAAGTCAAAGGTTGTGTCCCACAGTAACACCACTGCCGGGATCCTCCACAGCCTTCTTCCTACAGCTTTGTTTCCCAGCCAAGCTTTCAAGAAGTTTTCAAGCAGTAAAATAAATCCTGGATGTTTCTATAAGCAGTTCATTGCGACCTGTTATAAAGTGCACATTATGTAATATCAATGTATTAGTAGCATTGAACTTTTTGGGGGGTATTTATCAGTGCTTGCACGCCAGTTTTCTGCACCGCCTGGAATTATGACTATTTTATCTCCTACTTTACCTCCACACAAAATGGAAATAGGGGGGCTTGAAGGGGGACATATCTGACTGCAGAGTGGGCCTGTGTGGGGTGTTTCCTCACCCCATCTGTGCACTAACTATAGCCTGTGTCAGTACAATAGGGGCTGTAGCCTCTCAATATAAACAGGGGCAGGGTTTATATAAAATGCTGATGCAGGATGTGCCAGCGTACGATCAACCTATATATTTATATATATATTTTTTAAATCCTACTTAAAAATTGCAGCTTAATAGCTCTGTTTTGGTAATTTGCACACGCAAAAAAGCTGAGACTCTGGGTACCCTATACAAATATTGGGGCTTATTTACTAAGGATACACGTGCACACTTTTGTCTGACTTTCCAAATTTTCTGGGATAGCACGCCTTTGACAGGTATTTAACAGGGCTCTGCTCTGGCATTGTGTCGCACGCGATCATTGCGTCGTACGCTGGCTTTCATGGCGTCAGAAGTTGGGGGGGCGTGCCGTTAGACGATCTGACTGATTCGCACTCAGCACGGGATTTAATATTTAAATTGTGTTGTAATCCAATGCACTTACATACACCAGTAGAAGAAGGTGAACTCCGTCAGACCTGAGCGGGGAATCGACACATGCAGGATATCGGGCGCACAATCTTAGGGAATCGCGGCAATTATCGTTGGTCAATGCACTTTCGGTGAACTCTTCTGGACGGGTAAGTAAATGTGCCCCACTGTGTTCACAGCACAGCATTGTAGTGCTCAGATATGAATTACTTGCATACATTTAACTACTCTCCTTGCACTTTAACAGAACATTTTTAATCAGATTGTTTAGACCAATAAGTTATGTTATTATAAGAAGCTAAGAAGTTAAAAGTGGGAAAAACTGTGACTTTTATTACTTGTAAACCTGATATGGACTATAAGAACAGCTGTCCAATACCAGAGTCTCCAGGGTAGGTGGGAATTGGTAACTTTGCTGTGATTCCTCAGGGTGCGGTCACACATTCCACTTGCATTGCGTTTGGGACACAATGCAACCTCAGTAGAGCACCATGTGTTTTTTTCGTTGAGTACATTTTTCTACTACTTTGTACTTTTTGATATTCCATATTACAAATAGGATAAAACAATACAATAAATGTCACAAAGTATACAAAGGTTTAAAAACTTTCCTTCCAAGTGTTTTATTTTGGCCGTTTTATTCCTGGCTGTATTCTACTTGATATTAAGCTCATTTTATGTAGCTGTTTTTTTATAGAATCTGAAGGGAAAAATAATATTATCTTTCAAGGCAAGGTTATCAAAATTTCACTACATAATTACTTGCTAAAACCTAGTGAATTACCTTGATTATTTTTCAAGACCTTTTCATAGTAGCCAAATATCAAATGCTGCTACCTCTGGATGCTACATTCAATGGCTTTTGCATCTGTAGCCTGGTCGTGCTGGTGATTTTTATCATTTAATTAGCTGTTCCCACCTTTTAAAGGTTTATTATGGGTTTTTGGGTGTCAATGAAATGGTTTACCACCTCCAACTGCAAAACTGGAAAAAATGTTTCACATAAATGCAAAATATTGTGAGCTTATATAGCAACAGTATTCACTTCACATATGAATATCAGATCTGCTCTTGCAATTTTTAATTTGTGATTGTAAGTTTTGCAGGAAAACTGGTGTAGTTACATTTTATTTTAAAGCTTAAAGCTTTTTTCTTCACAAATGCAAATTATTTATGCAAAACCAGTAAATAACCTGTCCCACACATATGATTGGACTAGAAAATGCATCCACTCAGGCTAGAGGCACACGAACATGGTCAGTCCATCACAGATTCATGATTAACCCCTTAACAACCTGGCCCTTTTTAGTTTTTTTCACTTCCAACTTTTTTATTTTTCCACATAAAGAGCTCTGTGATGGCTTGTTTTCTGCATAACAAATTGCACTTCATAGTGATGGTATTTAATTTTCCATGGCGTGTACTGGGAAGCAGGAAAAAATAATTCCAAATACAGTGAAAATGGTGAAAAAACGCATTTGCGTCGTTATCTTGTGGGCTTGGATTTTACGCCTTTCACTGTATGCCCCAAATGACATGTCTACTTTTTTCTTTGGGTCGGTGCGATTACGGGGATACCAAATTTGTATAGGTTTTATAATGTTGTCATACATTTACAAAAATTAAAACATCCTGTACAAAAAAAATTCTTTTTGATTTTGCCATGTTCTGGCGCTAATAACTTTTTCATATCTCGGTGTACGGAGCTGTGGGTGGTGTCATTTTTTGCAATTTTTGATGATGTTTTCAATGCTGCCATTTTTAGGACTGTACGACCTTTTTATACTTACGATCGCTTTTTATAGAATTTTTTATGTTTTTTAAAATGGCAAAAAAGTGCCATTTTCGACTTTGGGTGCTATTTTCCATTACGGGGTTAAACGCAGTAAAAAAAATTATTATATTTTGACAGATCTGCCATTTTCGGATACCCAATGTGTTTAGGATTTTTACTGTTCATTTATATTTATATCAGTTCTAGGGAAAGGGGGTGATATGAAGTTTTAGTTTTTTTTCTTATAATTTTTTTTAAACTTTTTTTAATTTTTATTTTTACTATTTTTTACTAACGTACTTTAACCCTAGGTTGTCTGATCGATCCTATCATATACTGCCATACTACGGTATGGCAGTATATGGAGATTTTCCTCCTCATTCACAAGCAATGTACTGACAGCACATTGTAATGAATGGGTTAAAACGTCACGGAACGATGATCCTTGGCAAGATGGCGGCGCCCCTTGTCGGCAGCGATCGATGACATAGCACCGATCGCAGGTATTACCGATAAGTCTTTGCTGCAATATGCAGCAAAGACTTACCGGCTATGGAGAGGGCTCAGCTCGTGAGCCCTCTCCATGCACTGGGACCCGACGTGCGCGGTAGGGGGGTTAAAGGGGTTGGCCACTTTATTTCATGTTTTTTGTGATGTGGGTGTAAATGTGGGGGGCAGAATATTAGGTAATTTACCAATATACATCTACTAATAGTTGTGCACTGCTTTCTTGATATGTAAAGTGAAGCCTCCTGTCTTTCACCTCATCAGCCAGACATTCCTGTCCATAAAATGGTCACAGATGGAGGGTCATTACTGGCATACTGGCCCAGTAGAGTACCAAAGAATCCTCCAGTGGGCCCAGGCTCTAACCTAATACTGGACACTATAGTTACAGCAGAAGATAACCTGATTTGGAGGTTAGTAGAGTTTACTTCCCAGATAATGATGAAGGTTGGGTTCAGGAACTATTTCATCTGGAGTAATTGATTCATGATCCGTGTTGATTCATAACTGAACATGTTGATTTCACAAAAGTGGGATTGACTTGGAGTTTCTTTATGGTTTGTAAGCAATGTAAATACATTGATATAGTTTTTGTCCTAAAGACAAGAAGAATGTTTCCTTAAGCACAGTTTAACACAATTATGGTTGGTCAGTAAAACGGGACTTTGAGAATCATATAAATAGAAACTGCAAGAACAGAACAGCCACCCCAAACCTTCAAGGGGTTGGCTACTTTACCTCATGTTTTTTGTAATTTGTGTTAAAGTGTGGGGGGGCAGGATATTAGGTAATTTACTAATGCATATCTATTAAAAGTTCTGCTCTGCTTTCTTAATATGTGAAGTGAAGCCTTACAAAGGAGTGGTTCTATAGGTGGTAACCACTGACCATTTCTCTGTTCTCATCCTTTTTAGCTATTGTTTTGGTCACTTTCGTATTTCGTTATTGCTCTCAACCCTAGAGGTAGCATGAGACAGTGTCTACAATTCACAGAAATTGGTCTGGTATTGCAGTTCATCCAGGATTACACATCAATCCGAGCTGTGGCAAGAAGGTTAGCTGTGTCAGTCAGCACAGTGTCCAGAGAATAGAGGAGATACCAGAACACAGGACATTACACCAAGAGACAGAACCTAACAGAAGGACAGTTACATCCTCCTTTGTGCAAGGAGGAACAGGAAGAGCAGTGCCAGAATCTTCCAAAACTTTGAGTAGGCAACTAATATCCAAGTGTCTGCTCAAACTGTTAGAAAACAAACTCTATGAATGTGTTTTGAGGGCCCAATTTCCACAAGACGGTGTTGTGATTACTGCTTAACAACATGCAGGGTTATATGCAATTGCCAGAGAATACCAAGATTGCCAGAATCAACATTTATGCCCTGTACTATTTGCGGATTACAGGAAGTTCACACTTAGCACATATGAAAGACCTGACACAGTTTGCAGACGTTGTGGAGAACATTTTGATGCCTTCAACATCCTCCAGCGTGACCAGTTTGTCTGTAGGTCAATAATGGTGTGGGGAGGCATTTCTTTTAAGGGTGGCACTAGCCAGGAACCCTGACTGGCATTAAGCTTAGGGATGACACCCTCAGACTCATTATGAGTCAATATACAGGTGCAGTGGGCAGGGGGTTCAGATTGATGCATCACAATGTTAGGGCTCCTGTGACTTCTGTGCCAGCTGTTCCTCCATGATGAATGGATTGATGCTATTCACTGGCCTGCCTGTACCCCAGACCTGAATCCAAATGCACCACAGATTTCCAGAAAAAGACTGATGCTTCAATCCAGGTCTGGGAGGAGATCCCTCAGGAAAACATCCACCACCACATTATTCGGAGGTCATACAGGCACATGAGGCCACACACGCTACAGTTCCTTATTTCTTTGCCTGAAATTTGATTTTCCACTTTGATTTTTAGTCTCATTCCAGATCCGGACCTCCATAGGATATCCATTTTTATTTTGCTCGATCATTTTTATGGTATATTGCTCTCACCGCATTCTATTATTTAATGAATAAAGAATTGCACCTAGAATATTTCATTCATTTAATTCTAGGCTGTGGTATTTTAGTGTTTCCTTATTTTGAAGCAGTGTAAAAATCCATTCTCCCAAATATAACCTTGTGCGCCAAAAGCTCAGATAAGGGTCTGTTCAGGTGGCTATGAAAGACATTGGGCGCCACAGCTTGTTTCCCACCAAATCCCAAACCCACAGCTAGTGAGTGCTGGCCACAATGCCCTTGGAATTATGGGTTTCCCTTTTTTGCTACAACTTGATTATGTCATCCAACCAAAGGTTGTTAATATTTTAGTTAAAAACCGAGACAACCTAAGTCAGAGTTAAATTTAATTACATTTTTATTTCACACCTCTACTTCTTGGCAAGAAGAAGCAATGTGTTAGCACAACAAGTTATCCCTTTTGCGTGCTCCTCTTTTGCTACCTCTCCCTGTCATGGTTAAATTAATAAATAAAACAAATATAAAATAAAAATTACCTTTTTAGGGACTGGTGCTATTTACAATGAAAAATTGATTTCTTTTACACAAGTAAGGGACTATACTAGCTCTCAATCTAGGCCAGACTATCCTCTATAAGAAAAAAATTTGCCTAATGCTGGATGTTCCCTTTACTTCTACATTTTCCCAGAAGGGTAACAATACTCCTCTCACCAAATAAATATATGGTTTATATATATAGTGTTAATATACAGATAATTATGCAAGAAAATCATTACAGCCAGTGTTTTCTGTGCTTAAATAGCAATTTCAGTATTCTAGTAATCCTTTTTAGACTTCCTCGGCAACTACAAACTACAGATCAGACCATGACTGAGACCATGACTGAGACCAGAATACATCTGATAGCGACGACCCCCCAGACCAGCCTATGGCTGAGGCTGTAGACCCCCCCTCCCATTCTGCTTCCATGGGTTAGTGTATTATAGTAATTAGCAGACTCCAATTACATGCAAGAAGTATGTAAACCACAGGAAAAAACTGCAAATATTTGGTTTAACACATTATCCCATACCCTTCCCCACCAACAATTCTACATATAGAAAGAGTATAGTCAATGTCACTTGCAGACTTCTTTTTTGAAGCCACAACTGAAAACCAGAACAATTCATAGTGAACCAACAGGATGAGAACTGATAGTGGAGGTGTGTGATCCTGGGCAGTCTATGGGTGTCTAGGAGAAACTGCTCCATGACCATAGTACTAGGAATGGATCGAGAAGTCTTGTAACAGGAACACAGCTGCCCTCTATTTCTGCTGTAAACCCCTCCAGCAAGTATAGGGTTACAGCCCAGCACACATCACTTCTCCTATCTTCAGGACCATCATGGCCCAGGGAATGCCTCCGCAGTAACTTATCCACTACAGCTTCTACGTGTACCTCCAACACCTCATAATAGCGAGGACTCTCAACTCTTGGCACTATGCACTCCTGGACACAGTAATGTGACTTCTTATCAGGGTCGCAAGCTGCAAAAGCGGCTGCAGCTGGCAAGAGGGGAAAAAAGCCCTGTGTGTATTTATCTGCATTTTTAGATGTGAAAGCATCATAGACTCCTGCACAGATGTTAATGCGACGTCTGATTGGTAGGATTGATAGTTTCTTTGCATTGTCTTTTATTTACTGTGATATATATATATATATATACACACTATATACTTGTTTTAATTATTTAGCAAAGGGCAGTGGTGGCGAACCAATGGCCCGGGTGCCAGAGGTGGCACTCTGAGCCCTCTCTGTGGGCACCCAGGCAATCACCCAGCACAAAGTTCACATTTAGGACTCAAGACTTCCTCCTGCAGTCACAGGCAGCTCAGGATGTGCAGGACTTATTTCTAAGTGACTTGAAGTGCAGGAGGAGCAAGGAGGTGCTGACCGATCTGGATTACCATTGTAGCCACTTCTCCAGACCTGTGATTTATCCTGTTAAGGGGACCTTAGAGCAAAACTACATTAATAATCTTCTTTTCATCTGTATGTACACGTATGTCACCGTATCCCAACCATATCTATAAAAATACAGTGGGCTGACAAATAATGAGAAATGATGACAAAAGTTTGCCCATCTCCAAATTTGGTCACCTGACACCTGGCCCAGACTTCATTTTGTCTTTTCTGGGAGTGAGGTTAGACTCAATTGCTAGTCCGGGCTGTGGTTTCTGGTGTTATTAGCTCTTGCAATGTCGTAAAACCCTGTGGATGATCTGCTCCTGTACTGGGCCCTTATGATGCTTCTCCAAAGGCATTCTGCAATGATGGTGAAGGAGCCGAAGAGGACTAGGCGGTTTTGGGTTCATCCCATTGTCGCTGAGCGGCCTAGGAGGGGTCACTTCAGGAACTTATATGCTGACCTGCGACGGCATTCGGACAAGTTTTAGAACTACGTTCGGGTAACTGTCACCTCGTTTGACCGTTTTTTGGAAGACCTACGATCAGGGCTCCGGTTACAGGATATCAACATGAGGTGGTCCCACCCAAGGAACGGGTCATCGTGACACTTCGGTAAGTTTTTTTTCTAGTATATACATTTCATAATTTCAAGTAACACTGTCTTTTTAAATAATAACAACTTTTTCCATTATCTTTTTTAGGTTTCTTGCAACTGGGAACTCGTTTGCTTTGCTGCATTTTGAGTTCCTGCTGGGTGTTTCCACCATTTCGATGATTATGAGAGTGACCTGCCAAGTCATATGGGAGCAACTGAGAGCTGCAGTGATGCCTGAGCCAACTGCTGAAGATTGGACCCGGATATATGATGGTTTCCGGAAATCAGCACAGTTTCCAAATTGCATCGAGGCACTGGATGGGAAACACATTTGTGTGAAGAAGCCAGCTCACTCAGGGTCCCAATTCTTCAATTTAAACAATATCTTTCTGTGGTCTTGCTGGCTTTGTCTGACAGTGATTGCAAGTTTATAATTGTGGATATTGGGGCCTATAGAAGTTCTGCGGATGCAGCAGTCTTCAGGGCTTCCAGAATGGGTAAACGGCTTTGCTACAGCTGAACCTCCTGCACCATTTGTGATCATCACTGATAAAAGCTTTGCACTTTCCCGTCATGTGTTGCAGCCATTCCCTCGGTGTGGTTTGGATGAACGAAGACGCATTTTCAATTACCGGCTCACCAATGCAAGACAGTGGGGGTCATTTATTAAGGGCCCGATTCGCGTTTTCCCGACGTGTTACCCGAATATTTCCGTTTTGCGCCGCTTGTACTTAAATTGCCCCGGGATTTTGGCACACGCGATCGGATTGTGGCGTATCGGCGCTGGCATGCGCGCGACGGAAATCGGGGGGCGTGGCCGAACGAAAACCCGACGTATTCGGAAAAACCGCCGCATTTAAAAACCGAAAATGTGTCGCATAAGGACCGCTTACCTTCACCTGGTCCAGCTCGGTGCATTCCGGCGCGATGAGTTTACTTTCAGCGCAGCAGCGCCACCTGGTGGACGGCGGAAGAACTACCTTATTAAATCCCGGCCGGACCCGAATCCAGAGCGGAGAAGCCGCCGCTGGAACGCGAATGGACCGGGTAAGTAAATTTGCCCCAGTATGTGGAGTGTGCCTTTGGGATTCTTAGCAGCAAGTGGCGGGTTCTTCATTGCTCCATTCAGATGGACCTGGACAATGTAAAGAAGGTAGTGCCCACCTGAGTTATTCTTCACAACTTTATTCGGATCCACGATGGTGCTTCAGATGGTGAACTGGAGGGACAACATCCAACAGCGTCTATTCCCCTGGACAACATTCTCCAAGGACGACCCAGAGTGGCAGGACTATTTGTTCTTGAACAGTTTGCTTCCTACTTCGTTTCTAAGAAGGGTGTAGTTCCCTGGCAGATGGATGCTATTAGTGGATGTTGAGGCGCTAGACTATTAGATTAGCTTTTTAATTCTGTTTTTTTTTTGTTGTGGGTAGTTTAGTGAAGTGCCACCTTGCAGTTTGACTTGTCCTGCTCTGCCACATTTTTTAATTCAGCACCAATGCCCTCAAATAGACATCTTCAGGCGAGTCTTTGCCTCTCTGACGCAATAGTTCCAGCACTTCTATTAATGCCGCATTTTCAAGTCTGGGTAGCAGCTGCTGTGGCCTGCGCCATCTACTCTGCAGGGGTGTAGGCATATTCGGCGGCGGTGGTGTTGTGGGGATCAACAGGCTCCATTGATGTTCCAGGTTTAACTGACTCCTCAACCTGTTCAATGTGTGGTTCTTCATGCGAACACACCGTTTCTGGTGCTGGCGAGTCTGCCAGGTTATCAGCTGTTCTGTGGGATGAAAAATTGAAATTAAAAATTGACATGGAATATGCCAGGGATTCCTATCCACCATGCAGAATGAATGTTCTTGGTTGAGGGATATCATTCTGCATGTTGGAGAAAAAAAATATGTGGACATATAGCACATGTTTAACATTTAGCAAACCTTATATACTTACTCTCCGATGCATATACGCATATATTTTTTTAAAGATGTAGGTTTTATTTGTTCAGTTTTCCACTCCTGCTTTTTTTCTATCATGTTTTTCTCTCTGTTGTGCTGCAGGGGGTCACATGTATAATGCACAATGCTGCAGGGGTTGCAATTATTATGCACAATGCTACTGTGCACTGTTGCAGAGTTTCGTTTTTTTCCTTTCCTATGTTTATAATGCACAATGCTGCAGGGGTCACATGTATAATGCACAATGCTCTAGGGGTCCCATCAATCATTCACAATGCTGCAGGGGTCACTGGCAAGCGGGTGCTGCACATGTCTTAAGGGAACTTGATAGGGACACGGGGAGCAAATCTCACTCATGTGAGATTCCTTTGCTTAGCAGTCTCCGCTACGCTCTATTCCTCTGACAGCAATTGTGCCATCACCTCCTCCCACACGTTTGCCTTCTTGGCCTGGTCCACATAGTTGTCTGCCCGCTGGTCCCACAAAATGGGACTTGCATGCACTATAGCAAGTAGGCGTTCCATTAACAAAAAAGATATTTTTGAGAGTAGATAGTCAACAAATCCTCCTAGAAGGTTCACCCCCCTGGTTCTGGTCACCCTGGATACAGCATGTATATACGGCAGCATATAATGTATCTAACCTGTATTTATACGTTCCCATAGACTTCTATTGGGTGTACGGGACCGATATACGGGTGAAAATAGGACATGCTCTATATTTTTTTACAGCCACCATTGTATTGTACTGTGCTAACAACGCCAATATAAATGGTTGGACGTTTTGTCCATTGAAATGAATGTGGCTGTATGTAACCCGTTAAAAAAACAGTACGGTACGCATAACGCCATTTTCATACAATCGTGTAAATGTAGACTGATGGTGAATAATTGAAACTTGTTTAGATTAGAGTGTATGTGATTATTTAGTAATTTATTTTATAGCATTTTTATTTATAGGTATACGTTTTAGTGATATCAAAGAACTGATATATGTTTTTTTCAGATGTTATAACATCACCGGTTTTAATTATCTGAATTGAACTGAAAGCAACTTTCCATACCCAGCAAGACTACAGTTTATGCTGGTTTTAAAGGGGTATTCCCACAAAGACAAGTTTCTTATACGTACTCAGGATAACAAAATAACACATTCTCTAATTCATTGTTATTAACAAAAATACAGCATTTCACAGCTATTAGTCCAACTGTCTCTATCAGTCCTGGTGTACACAATTTCAGTTGCCCCTAGGACCCTGTAACTTCTGACTTAGGGTCGGGCCATCATCTTGGATTTCTGTGTGAGATTGTGGAGATTAGATTTCTGTCTCTGCTGTGAGCCTGTAGCCACGCCCCCTGCATGGAGCTCAGACACACTCACTGATCACTTCCTGCCAGGATATCTTGAGGAGAGAGAGGGGCTGAAAACTACAAAATACAAGGAGATAAGTGATCCAGGGGAAGGGGGAGGCAGGCACATATCTGTGAGATGTAGCAGAGCTTACAATGTAACAGTGTAAAAGTCTTTCAGCCTCTCTTTGTCAGCCTCTGTCTTTCAGCCTGTGTAATCTGATGCATTTCTGATATGTCTCATCCCTCTATGTGTCAGTGTGTTAGTACAATGTCAGAAGCCAGATGAAAGTGTATATACACCTGTACCCTGGTAATGGGACCACATTGTCACCCCACAAAACTAGATAGATAATAATGTGTCTGCTTAGAGAGGCCACGCCCACACTTTGGGATTTTACAGTGACCAGCCTAGGGAGCTAAAACAGTATAACACTGAGTAAAATTGTAAAGGGGTTAAAATGATCTTTATTGTGTTAATATCATTAGGGAATTGAAATTGAAACATTTTCTTTCATGGGAAAACCCCTTTAATAAATGATTCACAATCATATTGGAAGAAGTTCGCTGCGGACAATACAGCACACATATTGTCATATCAAAGCAGCATTCTATGTGTGAATAAAGGGATTGCTTTCAAAGTTACATGAGGTAAAGAGGTGAATAGGGCAAGTGTGTGTTCTTTCCTAAAGCCCAATTTCCCTTCAAGGCCACTTTAGTGTCAGCATCTTTGACACCTCAGTATTTTGCATACTGAGCTTTTTGCCCAGTATGAAAAATATATGCCACCATGATAAAATTGATAAATACAGATCCATTGTTCATCCACCATCAGATTAGCTGTAATTTATCAGGAAACACTTGGTAATCAGTGGTTGTATGATGGCCATATTCTTAACCCCTTACCGACATGTGACGTAATAGTACGTCACATGTCGGGTCCCGATGCATGGAGAGGACTCCTGGGCCCTCTCCACAGCCAGTAAGTCTTTGCTGCATATTGCAGCAAAAGCTTACCGGTACCCCTGCGATTGGTGCCGGCACTGATCGCGGGTGTTTTCCTGCTGATTGCCGCCGGCTATGGTGCCAGCGGCTTCAAAAAGATGGCGGTGCGTGGCGTCATCGGGGAACAGCGATCCATCGCCATGGTAGCTTCGGGTTTCACGAAGACCCAAAGCTACTTCGGTAGTAAAATACACATATACTGCCATACTACTCCATGCCCCCAGTAGACATTTCATACCCGCCTCTACATTCGTAATTTATATCTTGTAGCGCAACTCCAGCATCAGTAGAGCTACTGCGCGCATTGTGATCAACTGTGCATGTGCAGTGCTCACGGGCAGGCATGTGACGTACTATTACGTCACATGTCGGGTCCCGGTGCATGGAGAGGGCTTGCGGGCCCTCTCCACAGCCAGTAAGTCTTTGCTGCATATTGCAGCAAAGGCTTACCGGTACCCCCGCGATCGGTGCCGGCACCGATCGCGGGTGTTTTCCTGCTGATTGCCACCGGCAAAGGTGACTGCGGCTTCAAAAAGATGGCGGTGCGTGGCGTCATCGGGGAACGGCGATCCATCGCCATGGTAGCTTCGGGTCTCACGAAGACCCAAAACTACTTCGGGTTAACCCATTCATTACAATGTGCTATCAGCACATTGTAATGTATGAGTAGTAAAATACACATATACTGCCATACTACTCCATGCCCCCAATAGCCATTTCATACCCGCCTCTATATTCGTAATTTATAGCGCATCTCCAGCATCAGTAGAGCTGCTGCGCGCATTGTGATCAACTGTGCATGTGCAGTGCTCACGGGCAGGGGGAGATTCTCCAGCATAGGGGCAGGATCAATATATATATATATGGAACATAGAAAGGGGACTATATATATATATATATATTAGGAACATAGAAAGGGGACTAGCCCTCAGGCCTGGAGTGCTATGAGGCTATTACACAGAATAGACTCATAGCGCATTTTCCTAAAGCATTGGCTTTAAGTGGCAATCTTACTAAAGGTTAATTACTCCCTTTGCTTCCTTGGTTCCTAGCACACTTTGCTTCCTTGTGCAGGGTTTGCCAAGTGCCAAGGACATAAACCCCAAAAGGAAAATATAACAAACCATTATTATTTAGTATTGTATTTTGTATTGTATTATTTAATCCATTTTATGATTTATGGGGTCGATATGGCAGTATAATACGACCTCTTGGAAGAGTTTGTCGCACCACACATACTAATTGGTGGTTAGAGTATATTTCCTAGATCACAAGGGTCCAACTGTTGGAACCCACAGTTTTCAGAGACCTTAAAGGGGTATTCCCATCTGGGCATTTACATTTAATTAAATTCATTTGCCATATGTAAACATTTCTTCAATTGGATGTTATTAAAAAAAATGTTCCTGTGTGAAGATAAATGTAGTTATTCTGTCCCTTAGAAACGAGATACTTTCCTCGGATGCGACCACGTCATACTCTGGCAGCGGTGGCCAGACTTGCGCTATAGTCCTGCCAAACCACCAGGATTCAGCAATCACTACCACAGGACGGCTGTGCGACATGTAGTAACTCCCGGACATTTTATATACAATAACCTTTTGTTTCTTTCTGCACTCAGTCTATCAGACGTGGCCGTATCCGAGGAAGCTATCTCGTTTCTAAGCTGGCTACATTTATGATAAATTATCTTCACACAGGAACATTTTTTTTAATAACATCCAATTGAAGAAATATTTATATATGGCAGATTAATGAAACTGAATGTAAGTGCCCAGATGAGAATACCCCTTTAAGTTCCCCTAAATCAACCCTGCAAATGTCAGTACACATGCATGTCTATGGATGAATGTTGCACTGCTCAGGCATGAATAGGGGTTCCTTTTTTCAACAGTTACTTTCGTATTCTCCTGATTTGTGGAAGTTCTTGCAGTGATCCAACACATCTTCTATCCTGTGGATAAGGAAAGTTTTTTGTATAGAACAATCCCCTTAAACCTAGTGGTAATTGAATACTTTATATTATTTTGTTATCATATGATGCTTTTGTACAGGTTGTATATGGTACTGTTATCTTGGAATTATATGGCAGTAAAAAGTAATTTCCTATTATTAAAAACTGAAATGGAGAGGATTAAGGGTCCTAAGGGTAGTCTAAAACACTTTGGGAGGGATTTATCAGAGCTAGTACCCCACTTTTCTTGCATACTAACACTAAAATAGTTTTCCCCCTTATGCCAACTCCATATCGAGAGGGCATGGAGGGACGTGAAGGGGCCTCACCCTGTGGTGGATTAGGCCAGTGTGGCTGCGCTGTAGCTATAGCCTGCACCAGGAAATGGTGCAAGATATAGCGCAACTCTATGCCAGATAAGACCTGGTGTAGAAAGGCTCCACCAAATGATGGCTGTTGGATATGTCAGAAGGTCGGAGCCTCTAGCTATTTCCGGTATGGTAACAGGGGCAGGGTTTACATCATGCGCTGGACCCTCTTTGTCTTTTCATGCATACACATCTGCAATTTTTCAACCTTCTTGTTCTTAGTCTGTAAAGGGTGCGTCTTATCTAGGGTATTTATGAAAATGCCATAAGATATTAACTGATAGATGCAGGTTCACTATCAAGGAGTCAGCCTAAATATCTGAGCAAGCACCCTTAGCTATTTTTCACCACTCGCCATGATACCAAGGGAGAATGTTGAAATGTTAGAAATAACTGGTCTGGGTATACCCCTTTAAGACTATAATCCCATAGTGTACTTTACTATTGTACATCTGTCTATGCTTCTCCCATTCCCAGGCATTTTTTAAGAGCACAAAACAAGTCATAATATTGGGAGAAGGTCTTATTGTGTGGCCAGAACACACAAAGTATTACTATATAATTATTTACATATAATGTATATACACTTATATATTACTTTTTGAATCTCATCAGAACAACAATATTATTCCAACATTTTCTCTAACAGCTGTATCCCTCACAATGTTCCTTTTTAAAGATTTTGGCACTCTTTCTAATGTAGAAACTCTACCCTACTTCAATTATACGTCATCACTATAAAACAATATTGTTTAAGCTGTTGACACAGAGATCTTCTAGAGCACACATAAGAAAGGGCAGGAAAATGACAATGACTAGGCAAACGAAAATGATATACCAGAAAGCTCTAATGAAAGGAACTAAGCTGTAAGGACGTAAGCTATAATTTCATGGTTTAAGACAGACTACTATGCAGGGTGACCTCTATAAATAGACCTGTAGTGTCCATCCGCTTATGTTACCAGTCTTTTCTACAATTTTATTTACAGCTAAATGGATGATGACCATAGAAAAATATGTATTGTGACCTTATCTTCAATATAATTTATTAATGAAACAAATGAAGGAAACACATAGAAAAATAATATGATAAGAATGGGGGGCCTAGGGCTAACCAGTGAAATTGATGCTGGGGACCCACCTACTGCTACTAACTGCTATTAGGCTACATTCACATTAGCCGGTGCTTGCCGGCCCAAGGCTTAAACAATGGGGCACATTTACTAAGAATGGTTCAAACTGCACTAGGTATGGCTTGCCTGTGTATAATGCAGGGTCCGCCAGATTCATGATTTCTGGCGCACATTCTTCATGAATCTTGCATGGGGCTTGCATGTTAAACTTGCATGTTAAATCTGGCACATGGTCCAACTGAGCACTGGAACACCCCCTAATTTGTGTCGCATGATGACTAGTGCAGCCGCGTCACAAATGGGTCACTTGCAACACATTTGTAGTACACTTTTTAAATACCTTCGCAAGTGTTTGCGCTAGAAAGAACATGCAAAGTCCACCAGAAAACTGGCGCAAAGCCCTTCGTAAATGTGTCCCAATGTGTTCATTGCGTTTTGAAATACATTGCAAATGCATTGGGCAAAATGCATAATTATTAATGATGATAAAAACACTGATGTGTCTTGAGTTGTGTTTTTTTCCCATTATGTTTGCAATCTGTTTTAAATGTTTTGCAGACGCATGGGGGAGATTTACTAATCTGTCTCAGGCAGAATTCTGTAGTGATTTTCACTTACAAAGCTGTTTACAAATGGTTTTAGACAGTTTTCAGGAACTACCACAAATAGTTCAACAAAAGGGGCCCCTTACAGTATGTTCTTTAATCTCCAACTTACAGTGTGGCCCCTTCATCTTGTTGACCCCCTCATTTGTGGCCCCTCTAATCATTATGCCACTCACATACTGTGCACCCTATCCTCCTTGAAGTGTAATTAAAAAAAAATAATAAACACAAGATACTCACCTTTCTACACTCCTCAGCAGCTCTCCTTTCTTCTTATTTCTCTGCCTTTGTGTACAGGCCAGCTGATGACATCATCACATCACGAATGCTACACACCTAAGCAAAGAGACACAATGATGTTGTCGAGAGCTGAGAGCTCTCTGTAACATCATTGATTTCAACTCTGTGTCCAGAGAATGCAGATAGAGTTGAAGTCTCCGAAGGAGTCAGCAGGGGTGGAGACACGACAATCGAGGAGCGGAGTCAGCAGGTGTTGGGGCCCAGCAGTGTTTTCACCGGTACACCAGTGGGCCAGTACAACCCTGCCTACGAGTATTGCACAGTACAGAAAGACTAGTTGTTTGATATCTAAGAAGCTAGACCGATGACCTATAGTTTAGCAACTATTTAAATGACCCTCTATTTACAAGATATGCTATAACAAGGTGATCACAAAAAAATGGGACAGGGGTTGAGCAGAAGGTTGAACATGTGTCCTGACATTTTATTTTATGGCTGTGTTGTAAATTGTGCACTCCCATTCCCTGTCTATGGTAGTGCCAAAGATAGCTGAGTGCCATGCTTGGTCAGGTGGTAACACTCTCCAACCAGCATCCAACTTGCTTTACAATATTACAAGGAGTATCACTGGACAATAACATTTGGCATGCTTAACTCTTGCCTTACCAGGCAGTGGCTTCAAGTTGCAATTGCTAAGTTTACCTAGCAGGAGCTTCTGGATGAGTTGCACAGGCTCACCAGATAGATCCTGACAAGAAGAGGGCGCTTTTTGCAACAACCATCTTGCCTATGCATTGGCAGGGGTGTTGCATACCCCCTTGGTAATTAAATCCGCCGACCACGGCTCAGCTATGAACCGGCTGGAATATAGGCTAAAGCTGTCCAGCAGCATACATCTTCCAGATGGTCCACACACACTACAACCTGTAGGGGTGCAAAATAAAGTGCACTTTGGGTGAAGTGCTTGGCTATGTGCGCTGCAGGGGAGACAAACTGCTCATGGTTCTGGCTATAGGAACCGGGGTTGTGTCGGACTAAGCTATCACCCTTAAACCAACTCTTTTCTTAGGTGAGGCATGGTGTCATGTCCTGTAATCCACTCCTTACACCAAGGTCTGAAATTTGTCCTAGGACACATCACCAAGGTGGCATGATCATATACATATAGTAAAGACAATACATAGTATACCTGCCATCTGAGGGTCCTACCCTAGTGTATGATGTCTAGGTGTCACTGCTTAGACACCCCTGGTCCCCACAAGTACAAAGTTCTGATTTTAGGCGTAAGCCTGTGGTCAGGATTTGGTAGAAATACAAACAAAAAGACGTTCCGACACAGTCTTTTCCACCTGCCTGCAAAGCCTATCAAAGGGTTAACGCAAACTGATATATAGTATTGATTAATATAATAGTGCAAACTTCTCATTGGACTTAATCAGCTCGATGGGTAAATAGCTTATAAACGTTACATAACGTTACAATGTAAATGGCTACTTTGAATACAGCAATATGCCAATGTCCTTTTTCTGTAAAAAGGAAGCATAATATACATCACATCAATATAAAGTGTCCTTATAACCTGAAAGTGAAGGCATAATATTAATGGCAATAAATTAGCACATGAGAATGTTCTTTTCCTGCAAGAGAAGGCATAAAGTGCATATTAGTAAACTTTTTACTCACAAGCAAAAGCAGAGGATCTCCTCTTGATATGATGGACACAGTACCTCTGCGTTCAGCAGAGAAAGGTGCTTTCAAAGCACAACTGGGGAGAAGTCCAGGACAGTTTCTGGCTTATGACCAAAACTGGAGAGTCCAGGAGAGTCTCTGGCTCTATAGGATATGTGGGTGCAGCCCAACTGGGAGAAATATCAAAAATCAGGAGAATATATACAATGTAAAAGTACCTGTTATGGGCTACAGGGCATCAGGGGATTAATCTTTTTCTGTCAGGAACAATCTCTGGATTCCTTGACAGGACTGCAGACTGTGGTAGAGCAAGAAGTCCTCTTTGCGCCATAGGGTGGGGCCTAGGTTCCTTCCGCCAGGAGCTGTGGCGGACTGAATTTTCAGGCTCATTGACGCAGCTTAGTCTGTGTAGACTGTTGGTTTCCACCAGGGAGCTATGGCGGGCTGGAATTACTTGCTGCATAGCACAGAGCTTGTAGAGGTTAACGCTTTCAGCGCTGCAGCAACAGATGTAGCAAAGATGACACAGTTCTTTGCAGGAATTACCCTTGTCTGTTCTACAGCATGCCAGTAAAAAAAAACAGTATCTTGTAAAGCACAATCACACTTTAACCCATATGGCAGCAGGGTTAGGTAGCACAGTGTTTACAAATTGACAGTTCAAAGTGGCAGTATAAGGCACAGAAGTAAATATCCTGTTTGTGACACTTGCAACATCCCCCACCGAGGCCTAGCCTTTCTTCTAACCCCAAGTCATCTTTAACTTTTATATCCACTGATTGCCAGTTCCCTGGACTAAAAGCATAACTCTGAAGTTACCTGGCCAAAAATTGTTTTAGCAAAGCAAGAAAGAGCCTTTGGCAACAATTACAACAATACCTACATTGTGCTGTTGGCTTCTTCCTAGCCTGAGATCTATCCCAGTATATCTATCAGCCCTTCTAATAAAAATATCTTCAGCTTCTCGTGAAGTGGGCAGGCACTTCCTGCTTGTGAAATCAGCTAAGGGCACTAACACCAGAATAGCTTTCCCTAAGGCTGGATTCACACGACCGGTGCCCGCCGTACCGTAGCACGGCGGGCACACGGCAGCGCGCGGGGAGAGGAGGAGAGGGAGAGCGCTGCTCACCCCCGCCCCTCTCCATAGGGATATTTGGCGCACGGCGCCGTATGCCCTGAGAAAATAGGACATGTCCTATTTTTTCACGGGGTACGGAGCGGTACGGTGCCGCACGCGGCGCCGCGCGGCCATCGCCGTCTATGGGGACATATATCGGCCGTATATACGTCCCCCTTGCGGTAGTGTGAATGCAGCCTAACTTCCCATAACGCTAAGCTCTCCTCTAATGCATTATCACTAGCAGCCCAGACCAGAATCTCAGGTTGAATCATCTCCATAGAGTTGCTGCTGTACAACAAAGATGTATATAGTCTTCATTCTGTGTATCTGATTGCTGTGCTGATCCTACCCCCTTCTCTTCACTGACCTGACTATAGCCTTTTAGAGAGATAGAGGAGGTTTGGATATTTGTGCACACTAAGCAGCTGCAACAGAGAAGGTGTGTGGGAATATAAGAGCAGAGGGTAGCCAGAGCTGTACTGTAGCTATTGCAGTAATAGGAAAAACTTTATAAAGTTTACAGTTATGCATTATTGCATCCCCTTTGATCGACCACTTTAAATCAAAATTTAGGCTATGAGAAGCTACAGTACACCTCTACTATATCCAATGCTGGTTGCACAAAACTCATGCATGTCCTTCAACACACCGAGGTTACCGTCTCCATGAGATTTTTTCACCTGTTACAAAATTTAACCTCTGGTCACTTATGGGTAGTTTTACTTAATTTTGTATTAACACATTAGATATTTATCTTATGCATAGAAAGATGAAACATGCATGTGACAAAATCCCGCACCCCGGATCATGTTATGGGGTGCACCTGTGCACCTGCCTTACAACGAAGCACATAAAGCCTCTCACATTTGGTTGTGGGGGTTTATACAGCTACAGACAACACAGGCCCAACATCACCATGTCTCCTCTTTAGCCACATTTCCTTCATGTGGAGTTCACCACACTGACATGTTATGTCCTTCATTGTCCCAAAATCTTGGTTCTCTGAAGGTGGGTTCACATGTTGCAGTTAACAACACTGTAATGTCCACCAGTAATGTCTTCAGAGTCCCCCAGTAATGTCCCCTCATAATGTCCTCACACAGTTCCCCTGTCAAGTGCCCCAGAGTAATGTCCTCACGCCGTCACCCTGTAATGTCCTCACACAGGTCCCCTCACTCTGTGCACTGCTCCCCCTGCAGGTGATGGGATCATGACATCATCACAGGTCCTGCAGCCTCCAGTAGTAATATCCTCCCAGAGGCTGTAGGTCCTGCAGGAGGAAGCAGTGTGCACTTTCTCATCACAAACTATGAACTGAGGACACAGATCGGGATGAGAGAGGGGAGGATGCCCAGGCAGTGGGACAAATGTCCTGCTGACCCAGGGCGATCCGGGGCTCCGGCCAAAAGATACGGGACACACGCCCTGTATCTTTTGACCTAGCGACTCCCGGCAGACAATTCCTGAATCCATTATGCTACCCTTTGTCGGCTTCTTGACTCTGAAATCCTTTTGCACCCCAAAAGTATCTAAGGACCCTGATCAAAGATTAATTGACAATAACATGATCTATGAAGGGAGAGCATGTCCAGGTAAATTTATTAAGGTATGGGGCTCTTAATGCAACTCTCTGATTACTGTATATTCTTCCAATACCCCAACTTCGATCTCTAAGATGTTGATTATGTGTTTTTCCTTTAATGTGCCTTGCTGTTGGGGATGGGAGGGGGAAATATGTATATTAGATATGGATATATCATCTGAAAGTACTGCATTTTTCAGTAGTGACCATGGAGATTGTGCACAGTTTTGCATTGCTTTGTATGTACTTCCATTTTAAGGAGATTATTCCATTGCAAACATATGACATTTTGACACACTGTTGCGTAGTAAAAGAAATCATTGAAAATCATTTAAAATGACCGTAATGCCAACAACTTTAATCTGAAAACATCAGTGGGATTGTTTAACACCATTGAAAAGGATTCATTAAACATGTAAGAATGCATCTAGTTACCAAGGCCTCAAATGGTTAAGCATGATTGTAATGTTCCTGCCTCCTTTAAAGCTGAATTACTGTCAGATATGTCACCACCCTGTTGTAATTTTTCATCTCACTTGAAACCAAATAATTTGACTGCCAAATAATAGGCTGTAAAAATGTTGGTGCTCTGCATGTATACTATATACACTGATCAGCCAGGACATTAGGGGTCAAGTCAATAACTGCAACTCTCAAGGGGTGGGTTATAAGACACGAAGTGAAAAGTAGGTTATTAAAGTTAACATGTTAGAAACAGGAAACATGGATGACTGGATCTGAGCAACTCCAAGTCTCCAGTGAAGGACACATGCTGAACTGGTGACAGGACCATGGCACACAAGGATTGTATAGTACAGAGTAGTATCAATCATAAAGATGACTACACAGATATAGCACATAAAGGTTTTTTTAGGTGCACACATTGTAAAGTGTGCAACATTACGGCAGAATCATCCACGGGTGGTATTTATAATTTCACTTCATCTGACAACGCACAAGTTTTTAATATAAAACACTTTGCCACGTGTGACTCCATTCGAGTTATTTATATGATTATCTGTCCATGTGGCTTAAAATATATTGGAAGAACCATAAGGAAACTGAAGGTTAGGGTTGGAGAACATTTTAGGAACATCAAAAATGGTAAATTAGATCATTCTTTGTCTGCCCATTATGTGAAATTTCATCAAAACAATCCCAAGGGTACTAAGTTTTTTACCCTTGAACAGGTATCCACACATTGGAGAGGAGATGATCTAGAAAAGAAAATGAGCCAACGAGAATCCTTTTGGATTTATCAATTAAAAACCCTGATCCCGATGGGACTCAATGCAGACTTTGAGATTAAATGTTTCCTCTAGTATCCCCCTGCAACTGAGTATGAGGTTTATAATCACTATTGAACACTAAACACAGAGCACTTTAATTTTTGCACATTAGTATTAATACATAATCTACCTCATATTTTATGTTGAATGTTATACATATATATCTATGTTAGAATGGAAGAATACTTTGTTATTCATTACGGAATTCATATAAGAAGGAAGTTACTGATAAGATGAAAAATAATTTTTTAGTATTAATACCTTCTTACATTTATATAGTTTGATATGTTTTTAGTACGTTTTTAATATGTATGTTCCCCCTCCACTTGGATGTCTCATCCAAGTAAATCTCACTGATGTAGTCTGGGAGAGTAATTACTATAAAGAGTCAACAATGCATGCACGTCGGTAAGCCCCGGAAGAAGCCGTGGAGGCGAAACTCGGAGTCGGGCGAGGAAAACCGAACGTGCATTTTTAAATTACTAAAGGCCTTATTTTAACTTTTGTCTGTGAGTATATTGAATAAATGTTTCAACTTAATTACCACAAAAAGTTGTCTGCACTATCGCGTGTTATCTTCTCTTCCTTTTGACGAGTGAACCGGAGTGACCGCGAAATTTGTGGAACACACCACACGGTGGCAGCAGTTCCTGGTCGGAGGATTTTACCCACGCACTGGTAACAAACAACGATCCGGAGTTTTCGTCCAGCAAGACCGGAGGAAAGCCGAGTGAGAGCGTGGAATACGAGCACACCTTTTTCCATCAAGAAAGGTACTGTCTAATCTAACTTCACTCTTGGCGCTTGATGTGCGCTAATAAAGAGCAGGCAAGGACGTTGATGCGGTGAACAATATACTTCTTTCTTCTGTTGAATTGGTCACAGCCCCCCCCCCCCCAGTATATAGCCTGCCAGCCCCCTGGATTATATAGCCTGCCTGCCAGCCCCCTGGAGTATATAGCCTGCCTGCCAGCCCCCTCGAGTATATAGCCTGCCTGCCAGCCCCCTCGAGTATACAGCCTGCCTGCCAGCCCCCTCGAGTATATAGCCTGCCTGCCAGCCCCCTCGAGTATACAGCCTGCCTGCCAGCCCCCTCGAGTATACAGCCTGCCTGCCAGCCCCCTCGAGTATACAGCCTGCCTGCCAGCCCCCTCGAGCATATATGTATGGGTAAGCCCCGGAAGAAGCCTTGTAGGAGAAACTCGGAGTCGGGCGAGGAAAACCGAACGTGCATTTTTAAATTACTAAAGGCCTTATTTTAACTTTTGTTTGTGAGTATATTGAATAAATGTTTCAACTTAATTACCCAAAAAGTTGTCTGCACTATTGCGTGTTATCTTCTCTTCCTTTTGACGAGTGAACCGGAGTGACCGCGAAATTTGTGGAACACACCACACGGTGGCAGCAGTTCCTGGTCGGAGGATTTTACCCACGCACCGGTAACAAACAACGATCCGGAGTTTTCATCCAGCAAGACCGGAGGAAAGCTGAGTGAGAGCATGGAATACGAACACACCTTTTTCGATCAAGAAAGGTACTGTCTAATCTAACTTCACTCTCGGCGCTTGATGTGCGCTAATAGAGAGTGGGCAAGGACGTTGATGCGGTGAACAATATATCTTTTTCTTTGGTTGAACTTTTAGGTGTTTTGGACTTTCTCACCTGTGTTCCCCTTTCACATTTGGCCAGTACCCAGAACACTGTGTACATGTCCACCTGTAATGTCTCATAGTCCCCTGTAATGTTCCTGCATACATTCCCTCACTCCGTCGTCCCTGTCTAATTGCCCACAGAGTATGTCCTCGGGACGCCGTCACCACAACCCAAACTGTAAGTCCCACACAGTCCCCTCACCCTGTGCACTGCTCTCACTCCCTACGTGCAGGCTGATAGGATCAGGACACATCACCATCCGGTCCCTGTGCAGCCTCGCATAGTAAGTTCCTCCCCCATGAGGCTGTTCGGTACCTGCAGAGGAAGCAGTGGTGCACTTTCTCATCACAACTATGAAACTGAGGACCAGATCGGGATGAGATGAGGGAGGATGCCCAGGCAGTGGGACAAATGTCCTGCTGACCCAGGCGATCCGGGGCTCCGCCAAAGATACGGGACACACGCCCCTGTATCTTTGACACTAGCGACTCCCGGCAGACAATTCCCTGAATCCATTTGCTACCCTTTTGTCGGCTTCTTGACTCTGAAATCCTTTTGCACCCCCAAAAGTATCTAAGGACCCTGATCAAAGATTTAATTGACAATAACATGATCTATGAAGGGAGAGCATGTCCAGGTAAATTTATTAAGGTATGGGCTCTTAATGCAAACTTCGATCTCTAAGATTTGATTATGTGTTTTTCCTTAATGTGCCTTGCTGTTGGGGATGGGAGGGGAAATATGTATTTATATATGGATATATCATCTGAAAGTACTGCTTTTTCAGTAGTGACCATGGAGGATTGTTGCACAGTTTTGCATTGCTTTGTATGTATTCTCCATTTTAAGGAGATTTATTCCATTGCAAACATAGAACATTTGACAGCAACTGTTGCGTAGTAAAAAAATCATTGAAAATCATTTAAAATGACCGTAATGCAACAAACTTTAATCTGAAAACATCAGTGGGATTGTTTAACCCATTGAAAAGGATTCATTAACATGTAAGAATGCATCTAGTTACCAAGGCCTCAAATGGTTAAGCATGATTGTAATGTTCCTGCCTGCCTTCCTTAAAGCTGAATTACTGTCAATTTTCACCACCCTGTTGTAATTTTTCATCTCACTTGAAACCAAATATTTGACTCCAAATAATAGGCTTGTAAAATTTGGTGCTCTGCATGTATACTATATACACTGATCAGCCAGGACATTAGGAGCACAGACAGGTCAAGTCAATAACTGCAACTCTCAAGGGGTGGGTTATAAGACACGAAGTGAAAAGTAGGTTATTAAATTAACATGTTAGAAACAGGAAACATGGATGACTGGATCTGAGCAACTCCAAGTCTCCAGTGAAGACACATGCTGACTGGTGACAGGACCATGGCACACAAGGATTGTATAGTACAGAGTAGTATCAATCATAAGATGACTACACAATATAGCACATAAGTTTTTTTTAGGTGCACACAGTTGTAAATGTGCAACATTACGGCAGAATCATCCACGGGTGTATTTATAATTTCACTTCATCTGACAACGCACAAGTTTTTTATATAAACACTTTGCCACGTGTGACTCCATTCGAGTTATTTATATGATTATCTGTCCATGTGGCTATATATATTTGAAACCATAGGAAACTGAGGTTAGGGTTGGAGAACATTTTAGGAACATCAAAAATGGTAAATTAGTCATTCTTTGTCTGCCCATTATGTGAAATTTCATCAAACAATCCCAAGGGTACTAAGTTTTTTACCCTTGAACAGGTATCCACCACTTGGAGAGGAGATGACTAGAAAAGAAAATGAGCCAACGAGAATCCTTTTGATTTATCAATTAAAACCCTGATCCCGATGGGACTCAATGCAGACTTTGAGATTAATGTTTCCTCTATATCCCCCTGCAACTGAGTATGAGGTTTATAATCACTATTGAACACTAACACAGAGCACTTTAATTTTTGCACATTAGTATTAATACATAATCTACCTCAGATTATATGTATGAAGTATTCAACTAAAATATATGTTAGAATGGAAGAATACTTTGTTATTCATTACGGATTCATATAAGAAGGAAGTTACTGATAAGATGAAAATAATTTTTTAGTATAATAACCTTCTTACATTTATATAGTTTGATTGTTTTTAGTACTTTTTTATATTATGTTCCCCCTCCACTTGGATGTCTCATCCAGAAATCTCACTGATGTAGTCTGGGAGAGTAATTACTATAAAGAGTCAACAATGCATGCACGTCGGTAGCCCCGGAAGAAGCCGTGAGGCGAAACTCGGAGTCGGGCGAGGAAACCGAACGTGCATTTTTAAATTACTAAAGGCCTATTTTACTTTTGTCTGTGAGTATATTGAATAAATTGTTCAACTTAATTACCACAAAAGTTGTCTGCATATCGCGTGTTATCTTCTCTTCCTTTTGACGAGTGAACCGGAGTGACCGCGAAATTTGTGGAACACCACCACACGGTGCAGCAGTTCCTGGTCGGAGGATTTTACCCATGCACTGGTAACAACAACGATCCGGAGTTTTTCTTCCACAGACCGGAGGAACCGAGTGAGAGCGTGGATAGCACACCACCACTTTTTCCATCAAGAAAGGTACTGTCTAATCTAACTTCACTCTTGGCGCTTGATGTGCGCTAATAAGACAGGCAAGGACGTTATGCGGTGAACAAAACTTCTTTCTTCTGTTGAATCTTTGGTGCTTTTGGACTTTCTCACCTGTGTTCCCCTGCGCCGCCCCCCCCCCTATCGAATGTTTTTTCTTTTACATAACAGGTTAAGGTTTGAGCTTTTGTGAAATTTTTGTTATTTACACAAGGATCTTTGCTGCATGTAGTCCAGTCCAACAGAAAAACTGCTGTATATCAAAATTGATCTATTTTAGTGACATGATATATGGTCAAATGATATATGTTATCTCAACTTATGTTTTACATCTTTATTTACCTGACATTGTGGACGGACTGTGGACAGACCGTGGCAGCTGTAACAGACCTAGTGGCTGAGACAGAACCATCTTCATGCTGAAAATACGCAATTATATACCTTATCATATAATATTACATCTGCCTTACAACAAAAACAAAATACATCATTGGCTTGCTATCTCCATCATGCCCTCTCCCTACCTGAACCTCAATCTTTCTAAAATTAGAATCTTCCCTTTCCTTACAATTAAAACCTCTAAAACCCAAATTGTTACATTGATCCATAAGACAGTGAATCAGAGTATCTCTTTACTAATATGTCTTCGGCTTACTAAATGCTCTGATCTAAAATGTATGCTTTATGCAGCAACCAGTCTCATCTTTACACAGATGCCTCCACTCTGTGTCAGTCAGTCACTGCACTGCTGCCAATCACCACCCAGATACAATTTAACCCATTCACAACTGTCATATGGCTATAAACGTCCTTTTCACATACCCCATGCAGGTAGCACGTTTATAAAGGACATGATGGCCACATTCAAATGGCTATTTCTCCTGAACCTGGGCACCTAGGTGTCATATTAAACAGGACATCAGGATTGTGCATGGATACTTCATAGAACTGGAGATATCCACTGATAAAGTTGCAATAAAAAAATCAAATTTTTATATACAGCTTTGTATTTACGACTAACAATAACAGTGAATATATCAGTTTATGTGAAACATCAAACAATCTTGATATTAAAGGGGAGATTCTCCCAGTTAATATATGACACCAGAATTGTGTTTCTATTGTGCCGACTAATTTTTGTAAACCCTAAGGAGTTCCTATTGTTTCATCTGACCAGGTTATTAGTCTGTAATGTGTTTTTTTTTTGTATATGTATTTCATGATTTGTAAAGCGCTGCAGAATATGATAACGCTACATATATAAAGATTTCTTCTTATCTTTCAACCAAAAACTGCACCATATGTACAGGAGGGGTGCAAAGCTTTATGTAAAAATTCACCAAAAAGTTATGCAAAGTTAGACTACACCACTGCCAAATGTCTGTCCCACTAACTTCTTGTGACCTTTCTATTCATTTGACAAAAAAAAACCTTTTAAACTATTCTGTAATTACTGTATGATAAAACGTTCTTCTAATACCAAAAGCAAATAGCCATGAAATGGGATACACAAATACTGACTACAAACCGGTCAAATCAAGGAAATGGTAGTGCATTATCATATAACACACGCGTAATGTAACACACTCTTTTGTCACTTCCAAGAATAGGAAGAGTACATTATGTACCGAAAACCTTATTCAAGATACTCAAGTGACATTAAGAAAATGACGACACAGCAGAAGTACAATATAAAACTCTTTACAATGTGTGTTCTTTCCATTGTGGTTTTATGTTGGTTAGTGAGTATCATGCTTAGTAGTCTTTCCATTTATACAAGCACAGTATATCCCCTTATCCGCTTAAAATAACATAGCCTTCAATTATTAATATATTAGCAAGAGAAGAAAATAAGCAGAAACATATTTAGTTCAAGGAAAGAAATAGCCTCATAAGGGGCAATAATATTTTTATTGTTTAAATGTTTTATAGTATATTCTTCCACCTGCTGCTAAAGTTCTCTTTCTTTCATAATTCTTATCAATATAAACTCTCCAAATACATAACCAATAATGTTGCTTTTATAATCCCTTGTACATTTTCTGCAACGCAAGGGTGAAAGGGGCCTTACAAACAGTGTATGGCTGGGGTCCATTAGGCCCAATTGGTTAGCCTGACTTACAATGTGTTTATAATTATTATAAACATTATATAAGTGCCATCATATTAGGCAAATACAAAACAAGATATCACAGCCAAGTATAATAAATAGCAGTTCAAATAAAAGTTACTACTCGCCAAAGCTTCCACTCCATTAGGAAGAAGGGGTGATACAAGAGGTGTAACTGTAATTTATAAGGTTTCAAAGCTTTATAAAGCTGCATGAACCAGTCACCAGTCCAAATCTTATATAGTAGAGCAGTAAACAAAAGGAATTAAAGTAAGCAAATGTGATACGATGTGTTTCAATTGGTATTGTATTGATGGGCACCCCTCTCTTCCCTAGCACATCCGAGGCAAGTCACCTTACCTGTCCGTGTTCCCATGATGTCTCCGGTGTCTGCCGATTGGCGCCGGAAACCCCATTAATTTAATAAATAGCAGTCCCTTTCCTGCATACCCCGCCAGATCCAAGTGCCCCAAGCCCTAGAGAAAGCTTGTTCCTTATGCCCTACGCTTGTATTGTGAATTCCCGTTGTGACCCCGGTTCCTTTCCTGACTACGCTCCTCTGCTGCCAGCCCTGACCCTCAGTTCTGCCACTGACTTTGAACCAGTGCTGCTTGTCCTGACTTCCTGCCTGTCCCCAACCTCGATTCTGCTCTACAACTCTGTACTTCGCCTTGGCCACCACTGTGAGCAAGTCATGCCTGTGGAGCGACCTTGTGGTATCCTGCCGCAGCAAGACCAACCCGCTTTGCAGCTCTAGTAAAAAGTGGTGCTACTTAGATTCTGCTCCCAGGTGTTGGCTTACGTCATCACTCGCTGTGGTACAGTGGTCCACTACCCCCGATCCTCACAACGGCCAATAGCCTTCAGATAAAAAGATGAGCCTGGAGGCAGCATTCAGGATAAAGTGTTGTTAAATTTACGACAGGAAAAGCACTTTTCACATAGCATGAGAATTGAAATTTCCTATGAATATTATAACAGATATGTTAAGTGATCACATCTAATATATGCCAGGTATCCGGAAGAATCTAGCTGTTGTATATTGGAGGACTGTAACTCAATTTCGAAAAAAGCATTACAGATCCTAGTGGCAGATAATGGATATCTTCTATTGGGATACGTTGCTTCATTGATTTGTAGTTTCATCTCAACAGCTGGTCATAAAAACACTAAAAACTACTAGTTTTGCCTTTAGCAAAATGTAATTGAAATCAATAAAACTGTTGACTGTTAGGTATTACAACATTGTAAGATAGTGAAGGCAAATACCAGCATATGAAGCCTAACAAAACAGAATCAAGGGATTGAGCTACACACAATAAATATTACATCTGCTTCTCAGAGTTTCTCTTGCAAAAATAAACTTCTTAAACCCTTAATTCTTCCTGCTCTGTGAGCTGCAGAATTGCTAGTCACTACCGATGCCCAGCCTAGATTCCTCCGTTGGAGGACATAATTGCATACTTTTATTTTTCCAAAGGGATGTCACATATTGTAAATTCTTTTTGCCTCAGAGACATAAGACAGCTCGCTTAGATGTGATTGTAGAAGGAATTTTAATGGATTAAAATTTTGCATATGAACGAGGGAAAACTTTAAAAAAAAACTGTGATATGTAGTGATCTCTAAAAACATTTATCTTTAGAGAGGAATGTCTTATAGTTTCCGGCACACTGTTGACATCAAATAATACTATGTAGTAGTATACAGTGCCAAAAATGAAGTGTGCACTTACCCTATGGAAATCTACCATTAAAATCAAGCAGGACCAGCAAACCAAGGCAATCAGGAAGTGCTCACTGCACAAATGCTGAGGGAGTCAGGGGGAGGTGAGACAGTGTAACAGTCTGTAAAGCCATATTAATGAAGGCCTAGGTAGCCCTTAAAGCCCATTAGCATACTTTTAAAGTTGATTTTAGAAGGAAGGAGGCCATGGATAATACATATCAGAAGATCCCCACAGGCACAGTGGAAGGATCAATGAGTAAGTGTCCCTGGTTTATCATGCTTGATTTTCACAGTAGATTTCCTTTAAAAGAAATATGCCATCAAAATCAAGCATGATAAACTTCTTACATTTGTTATCCGTGGTCTCATTCCTTCTAAAATAAACTTTTAAGATTATGTAAATGAGCCTGAAAGGCTCTGGGGTGGCCTCTCCACGCTGTAGATTCACAGACTGTTAGACTGACTCACCATCTCCCTCTGCTCCTGCTCAGCACAAGAAGCCCACAGTGGGAGGGAGAAGTGCTGGTGCACAGTGTTACGGCTTGTGAATTTGCACCACGAAGGGGCTCTGGGAACCACCCCGGTAGCCTTTCAGGCTCATTATCATAATTTTAATAGCTATTTTTAGAAGGAAATAGGACATGGATAACAAATATAAGAAGATTACCACAGTCACAGTGCCTGGATCTATGAGTAACTGTCCCTAGTTTATAAAGATGGACTTTGGGGGATGCATGACAATTATGGGAAAACAACCATCAATCTCTAGTGCTTCAGACATTATTGGTAAATCCACCACTTAGTATGTGCAATGTACAAGGGCTTCACACAGATGCTGCACTAACTATTAAATTGTTGGTGCTGAAGCCCGGCCAGAAGACAGGAAGTGGTAGCATCATATTTTATATAATGCGAGGACACCCTCCTGTACAAGATGTGCAGCCTGTGGGATCAGCATTACTTACAATCCAGTTTCCACAGGCTGCACACGCTCACATGCGGGTGTTCTACCCAAGACTGTGAATCCAGAAACTATTTGCAGTCACAGAGTTTGTTTCCATTAACACGATAACACAATTTGCAAACATATAAAATGATTAAAGTGAATAGCCATAATAATAATACTAATAAAAAGACACAAATAGTTGTATTCTAATGGTGGTATATTATTTTATGTAAGTGACCAGAAACTGAATTCCCATTTAATAATTTTCATTTTCTCATATTTACATTGCACATATCATTTCAGTAATACTATTTATAAGAATAGCATTTTTGTAGAAAGTTTATAATTCTTGTTTGCCAGGTCCATTATTAGAAGGTAAGTGAAGCCTTATGTAATACATTTTTATGTAAACGTTTCTATAGCAACCATAGATTTGTCACATAGAGTAGAAAACATGAGGTTATACATTGCTATGGATGTAAACTTTAGATAATCCTTGTTAGTCTTCCGATAACACAGAAGAGATTATAACCAAACCGATCAAGCTGTATACTGTACTAAATAATTGTACATATCAGAGATGACTGCCATAGAACAGAATATAACTAGAATAAATTCTGATTTGATGGACTGGATTTTCCAGTATGAATATTTAGGTTCATTCGATGTTGCCTATTCCAGTGCCTTGTCATGGAAGTAGATGTGAATTGTATAGATGGTGTGCTCTCTTGACCATAAAAATTGGCATTGGATCCATTTTAACCCTGTCATAGTACAGTTGCAAACCAAAGAGTGTTATCGTCAGGCCATCAACAAGGGAACGTGACACACACACACACACACACGTTACAAAGATAGACCTGCTCCATCTTTTGTCTGCTCAGTCAGCCAATGCATGTGTGCTAGCCACTAGATTAAAAGCCTAGCCCATGGCTCTAAAACATGTTTGTGGGCATAAGGACTAAGTGTTCGTGTGGGTGTATGCTGAGGGGTCAGGGAGTGCCAATCTTTTGGGAGCCTCTCAGAGTAAAAAAAAAAAACAAAAAACCAATAAATAAAAATATTATATATGAACACATATACAATAAGGAAACATAAGGCATCACCATGTATAAAAATGTCCAATCTAAAATTCAAAAATAATTATCTCATGTGGCAAACACAAAATAATATCTTATGTTAATATCACACATAAAAATGGGACTAAGGCTCCATGTCTGAAAATGGCGGCTATGAGCTAGCCAAAAAAATGGGAGCTAGCTCAATTTTGCGGAGCAGATTCTCAGCTCCCTCTCCTTCTCCAGCCGGCCTGAGGTTCAAAGTACATGTCTGCGTTTATGGATGTGTGCATGGAGCCTAAAAGTGCTAAAAAATTTGTACATTTCTCAAAATGACAACTCATTCTGAAAAAAGTATACCTTACTCAGCTCCATACATGGTAAAAATGAAAAAGTTTTTCACTCAATAGACAGGAAACAATTGCTGTCTTGTATCTTATGATGCACACAATGGCCTTTACATGATCGCAAAACTTGATTTTCTCTTCTATAACTTTGCTGATCAGCAAAAACCTTTTAGATCAGACTCACATTGGTGTTTTTTTTCACATCAGTGATTTTGCAAGAAACTGAAGTGTAAAAAAGCCATTGAAAAGAATGGGTCAGTAAGGCATCACTGAAGCCAGGAAGAGAAAACCAATCTGTATATGTCCATAAGCCAGAACAGGTTCAGTGAGAAATCACTGATGTGAAAAAAATGCCAGTGTGAATCCGCTATGGAGCTTACCAATCATGTGTCTAAATCGGAAAAACCAAGTAGCAGCCAGACATAGAATGGGGATGTTTTGCTAGGGAAGAAACTGTCTAGTTGATATGTGACTTCCTCAAGCAGCTACTTTCAAGTTGACCACTTAATGAATGTACTCATTTTCTTTCTATAACATTACTGTATAGTCTGGAATCTTGATTGTACACATCACTACAGACCATAACTACTAACAGCTCACATTAAAAATAGCAGTGGGAGACCAGCAACTCAAGTCCTATGGTAAAACCTTCATTGTTACAATACAGGCTGGCCTCTGTGGTTTTTTACCAAGGTTACATTATACTATGTGAAAATTCATGGTTGGAACATGTGAAGGAAGTGAAATGTAAGGCATTTGATGTATTGCATGTATTTTATACTGGTCTGCCATCCTACATTCACTTACTTGCCCATCATGCCTCTACAGCATACCATATATGTGGGATCTGATAATATTACAGTCATTGCTAAGATCTAATAAATTGGCTAAAATGTGAAATGCACATCATCCCCTTTTAGGCACCATCTACTTACCTTGTGGTCAGATAAACATCTAAGCTGAACATCAACCAACTGTTATCCAATCTTTGAAATCTACAGATGCAGGGGTCTTCTGGGCTTTACCATGTGCTGCCTCTATTCCTTGATAATCGTTAGCAAATTATTAAACTGCACTCCTTCTGCCTTCTGATATTGACCTCAGCTATAAACTGCTGCATCAGTAGTGATGTTACATTGATTGCACACTCATGCTGCATCATAATACTGGCCTCAGCTGATCAACTCGCCACATTAGTGGATTTTACATTGATTGCCAAACTCCTGCTGCATCATAATACTGGCCTCTACTGAACACACCTCTGGCGCCAGTCGATGTTACTATGGTGGTGCGCTCCTTCTCCTGCTCCTTCTGATCTCTCCTTGGGTGCTGGAAACGCTGCAGCAGTAGGTGATGGTACATCAATGGTCAGCACTCTTACTGGCAATCTAATACTGGCCTCACTGAACCCATCTGCAGCAGTACTGAGTTTACTATGGTGGTGCGTCTCCTTTCTACGCCCTCCTGCAGAACCAGATTCTAGGCTATAAACTGCTGCAGCAGTAGTGAGTTAACATCAATGGCACACTTACTCATCATAATACGGCTCAAGCTGAACACATATGCTGCAGCAAGAACTGAGTTTACTTATGGTGTGCGATCCTTTCGCCTCCTTTACACCTTCCCTGTAGCTATATAAGCTGACTGCATGCGTAGTGATGTTACATCACATGACACACTCTTACTTGTCATCATATACGTGGCCTCAGCGCACACACTCGCACGTACTGATGTTACTATGTGGTGCGCTCCTTCTGTCCGTCATGACTCTGGCCTCAGCATTAAACTTGCTGGTCACAGTGGATTGTTAGCATTGATTGCACACTCTTGCTGCATCATAATACTGGCCACAGCTGATCATATCTGCAGCAGTAGTGATTTTACATTGATGGCAAACTCCTGCTGCATCATAATATTGGCCTCAGCTGAACCACTGCAGCAGTACTGATGTTACTATGGTGGTGCGCTCCTTCTGCCTCCTGACACCTTCCTGAGCTGTAAACTGCTGCAGCAGTAGTGATGGTACATCAATGGCACACTCTTACTGCATCATAATACTGGCCTCAGCTGAACAACATCTGCAGCAGTACTGATGTTACTATGGTGGTGCGCTCCTTCTGCCTCCTGACACCTTCCTGAGCTATAAACTGCTGCAGCAGTAGTGATGTTACATCAATGGCACACTTACTGCATCATAATACTGGCCTCAGCTGATCACATCTGCAGCAGTACTGATGTTACTATGGTGGTGCGATCCTTCTGCCTCCGGACACCTTCCTGAGCTATAAACTGCTGCAGCAGTAGTGATGTTACATCAATGACACACTCTTACTGCATCATAATACTGGCCTCACTAACACACTCTGCTCAGCAGACTGATGTTACTATGGTGGTGCACTCCTTCTGCCCTTCTGCTCCTCCTGCCGCCTCGAGCTATAAACTGCTGCGCAGAGTGGGATGTTACATGCAATCACACTGTTACTGCATCCCATAACGTGGCCCAGCTTACACCATCTCACCTCGTACTGATGTTCTTACGGGTGCCGAATGGCGTTTCCTTCTGCCCTCCTGACCCTTCCTGAGCTATAACTGCTGCGCAGTAGTGATGTCTCATCATGGCCACTCTACTGCATCATAATACTGGCCTCAGCTCGACACACATCTGCAGCAGTCTGTTTACTATGGTGATGCTTCCTTCTTCTGTCTCATGGATCTGCCTCAGCTATAACTGCTGCACCAAGCTATGATTTTACATGGAGGCACTCTCCTGCACACAAACCACCATACTACCTCACTGCAACACTCTGGCAGCAGTAGCTTGGATTCTCCACTTGATGTCACAGGCTCCTGCTCGCATCCTAATTATCTGGCCCTCACAGCTCTAAATAGCGCAGCAGTATGATGTTACAGTGGGACCTGGCCACTCCTGCGCATCTAATACTGGCTCGCTGAACACCATCGCAGGCAGTGTGATATCACACTTGATGGCATTGCTCGCTGCATCCTAAACCGCTGAAATCTCTGACCAGTGATATGTCGCGTGGCCCATGATGTGATTGCCTGCTTAACTCAGAAGAGTTTGATACCTGTTCTGTGTTTCCATGTTAGCTTTTCAAACTTTTCTAAATAGCTATAATATAAAAAGTGAGGGCAACTAGCTTACAGGGGTATTCCAGTATCAGCAAATCATATACCAATGGATCTCAAACATTAGCTAATTTGTAATAGTTGTTATTTAAATTTTTGCTCCCCTTAGCAAAAATGCTGTGACTTAGACAGTACATGAAGATTAAATGTCTACGGTGTCCCTTCTAATCAGTCCGTTAATTTCTCCGCGCGGTCCGTCGCAGAACAGAAGATGGCCGCCTGGTCACATGTCCACATCACATTCCTGCACCTGCCTGGGCAGGTCATGTGATCACCACTATGTTTGGCTGTATCGCTTTGGTTGCAGTGCAATCTAGTATGGGCCAGTGTTGGTGATGGCAGGTACACATCATTCTATGTACACTAGCAAGAAAGTCTGTTATATCATCACCCAGGAGCAGAGAATCAAGAGGGAGGAGGAGTTACTGAGAACTAAGGATCATGGGACTTGTATTTCCCATTGCGGCCATCTGGTGTAACTTCACCTACTTTAGAGAGGACATAAATGTTGTTAATCAGAAAACAATTATTTAAGCTCCGTTTTGTGACTATGACATAGTATTGTTGTATTCTTTATTTATATCATCATGGTTTTGTTTGTCAGACGTTCATATTCCCATTCCCGGAATACCCCCTTTAAGTTTATTATTTATTTCATTATGCGTTTTATGCATGTGGCACATGTATGTGTTAATTGGTTGTCACTTTAAAGAACCATCTGAACTAAAGACTTGGCCCCTTTCACACAAATGTTTTTTATGTCCATTTTTGTGGACCCCGTATTATGTATAAGCTAGTCTTAATATTCTGGCTTTTTTTTTCCTAGTGCTTTTTATGGCCAACTAATCTCAGGTCACATTTTTAGCTAATTTTGGGGCTCTAAATTGAAGTCTACGAGTCTCACACCTTTTGCAGTTTCCTGTTCAGGTTCATCTGTTTTGCGACATTTTTGAGTTCGTTCTTACTAAACACACACAACAGTAACTAGAAATCACCACGGCCATTGAATCTGCTTTCCTTATTTTATAGAACCACAAAACATATGACATAATGACATACAAACCGTTATTGTGAATGAAGAATAAAAATCCAAGTCCAAGGGCGGCACTCACACCAGGCACAGACATGAAGTTCCTCTGGCAGCGGCATGTGGCGACTACAAGCTACAGACAAGTCTTTATCTGGGGAGGCACAGCAGATCTAGAGATGTAGGAGACCTGATTTCATTGTGTGCATGGCATCTCTGATCTGTCTCATCTCTCTTTCTATGTCTATGTCTTTTACTAGTAATGTGCAGAAGCAAATGAAAGTGTATATAAACCTTGTACCCTCGATAATCTAACACATTGTCACCACCAGAACTAGATGCCATCATAAGTGTCGCTTAGAGAGTCCCTGCCCACACCCTGGTTATTTACACTGACCATCACTAAGTGACGGAGCTGAAACCAAGCAATAACCTGAGTAAATTGTGAAGGCAAAGTGTTAAAAATTATCTTTATTATGTTAACATCACTAGGGATTAAAATTTGAGACTTTTTTTCATGGGAAACCCCTTTAACGATTGAACGGTACAAAATAATGATAGTGTATATGGCTACTTTTCTTGCATGTCAATATCTGTCTGCAAGTAAAATTATAACTATGTAACTATACTCATGATTCCCATTTTTCAATTTTATATGCAACAGAAATCCCCCTCCAGTCACTCCTTTTTTGTGTAAAGCATCCTTATCCAACATTTTTGACAGTGGATCTTTTATGGGCAATATATGGTTATATATGATATTATACTGTATAGTAGCATCAGGGCCAATGCATATTTTCCTTTTTAATTTTAGGACCTCTTGGAAAATTATTCTGCTTTGTTGAGACTAATCTGGGCTTTCCTAGAATTAAAAAGTAGCTTATTCTTGACCAATTGTTTTGATTACTTTCCATAATCTATAAATGTATTAGCCTACTGAAGTCATGCTTCTGTCTGGCAAGCATTACTTTCTCAAAAAACAACTGTTTCATGGAACAGAATGTCTTTCGGACTGTAGAAATCCTGGGCAAACACTTATCCACCTAACAACGTCAGATAGTGCTAGTCGGCATAAAAACCTTCTGTTCATTGCTAAGGCAAACAGATTTTTCGTGACATGAGATCAGTATTACCTGCAGACATCCATGCTGGTTTTATCTGCAAACAAACTGGGCGTTTGCCTGCTCTAACTACTAACTTCTTCAACGCACTGGCATACATTGGGGAAGCAGTGTAATACGTAGAAAGCCATCGCAGTGTGGAGATCAGCTATGTTACTTATTAGAAATGAGCAAAGATACACAAATCTTATACGGGTTGCCTTCTATAAGGATTGAATTTAGATAAGCCTGAGTAACAAACATATGGTCTCCATCTCTGGTCATTGAACCTACTATAATCTAAGTAGGCCTTGAACTTCCTCTCTTCATACTCATTACATTATGACCCTATCAATGCATCCATATTTGAAACCTATAATGGTGGCCAATATTATCCAGCATTCTGATGGACAAAAGTGAGCTGAAGGAAATCTACCACCAGTATCAAGGATTGTAAACCAAGCACACTTACATGCTGGTGTGTCCCCGCACTGGCAGGATCTACTCTTTTTTTTCGCTTCTTATGCCCTTGTTTTTTAAGGAACCTGTTATCACATTTGCCTAATAAACCACTACCAGTTTATTGTCCAAACAGCTTAAATAGCTTCTACTATTTGCTTTTTTTATCATTTAGTTTTGGTGGCATCATCTAGAAAAATCAACTTTGAAATGAGATGAAATTGTTGTATAAAGTCAAGGAGGTGCGAGTTTCAACACTGAAGTCAGTGGGGATCTCTGAATGCTCCCCCCTGTAATTGACATCATGCTTCTGAATTTTCAAGATCTAGTTAGTGATGTCTCTGGAAGCATTACAATCATTCCAAGAAGGTAGCTTCTGCTGAAGAGAGAGCATGTTGTCAGACCGCTTCTCCAAGCAACTGCGCTACCACAACCAGGTTTCGGTCACAACCGGGTCAAAATCAGATGGGGCAAGAGTACAGAATTGTAATAGCAAAATGAATGGTCAACAGGCAAAGCAGAAGTCGATACACATAAAGACTGAATAAACAGGAGCCATGCACGTGCCTGGGCAGAATAATTGGCAGTAATGGACACTTACCTCCAGCACTGACGTGGCTCAGCCGTTCATCCTCAAACCGCATCGCTGCAGGCAAAACGATTACAAACACACCCAGCTTTCCCAAGATCAAAATGAGCTGTCATCACAGCTCTCTGGGTTTTTTTCCAGCAGAAGCCTGAAACCTGACCATCAGTAAATTGTGAGTCTACATCATTTTTAAATATCTGCCTCCATTTTATAAAACCATTTACATCTCACTACAAAATTGATTTTCTAGATATCCACCGTACTGGGCCATGAAAGAAACAAATCTGGAAGGTGTTCAGCTGCTTGGAAATCCGTTATTGGTTTATTAATCGGTCAATTTCTGATGACAGGTCCCCTTTAAGACAAAAAGGCTTTAACAATTATGCAAAGTGAGCCTGTGGGTCTTCTGGACTCTATTAACAGCTATGGAGGCACACACCAGTTTGTAACTGTGCTTGGTTTACAATCCTTGATCTTTGTGGTAGATTTCCTAATAAAAACAAACTAAAGAGAGAATGGATCCTGGCTAACACCACCAAATGTAAGTTTCGAGGATTACAATCCTGATCTTATGACAGATTTCTTTTACAGTGACCTCCATCGTCCACAATAAAAATACAAAAAAACCCCCAAACATATGTAGTCAATGTACTGTATAGTACGACAACACTGGTGCCCTCCTTTGAATCCGGCTGTCAGGAGCTGTTCATATACCGTCACTCCGTTTGTCTAGACCTCATGATGCCATCCGTCAGATGGCTGCGTTGGTGACCCAACATACTACTGGGTCTGAATGTTTCGTATGATTTTTAAAAAGTGACAAACACCATGTGTCCAGCCCACTCCCCACCATGGCAGTGGACCCCTTCTTGCCCCATCCACGACTACATTCCATGGATGTAGTGTATTCGCCAAAACCAGCACGGATAGAAACCTCCCCCAGTTTGTACATGTCTGAAAAATGGCCAAAAACTTTTTTTGAAATGTATGAAAGAGTCCAAGACCACTTCCTCATGGTCATTATTGGATCCCAGGCAAACTGTAACGTCATAAAAACCGAGACCGAATAAAATGGGTGGAATGCTTTTGGTTCAACTGACACGGTATTGGAATCTTTTTCCCCGCTTCCCCATACATGCATAATAAATACCTTCACTATGAAGAGCCAATTTGTTATGCAGAAAAGACAATCCCTCACACGCTCGTTGTGGAAAAATTTAAGTTATAAGATTTGATGATGAAGGCGCAAAAATATACACAAAAAGACTGCTGTCTTAAAGAGTTATAATGGTCACATGCAAATTTCTGAATGTTATTTTACTTTCTTTTTTCTGCATGGTCAGAAGTAGGCAATGTTTTCGCCCCAATTATTGAATATAGAGCTCAATACAACAGCCATGTGAAAGTGTAATATGCCTACTGGGCAAAAAAAACCTAATAATCCATTACCACTTCAAATGTAATATTGCTTCTTTTCTTATAATTACTGTTTCAAACAGATAAAGACCCTGGTAATATTAATGTGAATTAGCTCCTATAATCCAAGGGGGCGGTAACACAGACAAAAACCCAATTAAAGGTTACTACCCCAATTGGCTTGTAATGAGATAATTCACTCATTTCCTCCAACATAAATGTTACTTAATTCAACCATTGGTGAAACTTTCATTTCTTCTTCAAGAGAGAGCTTCAAATAACTATTCAATGCGAAAAGCACGGATCCAGAGAAAGCACTAGAGAGGGTTTATTGAAACAGCGACAATGAGCTGATAATACGTCCCATTCCTTTGTATGTCTCTTACGTATGGCTCAATGCAGTAAATTGTCTACATCACCAAAGGGATCTGCTTAAGACTACTTACTAGCATGAAAATACAAACAGACGTCGCTTAGTTTACTGACTGTAGTAACCCAACACAATCACAGCTAAAAGCATTACCTAGAGACTGCCGATGGCTTACACGCAGGATTCTCGGCCATGCCTCTTCTGCAGCAACGCCTCAGATCATCAGATGATGAGGTGATCATTTTTTGACTCACTAGTCGAGTTTAGAAGCAATTTTTTTTTTACCTTGTTTTTCTGAATAGGTTTGGTCACTAAACCAGATTTTACTCTACAGATATCCACAAAGTCTACAGTAATATAAGCCGTAGAGCTTAACAAAAATGTAACTGGAAGGACATCTAGTTTTTGGTTTGGGCAAATGTAATCTTAATTGTAGAGTGTGTTAGTCCCGAGAAAGTCTGCTATAAAGAGACATCATGCTTACACCTGAGGTGCGTTCTATGTAGTGATCAAGTGTGTAGTAGGAAGATCATATCTCGAGAGTTCACACTCCTTAGCACCTTCATTCTGCTGTCTTACTTAAAATCAGTTCAAAGATGAGCATACAAGCTTAAAGGTATTCCTCCTGGATTTAAATGAATGACTAAAGTACTCAGGTACCTTGGTGTTCGTTACTTCCTACTAATCACAGCACCATACAATATACTGTAACTAGATGGCTTTGCGCTTTTGTCAAAAAAGGGACACATGCAGACCAGCCCATTTGAATACGGACCGGACGTCACTAAGGCGGCGTTTTAAAAGAGTTGGCCGTGATAGGTAGCGGCCCTATCCACAGGATAGGGGTTAACTTGCTGCCCTTTGGGGGTCTCATCACTGTGGGGGTTACCATCGGTCCCCGTTCTCGTGAATCTGTAGTGGTGGTCTCAGTCAGCAAGTTAGGACCAATCCAATTATGTGAATACCACATATCTGACATTATCCCCTTCATAAAAACATCTTGTTCACATTGGATCCTCCAAGGCCATTCCATGGGAGGGACGTGCCATCCCCCCCCCCCCCCCCCCCAAAAAAAAAATAAAATGGATTAAGCTGAGCGCACTAGGTGTTGGCAGGCAAGATAGCACCTCAAACCTTGACTCACCGCACATGGAAATATTAAAAATCATTTTCCTGTTTCAATGAGGTATCCAAAAGAACACTGAATACTTACATGACAATAGTAATGGAGTAAAATAGAAAAAAAAAAATCTGAAAATATGACTGCACACATTAATTTGCCCCATAGAAAACTCTACATCCACGTAAACAGAACACTGCCCCACCACTAACATCATCCCTATAATAAACAATTATATTTCATTAATAAATTTGCCAAAACTAGAACAGAAAATGTCCATAAGCATAATATGTCTGCAAGGCTGGAAGGTAAATTAGGTTCATTCGACCAAAATCCCCAGTTAAGGTTTGTGACTTTCCAGCTTCAATCTATCCGCAACATACTACCCAAACATAACGAAAACCCATCCATATATTCATGAAAGCCACATTCATATTTAATGCTTGTTCCACACTTGGTGTTGCCATGGGCCCTTGGTGCTGCCGCTCCACCGGTTATACTATCCTCTGGTTTCATTGCTTGGTAATGCACCAGCAAATCAAGAATGGGCGCGTTGCTTCACATCAATTACACAAAACACATTAAGTATTAGGCATGTTATGGGTTTCACACGCATTCGGAAGCACAGAATAATGCATGAATGTCGTAAAACGAGCTAAAAAATAACCAAATTCCAGAACATCAGCTTTCAGCATGTTTCTGTTACCCTGGATGTGTGCCAGTGGTCTTTCTCTCTCCCCCGACTCCTAATGTAGGCAAGCCTCCGCATCTTTTCTCTTCAATCGATCGTCGTAAAAGCTTGACTGGCACCACTGACGGCTGTTTTTTATTTAAGGACACAAGCCATGGACTGCAAAATGAACAAGTCACATATTAAGAAGACATACAGAGCAAAAAAAGTGTAACCAAGATATCAAGCCATAAGGCAACACGCGAAGAAATGAAAATTAAAGAGGAACCTGTCACCCATGTTTGCACATACACAGCCAGTGTCAGGTTCCTATGGAGCTCTAATAACTTCCCAACACCCTTCTTTTAGATAAAAAATTTTTTTTTGCTTACATCCACATAAGTCACCTTTCATCTTTTCATAACCTTCCCTGGAATCAGAGGGGCGTGCCCTGCTCGGCCAGCCCCTCCCATCTAATCCCCATGCCTTATGCCTCCTTACTATTCAGCAGTTCATGTCATTTGACCAGAGTGACATCATCTCAGGTACTTTAGCCACTTAATAATAGCAAACTGTACCCCATGCATGTATCTGACCAAATGAAGTCGTAACAGCCTCTATGGACTTCTTCTCCTCATCCTCCATGGAGGCTGCTGTGATTTCATGTAATCACATACATGGTGTACAGTATGCTATTGTTAGAAGCCTGAGAGACATGCAATGATGTCAGTAGTCACATGTCATGAATGTAACATAGGGCACCATGTAAAAAATTGACAATATTTCCCATCTGAAGATAGAGCTTTATATGTCTGTATTTGAATATTAGCAGACGATCCCCAAGTATAAGGAGGCAGAGAAGGGAATTGAGGAGACACAGAGCTGTCAGTCAGATGCAGAGTGGTTCACTGCCAGCCTGGGAGAGAGAAGAGTCACAGAGGAGTCAGAAAAGCTAATTTGCATATCAGAAAACTGTCTGTAATTAAGGTGCAGTGCTTCACTTGCAGCGAATTATAAGTGATATGGGGAGGACATGTTACATTATCAGCAGGCATGGTTAGTCAGGGTGCTCAAAATCTGGCGACAGGTCCTCTATAAAGAAACAGAATATCTTCTCTTAAGACCTACTTTCACTCCCATCCCTGAAAGGAACACACTGGGCAGTTCTTTTATACATTCTACACTTAATTCATCCCCATTGTAAAGGAAAAGACACCATCTTAAAGGAAACTTACCATCAGAATTCTACCCATTAACCCCTTAGTGATGCAGCCTGAAAAGGCTCTAGTAATAGGCGTTTTTAGAGACTTTTCATAAGCGGCAGTTTAAGAGCCATAACTTTTTTTTTACGTGCTACCTCAAAATTGTTTACAGTGGGGTTTTTTTCTGGAAAGAGAGCTAGTTAAACGTAATAAAAGATTAAACCATTTTTATTGTCAAATTAACTCAAAATGTACATTATTAACTATAAACTGCTGCAGCAGTAGTGATGTTACATCAATGGCACACTCTCACTGCATCATAATACTGGCCTCAGCTGAACACATCTGCAGCAGTAGTGATGTTACTATGGTGATGCGTTCCTTCTGTCTCATGATTCTGGCCTCAGCTATAAACTGCTGCAGCAGTAGTGATGTTACATGGATGGCACTCTCCTGCTACACACCAATACTAGCCTCAGCTGAACACATCTGCAGCAGTAGTGATGTTACATGGATGGCACGCTCCTGCTGCATCCTAATACTGGCCTCAGCTATAAAATGCTGCAGCAGTAGTGATGTTACATGGATGGCACACTCCTGCTGCATCCTAATACTGGCCTCAGCTGAACACATCTGCAGCAGTAGTGATATCACATTGATGGCATGCTCCTGCTGCATCCTAAAACCGGCTGAAATCTGCTGAAGCCAGTGATAGTCGTGTGCCCTTGATGTGATGGCACTGCTTAATCAGAAGAGTTTGATTACCTGTTTCTGTGTTTCCATGTTAGCTTTTCAAGACTATTTCTAAATAGACTATAATATAAAAAGTGAGGGCAATAGCTTAAAGGGGTATTCCAGGAATCAGCATAATTCATATACAAATGGATACTCAAAACATAAGCTAATGTGTAATTAGTTGTTATTTAAAATTTTGCTCCCCTTAGCAGAAAAATGCTGCTGACAGACAGTAATGAAGAATTAAAATGCTACTGGCCCTTTAATCAGTCCGTTAATTTCCTCCGCGCGGTCCGTCGCAGAACAGAAGATGGCCGCTGGTCACATGTCCACATCACATGTCCTGCACCTGCCTGGGCAGGTCATGTAATCACCACTATGTTTGGCTGTAGCCGGTTGGTTGCAGTGCATCCAGTATGGCCAGTGTTATGGTGATGGCAGTTACACATCATTACTATGGTAACAGAGCAAGAAAGTCTGTTATATCATCCCCAGGAGCAGAGCATAAGAGGGAGGAGGAGTTACTGAGAACTAAAGGATCATGGGACTTGTATTTCCCAGTGGCAGCCATCTTGGTGATAACTTCACCTACTTTAGAGAGGACATAAAATGTTGTTAATCAGAAAATCAAATTATTTAAGCTCCGTTTTGTGACTAATGACATGAGTATTGTTGTATTCATTTATTTATATCATCATGGGTTTTTGTGTCAGACGTTCATATTCCCGGAATACCCCTTTAAGTTTATTATTTATATTCATGTATGCAGTTTATGCATGTGGCACATGATGTTAAATTGGTTGTCACTTTAAATGAACCATCTGAACTAGAAGACTTGGCCCCTTTCACACAAATGTTTTTATGTCCATTTTTGTGGACCCGTATTTATGTATAAGCTTGGTCTTAATATTCTGGCTTTTTTTTTCCTAGTGCTTTTTATGGCCAACGTAATCTCAGGTCACATTTTTAGCTAATTTTGGGGCTTCTAAATTGAAGTCTACGAGTCTCACCTTTTTGCAGTTTCCGTTCAGGTTCATCTGTTTGCGGACAGTTTTTGAGTTCTGTTGCTTAGCTACAACACACACACACAGATAACTAGAAAATCACCACATGGCCAAGTTTAATCCAGCTTTCCTTATTTTATAGAACCACAAAAACGTATGACATGAATGACATACAAACCGTTATTGTGAATGAAGAATAAAAATCCAAGTCCAAGGTCGGCGCTCACACTGACACATGCACAGACATGAAGTTCCTTCTGGCAGCGGCATGCGGACTACAAGCTACAGACAAGTTCTTTATCTGGGGAGGCACAGCAGATCTAGAGATGTAGGAGAACTGAATGTCATTGTGTGCAATAGGCATCTCTGATCTGTCTCATCTCTCTTTCTATGTCTATGCCTTTTACTAGTACAATGTGCAGAAGCTAAATGAAAGTGTATATAAACCTTGTACCCTGATAATCTAACCACATTGTCACCACATAGAACTAGATGCATCATAAGTGTCTGCTTAGAGAGTCCCTGCCCACAACCTGGGATTTTACACTGACCATCACTAAGTGACAGGAGCTGAAACAGCAATAAAACCGAGTAAAATTGTGAAGCAAAGTGTTAAAAATTATCTTTATTATGTTAACATCACTAGGGGATTAAAATTTGAGACTTTTCTTTCATGGGAAAACCCCTTTAACGATTGAACGTACAAAATAATTGAATAGTGTATATGGCTACTTTTCTTGCATGTCAATATCTCTGCAAGTAAAACTATAACTATGTAACTATACTATGATTACCATTTTTCAATTTTATGCAACAGAAAATTCCCCTCCAGTCACTCCTTTTTGTGTAAAGCATCTTATCCAACATTTTTGACAGTGGATCTTTTATGGGCAATATATGGTTATATATGATATTATACTGTATAGTAGCATCAGAGGGCCAATGCAATATTTCCTTTTTAATTTTAGGACCTCTTGGAAAATTATTCTGCTTTGTTGAGACTAATCTGGGCTTTCCTAGAATTAAAAAGTAGCATATTCTTGACCAGATTGTTTTGATTACTTTCCATAATCTATAAATATGTATATAGCCTACTGGAAGTCATGCTTTCTGTCTGGCAAGCATTACTTTCTCAAAAAACACAAGCTGTTTCATGGAACAGAAATGTCTTTCGGACTGTAGAAATCCTGGGCAAACACTTATCCACCTAACAACGTCAGATAAGTGCTATGTCGGCATAAAAACCTTCTGTTCAGTGCTGAAGGCAAACAGATTTTTCGTGACATGAGATTCAGTATTACCTGCAGACATGCCATGCTGGTTTTACTGCAAACAAACTGGGCGTTTGCTGCTCTAAACTACTAATCTTCACGCACTGAAGCATTCAAATGGGAAGCAGTGTAATACTGTAGAAGCCATCGCAGTGTGGAGATCAGCTATGTTACTTATTAGAAATGAGCAAAGATACACAAAATCTTTATACGAGTTTGCCATCTATGATAGGATTGAATTTTAGATAAGCTGAGTAACAAACAATAAGGTCTCCATCTCTGGTCATGGAACCTACTATAAATAATAAGTAGGCCTTGAACTTCCTCTTCTTCATACTCAATTACATTATGACCCTTATTCAATGCATCCATATTTGAAACCTATAATGGTGGCCATATATTATCCAGCATTCTGAGGACAAAAGTGAGCTGAAGGAAATCTACCACCAGTATCAAGGATTGTAAACCAAGCACACTTACATGCTGGTGTGTCCCCACACTGGCAGGATCTACTCTTTTTTCGCTTCTTATGCCCTTGTTTTTAAAGGGAACCTGTTATCAGCAATTGGCCTAATAAACCACTGCCAGTTTATTGTCAAACAGCTTAATACCTTCTAAGATTTGCTTCTTTGTATCATTTAGTTTGGTGGCATCATCTAGAAAATCTACTTTGAAATGAGATGTAAATTGGTTGTATAAAGTCAAGGAGGTGGAGAGTTCAACACTGAAGTCAAGGTGGGGATCTCTGAACGCCTCCTCCCCTGTAATTGACATCATGCTTCTGAATTCAGAAGATCTAGTTAGTGATGTCTCTGGAAGCAGGACCATCGATTCCAAGGAAGGAGGCTTTCTGAGGAAGAGAGAGCATGTGTCAGTACCTCTCCAGCAACTGCGCTACCACAACCAGGCTTGGTCACAACCTGGTCAAAATCAAGATGGCAGCAAAGGTACAGAATTGTATAGCAAAATGAATGGTCAACAGGCAAAGCAGAAGTCGATACACAGAGTAACAAACAAGATAGCAAGAGCACTAGATACACAGGAAAGACTGAATAACCAGCAGCCAATGAAGGGCTGGGCAGAATAAGGATAAGGCAGTAATGGATACTACCTCCAGCATTGACTGGCTCAGCCGTTCATCACTCAAACCGCAGCTGCAGGCAAAACGATTACAAAGACACACCCAGCTTTCCCAGGATCAGAAATGGAGCTGTCATCAGTTCTGACATCATGTTTAAATATCTGCCTCCATTTTATAAAATTTACATCTCACTTCAAAATTGATTTTCTAGATGATGCCACCGTACTGGGCAATGAAAGAAACAAAATCTGGAAGGTGTTCAGCTGCTTTGGAACATACCATTAGAGGTTTATTAAGTCGCTCAATTTCTGATGACAGGTCCCCTTTAAGACAAAAAGGCTTTAACAATTATGCAAAGTGAGCCTGTGGGGCTTCTGGACTCTATTAACAGCTATGGTGGCACACACCAGTTTGTAACTGTGCTTGGTTTACAATCCTTGATCTATGTCAGTGATGGCGAACCTTTGAGAGACAGAGTGCCCAAACTGCAAACCAAAGCCAACGTTTCTATCGCGAGGTGCCAACACAGAAATTTAGCCCAATGGGTCCACAATACCACCTAACAATAAGACAAATAATACTGCCATATGATGCTGCCACCTTTACAAGCACATAAATAGCATCATTCTGGTAATAAAGACTATAGAAAGACCAATGTTACCAATAATATTGCTATACTATGCTACACAAATATAGCGATGAATATCATATTACTGCCATTCAGTGAGGTATATTACCGCCATATACCGATTATCATTACCCCATACAGTGACAGCAGTCCTGAGTTGATGCAGAGACTAGGGGACTGTGATAAGTTAGCTTGCTCATGGACCAAATATTGCCATCTTTACCCCCTTTTTGTTTTTGCGTTTCCATTTTTTACTCCCCACCGTAAAAGACTTCTTGGTAAAAAAAAATGCCTTTGTGACAAATTCTTTACAGCTTCCACTGTGCACCCCAAACGACAAGTCTACTTTATTCTGTGGGTCAGTACAATCACAGGGATAATATATTTACATAGGTTTAATAATGTTTGTATACATTTACAAAAATTTAAATCTCCTGTACTAAAAATAAAAGTCATTTTGCCATCTTCTGGTGCTAATTTTTTGGGCGCTTTTCCATACTTTGGTGTACGGAGCTGTGTGTGGTGTAATTTTTTGTGATATGAGATGCGCTTTCAGTGCTACCAATTTGAGGACTGTACAACCATTTGACCACTTTTCATAACATTTTATTACATGTTGCAAAATGGCAAAAAAGTGGCATTGGGGAATCCAATTTGGGAGGTGGTTTTTATGGCAAAGTGGTTGTTGTGGGGTGGAGGCACAGGTGGATTTGGGATCACCCATATGACAGGTGTCCGTGGCCACATATACACTTGCCTCTGCCCACAGCGCTCATCACCTGCACGACACTGCCAGTGATGCAGCATAGCACCCGGTTACATTGTGCATAGAGTGCTTACTGTGGGGTTGTCCTGGCATCACTGGCTTCCTTGTGCAGGTGATGAGCGCTTCAGGTACAGGCAAGTATATGACAGACAGCTGTCATACAGGGGGATTTGGGACACTAAACCACAAGTATGTATAGTTGGTTTAGTGTCACCTGCCAGGACCTCTGTAAGTGTGCACATGTGTGTGAGCAGCCCCAGCAGCTGCTGACCTTGTATCTCTGTTCTGCTGCTGTCAGCTCCGTTCTGTGAGCTGCCTCACTCCGTTCTCTTCCCACTGTTTCCCGGGCTGAAGAGGAGGAGGGGCGGGCACTGATCGGCTACTACTGTCTCACTAAGGCATCACTAGTGAGAGCAGAGCCGATCAGTTTCAGGCTGTAATGGACAGAGCCGGAGCTCCGACTTTGATGAGAATGGGGAGATGGTACGCGTGCCTGCAGAGAGGGCTCTGCGTGCCCTCTCTGGCACGCGTGCCATAGGTTCGCCACCACTGATCTATGTGGTAGATTTCCTAATAAAAACAAACTAAGAGAAGAATGGATCATGCTACACACACCAAAATGTAAGTGTTCTAGGATTACAATCCTTGATCTTAGTGACAGATTTCTTTTAAAGTGACGCTCCATAGTCCACAATAAAAATACAAAAAAACCCCCAAACATATGTAGTCAATGTACTGTATAGTACGACACACCTGGTGCCCTCCTTTTGAAATCCGACTGTCAGGGAGCTTTATCATATACCGGCACTCTGTTTGTCTAAGACCTCATGATGCATCCGTCAGATGGCTGCGCTGATGGACAAAATTACCGTGGTGAATGTTCGTAGATTTTTAAAAAGTGCACAAACACACAGTGTGTCAGCCCACTCCAATGGCAGGTGGACCCCTTCTTGCCCCATCCATGACTACATTCCATGGAGGTGGTGTATTCGCCAAAAACCAGCACTGATAAACCTCCCCCAGTTTGTATATTCTGAAAAATGGCCAAAAACTTTTTTGAAAATGTATGAAAGTCCAAGACACTTCCTCCATGGTAATTACTGAATCCTAGGGCAAAACTGCGAACATCATAAAAACCGAAGCCGAAGAAAATGGTGCAATTGCATTTTGGTTTCAACTGCATTTGGAATCTTTTTCCCGCTTTCCAGTACATGGCATAATAAATACCTTCACTATGAAGAGCAATTTGTTATGCAGGAATAAGCACAGCTCTGTATGTGGAAAAATTAAGTTATAGATTTTTGATGATGAGGCGCAAAAAATGAACAAAAAAGACTGCGTTCTTAAAAAGTTAAAGATGGTTACATGCAAATTTTCTAATGTATTTTACTTTCTTTTTTCTGTTCATGGTCAGAAGTAGGCATGTTGCGCCCCAATTATTGAATATAGAGATCAATACAACAGCCATGTGATAAAGTGTAATAGCCACTACTGGGCAAAAAAACCTAATAATCCATTACCTTTCAATATGTAATATTGCTTCTTTATAATTACTGTTTACAAGATAAGACCCTGGTAAGTATTAATGTGAATTAGCTCCTATAAGCCAAGGGGGAGGTAACACATACACAAACCCAAATAAAAGGTTACTACCCCTTTGGCTTGTATGAGATAATTCACTCATTTACCTTCCAACAGATAAAATGTTACTAATTCAACATTGTGAAACTTTCATTTTCTTCTTCAGGAGGAGCTTCAATGAACTATTCAATCGTAAAAAGCAACGGAGCCAGAGAAAAGCACTAGAGAGGTTATTGAAAAGAGTAAACAATGAGCTGATCATACGTCACATTCCTTTGTATGTCTCTTAACTATAGGCTCAAAGTCAGTAAATTGTCTACATCACCAGGAGATCTGCTTAAGACTACTTAGCTAGCATGAAATACAGAGCGTGCGTATGTGACTGACCTGTAGTAACCCAACAACAAACACAGCTCAAAAGCATTACCTAGAGACTGCCGATGGCTTACAGCAGGATTCTCAGGCCGATGCCTCTTCTCAGCACGTCATCAGATGATGAAGGTGAATCATTTTTGACTCACTAGATCTAAGTTTAGAAGCAGATTTTTTTTTTTACTTGTTTTCTGAAGAGGTTTGTCACTTAAACATGATTTTACTCTACAGTAATCCTAAAAAGTCTACAGTAATAATAAGCCGTAGAGCTTAACAAAAAATGAACTGGAAGGAAATCTAGGTTTTTGGTTTCTGAAATGTAAATCTTTAAATTGTAGAGTGTGTTAGTCACCATGAAAGTCTGTATACAGAAGAGACATCATGCTTACACCTTGAGGTGTTTCTATGTAAGTGATCAAGTGTGTAGTAGGAAGATCATATTCTCAAGAGTCACACTCCTTTGCACCTTCATTCTGCTGTTTTACTTAAAATCATGTTCAAAGATGAGCATACAAGCTTAAAGGGGTATTCCTGGATTTAAATGAATAGACTAAAGTACTCAGGTGACCTGTGGTTTCGTTACTTCCTACGAAGCACAGCACCATACAATATACTGTATAGTGCTTTGTTCAAAAAAGGGACAATGCAGACAGGCCATATGAATAACGGACCGGACGTCACTAAAAGGCGGCTTGTTAAAGGAGTTTGGCCGTGAAATAGGTTAGGCCCTATTCACAGGATAGGGGTTAACTTGCTGCCCGTTGGGGGTCTCATCACTGATGGGGGTACATCGGATCCCCAGTTCTCGTGATCTGTAGGGGTGGTCTCATCAGCAAGTTAGGACCTATCCCGATTCATGGGAATACCACATATCTGACATTAATCCCCTGTCATAAAACATTTTTATTCACATTGGATCCTCCAAGGCACATGTATTCCATGGAGGGACGTGGCCAATCCCCCCCCCCCCAAAAAAAAAAAAAAAAAAATGATTAAGCTGAGCGCAACTAGGTTGTCAGGCAAGATAGCAGCCTCAAATTTGACTCAACGCAACAAGTGGAAATATTAAAATCATTTTCCTGTTTCAAGAGGTATCCATAAAAGAAACACTGAATACTTACAGTGACATATAGTAAATGGAAGTAGAAAAAAAAAAAAAAATCTGAAAATTATGACTGCACACTTTAATTTGCCATAGAAATTCAATCCACTGTAAACAGAACACTGCCCACATATTAAATCATCTATAATAAACAATTATATTTCATTAATAAATTTGCCAAAACTGAGAACAGAAAATGTCCATAAGCAATAAGTATGTGTGCAAGGCTGGAAAGGTAAAATTAGTTCATTCAGACCAAAATCTCCAAGTTTGTGACTTTCCAGCTTCAATCTATCCGCAAACATACTACCCAAAACATAACGAAAACACATCCATATATTCATGAAAGCCACCATATCATATTTAATGCTTGTTCCACATTGGTGTTGCCATGGGCCCTTGTGCTGCTCGCTCCACGGTTATATACTCCTCTGGGTTGTCTATTGCTTGGTAATGCACCAGCAAATCAAGAATGGCGCGTTCTTCAATCTAAATTACACAAAACAATTAAGTATTAGGCATTGTTGGTTCACAAATGCATTCGGAAGACAGAATAATGCATGAATGCTAAAAACGAGCAAAAAAAAATAACCAAATTCAGAAGCATCAGCTTTCAAGCAACGATTTCTCAGTTACCTGGATGAGTGCCAGTGGTTTCTCCCGACTCCTAATGAGGGCAGCCTCCTGCATCTTTTCTTCTTCAACGATCGTCGTAAAAGTGACTGGCACCACTGACGGCTGTTTTTTATTTAAGGACAAAAGCCATGGACTGCAAAATGATACAATTCAAATGTTAAGAGACATACACAGCAAAAAAAGTGTAACCAAGATATAAGCCATAAGACAACGCAAAGAAATGAAATTAAAGGGAACCTGTCACCATATTTGCACATACACAGCCAGTGTCAGGTTCCTATGGAGCTCTAATAACTGCCCAACACCCTTCTTTTAGCTAAAAAAAATTTTTTTGCTTACATCCACATAAGTCACCTTTCATCTTTTCATCACCTTCCCTGGAATCAGAGGGGCGTGCCCTTTTTTTTTTACGTGCTACCTCAAAATTGTTTACAGTGGGTTTTTTTTTTCTGGAAAGAGAGCTAGTTAAACGTAATAAAAGATTAAACATTTTTATTGTCAAATTAACTCAAAATGTACATTATTAAGGAATTCCCTATTTTGTTTCAGTCATTTTGATATATAATATGTATAGTCTCAGCCAAACGGGGTGACTATGTTTTTAGTAGTGTAGTGGGGGATTTTTTTAATTATAAGGGGAAATGTGAATGTATTTTTAGGAGTATTTCTTTATTTTAAATGATACTTATTGTTTCCACTGTAACTGAGACTCAGTTACAGGGGGAAATGACCATCTGTGACTGTTGATGCTGATCAGAGCTTTACTGGGTCTAATTAGACCCAGCGGCTGTGATCAACTCTTTAGACGAGGCGGTCACGTGACCACAGAGTCTATAGAGCCGGCTGCAGCACTGTCTCTGCTCCTCTGTGCATTGCGCTACTTCAGGGAGATGCTGTGAGGAGCTGAGAAGGGAGAAGCCGTAACGATTCCCATCTCCCTTCCCCTTAGGATCTTCGGGTGTCTCTGACCTAGCTCCCGCCCCGCGCTAGCCATCTAAAGACTTCAATGCTGGAGACATCTAAAGACTTACTTGGAAGACTCTGGTTGTGGCACATTGGTTTTCCACTTGGATTCGTTGGCCATGGTTTCAGGTGGTCTCCTGATTAAACAATAAAGGGGAAAATACAAGATTTCAGCACTGGAAGATGTGGCTTAAAGTATAGAGTACCTGTAGTTTCAGTGACTTTCCACAATATATGCTTATACATGAGAAATAACACAATTACTGGAATTACATGACCTGTATTCATCAATTCTTTCCAATCTTTCTCAGTTGTGTTGGAGATCGTGAATAGAAGTGCTATGATGTCTTCTAAACACGGCCCCAGTATCTCCAGGTCAACATCAAAAGCATTATGGAGGATGCGGAGCAGTATTGATGATATGCTTGTCACTCTCCTTTCTTACTTGGCTCCTCATCCCCTTTCCCTCTATGTAGACTTTAATCAGCAGCACATAATCTAATATCTGGGGCTTCTAATACAGATTCAACCAAGAATTTAGAGTGAACAGTTTAAGATAGTGAAACAGGACTGGTGGAAAAAAAAGCATTTTTCTCTAATGATGCATATTACTAATTATTTGATATTGTCCTGTATTATTAATTTGTGTAACGTTTGATTAAATCAAAGGTAGACACTAGTAAAATGTGTGCAGATACCCTAACAGTTTGAATACAGTATATAGAAGCTGTTGTGAGCTTTACTAAGGACATTTGGGTCTGGCTGTATTTGAGCAATCTATCAATGGACACCAGGCAACTACACCATTCTGATGGCTGAAGGGCTTAATGTTTTATAGCTAGAACTCTACTAATTCTAAGGATTGGCCATCAGTTTTAACTTTGCACTTTTATACAGTGAAAGTTAAGAATAGGACTTATAACCAACTAACCAAATTAACCCATTACCCTATTGTTTGAACCAAGAACTATTTAATACTCGGAGATATCTTTACCAGACATACAATACACTATACTCTACACCACCAGAAATGCCGGCATAGACAATTTCTTCTGATAAGTGTATCATTTCCTTCTACCAGATGAGGCAGAATTTTTCCTCCTCTCTGTGGAGATGGCTGTATGAGGAGGCCAGGCTGTATGTGATTTTGTGCAATGTGCAGTCTGACTTTGCGCAATGACAGCTCAAGTCAGACATACAGACATTGATGTACCTAATGGAATCAATCAGAACGGTGGTTACAGCTTATTTTCCATGAACTAGCCCGGAATCCCCCTTAACATGGTCTCTGAAAAAATAAAATATGTACCCTGCAAATAATCCAGATCTAACCTTAGCCCATATAATGTCCCATTTCCTGCAGCCCATGGTCTAAAATGCCTCCTTTCTTGCAGCTGTACCCTTTCCTGCAGCTCCCTCTATAGCGCCCTTTTCCTGAAGTTCCCTTTTAATGTCTTGTTAAGAAAGCGCTACAGTAAAGGGGACATTAAATTACTTCTTTTTACAGCATCCCCCACCATCTATAATGTCCCCTTGTCTTTGGTATTTTCAGTGCGAGGAACAAAATATAGATACCAGATATACGAGAGTATAAGCCAACCCAAGTGTAAACAGAGGTACCAATTTAAAAAAAAAAAAAAAAAAAAAAAAAAAAAAAAAAAAATCGGAAAAAAATAAGCACTGAGTTTAAGCCTAAGGTAGGAAATGCAGCCCCTACTCTTTAAAGAGAACCGTCATGCAAAATAACCCCCTAAACTAAATATATTTTCATAAACTGCCATTAGAAAGCATTGCCTCTATCCCTTCATTATCCCTCTACATGCCTGTAAACCTAAGCAATGAGGTCCTAAAGCTGTATGCAAATGACCTGTGAAATGTCCAGAGATCCATTAGCATATTCAAGCTGTCCACTCTATTCATGAGTGGGAGGCACAGCCACACCCCCAGTGCTTGTCTGACAGCCTGTATAATGGTGTGAGGCTGTATAATGATGTGCTTCCTGGTGCTGGCGGCCCCTGCAGCCTGTGTGTGTGTATAGGAGAGATACAACTGCTCCAGGCAGCCATGTTATAGCAGAACATGTCAGATTCATGTGTAGTTGATGTCTGTGTCTCTAACATGTGTATTAGGAGGATGCAGCATGTCAGCAGATGCAGCACACACACTAGCAATGCTTTACTATACATTACACACAGACATGAGCAGGGGAGGAGAGGGGAGGGGGAACAGGGGTGGCATCACTGCCTCTGACCATGTGACCAGCCTCATTTACATAATAAAGAAAAGATGATTTTATAATGATTAATGTATGAAATAAATAGATAAAGGCTGTGATGGGATCCTTGTGAGCTGCTCCAACTGGTAGTGGTGACAGGACTAGTGACACAGACCTGATGACAGGTCTCCTTTAATACAATGTCTGCAGCAGCCTCCCCTCATTAATAAAATATATACATCAGCCTTCCAGCCATTCAATATCCCCAGCAGTGATTCCCCCAATAAAAAAAATAAAGTCAACACTTGCCTCCAGGGCTCTGCTTCTCCCCCTCCCCGCAGCTCCGGCTTCTTCTGTCCTCAGCTTCCCAGCAGTACAGGCAGAGGCACCTCTATGCTCTCTGCGCATACACACCCACTATGATGCTGCCATGTCGCCAGGCGATGACATCATAGCATGTGTGTGGGCAGAGAAATAGACACGCCACTGGCTTGAGGAAGTTGAGGACAGGGTGAAAAGGAGCGCAGGATGCAAGTACCAATTTCGTGGACCGTGTGTTCTACGGCCCAGTCTTGGGCCGCGGCTCGGCGGTTAAAGACTGCTTAATTGGAATATGTAGAGTGGAGAGAAATATTGCTCTGTATTAAAATAGACTAGATGCCAAGATGCATTTCTCTAGTAATATTCAATTTCCAGTTCATCCCTTGCGCATAGTAACCATGATGTATGACTTGTTGATATACTGTAGATACATATAAATCTGTGTTATAGCAACCAGAATTAAGGCCCTACATCTCATCTGATTTACTAAACCAATATTGTAGATAATAGTAAACTTTGTAATATACTTTATGAAAGAAAAATGTTCCTGTTTCTTTTTCCCACTCCTTTCTTCCTTCGTTATGATGGAGGAACCAGATAATGTTCTTAATGACAACTCTTTACAAGTTGATCATTATCCATCTTGTGTAAGGACAAGCTCCCAGCAGAAAAGAAAAAAGGCTCAGAGAAGGCACATAGAAGTTGATTTTCCTTAATGAAGCATATTAAAAAAAAAAAGTTTACTACTATCACCTGCACCATTTATTACACCCATGCCCATTAGCTAATGTGTAAAAGATAGTCACTGCTAACAGTTTCAGCAGATTTTAGTGTACAATTGTGTGGCAATCTTTGGGGGGGGTTTTGCATTGTGATAGTATATGAACTACCAGCAGCTTTCCTAATGGCTCAAATAGACCATATGTTAAGTTGATAAGATAAGGGAACAAATAGGAGTAAACCAGCCTCAATCACATATTTCACATTATGGTTGGCAGAATACCCCATCTACAGGGTCAAATTTCTGATTAGTTCTTAGTGTATCTGCTCAGAGGGGGTGAGGTTTGGACCTCAAACTTTAGGGTGCAAATAGACGGTGCAGCTATGACACAGATGGGATGCATTTGTAAAGCGCCCAGCCGCATCAATTAAGGAATTGTGACGATCATTCATAGCAAAAATGTTTATTTAGTGACAGTTTCATGTACTGTTAACATGATAATCACCAAATAATAATTTCCTTATGAATTAGCATCAAAATTCCTTAACTGACACAGCCTTATTACAAATGCATCATGGAGGCACCGTCTATTTGCACCCTAATGGTTTTGAGGACCTATGCTTATAATAAGGTACCGTAATTCGCTAAGATGGAAAACCCCTGTCTATGGTTTGTGTAATGTAATCAACTTCCTGAATATTAACTGTATCCCCTGCTGCACATTTAAAGGATTTGGGTGGTTTAGAATCCCCTATAACAAATGCAGGTGAGAAGCAGAGCAAGGCTACAAAGGCTCTTCTCCTCTGAAGAACCTGACATATCCATGAATTATTGAGCTTTTCCTATTAAAGTTATAGTATAGTTATAGTTAACATAATGTCTGACGAAGAAAACTAGTATTCTCAAAAGCTCACCTTCAAATATACTTAGTTAGCCTCAAAAAGGTATCGGCTGAATTCTTCACTCTTCTTCTGCGCTCTATGGCAAATACGGTACAAATCTACACTAATAGCAAAGCTAGTCCTATGTTAATGCAGAACTGAGTAAATACTCTTTTTGCCCCGCAGAGGCAAGACACAGTCTCACCATTTATTGTTAGAATGTTCCTCTGATCGTCGGGTGTGCAGAAGCTGTGTTTTCCAACAAATAGGTATTATCCATTATTATTGCCTTTATCTCTAAATTCACCATGAAAACACCAGTATAGATAGAAAAAGGAAATTTGGAAGTAGTTATAGATACTACTTGTAGTACAGGCATCTGAAAAGTGGGAGAGAATGGTACCACAGTGCGCTCTAGTGGTCACATGACATTACTGCCTTGAAATCAAATTGGCTACCCAGGTTTGTTCATCATCAAGAAAGCCACATTAATTATTACAGGGAGAAAAAACACTAACACCAAGTGAATATTAATAGTTATTGTTGTTGAACACACCAACATAATAGATGTTAAAAAAAAAAAAAAAAAGGCAGCAGTAATAACATATATATAGGCCCCTAGCAGAATATATGAAGGCTCCCGTTTGCCATTTGTTTAGAATTTGCCTAATTACATTGCTGATTAAAATAGCATTTACAGATGAGAAATTCATTTTAGTGATGGAAGCAAGTTTAATTTGGATCTGATGGGATACATTATGGGGGTAATTTATTGTGTGACTGAGTATGATAAAGACAAAGCCCCCAGATACATCCAGAGGTCGGACCTGGCATAGTTTGCACAGGTTGTTAAAAAGTACGCCCCTCCACGCTCATACGGCATTGAAGTGGCATAGCCGCTATTATAATTACAAATTCTTGCTTTGAATTTGTGATTATTTCAATGCTTCTACACCAAAAACTGGCATAGAAGTGCTCATAAATGTTTGTCGACAAACTGGGGAAAGACTATCAAAACTGTGTAAAAGAAGGTGGAGCAAGTGTCATGGTTTGGGGAATGTCTTCTGCAGCAGGAGTTGGACCTCTCATACAGCTACGTGGCCGAGTGAATGCAAGTGAGTGAATGCAAGTGAGGAGCTTTCTTCAACAGCACGTTCCTTCCTTGCATTCATCACTCACTCAGCCTGCAATGGTCATGCAGGACATTTTGATTCCCCCTCTTTCAGGTGGTGCTGTTGTGATAAAGGGTAAAAGTGGTCCGAGTGGTCAGACTCTCTGGATATAGGGATAAACGTTATCGTACATATACAGATGTGCACCATGTTTTTTTTTCTATTTGGCATTTATCAAATTCATATTTAATGTCACACAAATATAGGAAATCTTCCAAAATGGAAAACCACACACAAAACAACCACTCCTAGCCCTTTGCTATGCAAGTGCAAAAAAAAAGAATAATTTATCACTGTAACTACTCAGACGTGTCAATTCCTGGTTCATATGTATTTAAAGAATTGTATGAAGAAGCAGTAAATCAACATTGAATTGGTTCTTCAGTTGACACTTCGGAGGGGAAACCTGCTAAAACCAGCATTTGGGCCTTGATTCCGCCTTTGGGTGCAACACAATGGTGTTATAAGCTAAACAAAATGCCCGAGAAAGATGGTGTAATTCCCCCAACAAGACATTTATCCACTATGAAACATTTTTGTGACTTTAAAGGAAATCTATCACCAGATTAGGCAGACTGTCCTAATTAGCATGCTTGTTACCTCTAGTCTAGGGGATGGTAGTTATAGGACGTCCCTATAACGAGCATTCTAATCTGGTGGTAGATGTCCTTTAAAGAAGTTTTCCCATGAAGACAAGTTAGGCCCTATCCATGGGATAGGGCCTAACTTGCTGATCCGACAGCCTATAGAGATTAATGGAGCAGACCGAGACCCCCACTGATCAGCAAGTTAGGCCCTATCCCGTGGAAAACCCCTTTAAGTAAAAGCAAGCATCGGCTATGTTGTGAAATTGTACCAAAAATTTTCTCAATTTATATAGTATAACCAAACTAAAGATACATTTTTATTTTAGAAATTAATGTACAGGAGGGAAAACTGACATATTGTTAAAAGCAGAAAGAATGGGGGGAAAACAAGCAAATTAACATATTTCTCTAATGGATAAAGAATATAAAAAAGTTTCCCAATTTTGTATCTGTACTCTTAATTTATGTAATTTTGGCTTAAATGTTTAGCTATGCATAAACTTTCACAGTATTTGGAAATATGTCCTATAACATGAACATTACATTACATGACACTTCTTCTAATAGATCAGGTGGTGCTAGTAAGTGTTTGCCTATGTAAAATGAAAAACAACCTACGGGACAGACAAGAACAAATATTTTCTCTACATATTTCCCTGACGCTCTAGGCACGTGTTCTAATGTCTTTACCTGATATAACTAAAGTCCTTTTGTGTGATGCAAACTTTGTCCACAGCTAATGTTATCTCGCCAATGCTTTAATTCCATGAGATGCATCTCAAGAAAAGAAGGATAGACTGATAGGACCATATTAGAATAGAAGGCAAGTTGTTTCAGAATGTCAAAGCAAAGACTTATCAATTTCTGGTAATTTCTCAGTAATCCGGCTACAATTATGACATTTAGGCCATAAACAAAGAGCAACAATAAATTGGTGTTAAAGGGATTTTTTTTACTGTAAAAAGACATGAAACAGACAAATGTCTGTACACATTGCTATCAAAACTATTCAATCCCCTATGTTTCGAATAGAGAGTTAAACTGTGAAAATTTGCAATATATAAAATAATAACAACACCATCCTCGCTGCTTTTAGGGAGCAATGAAGCTGTTCTGTGCATGGCTTCTGGCTCTCTCACCTGATAGACTTTGGAGGATCCACTTCCACTACATGGGTGGATTTTGTTGCAATATCTCCCATTGTAGTTAAAACCACAGACTTCTGCTCTTCATGGAGGAGGTCACGGAATGACTTTGGTTCTGCCTCATAATGTAAAGAGGTAGCCCTGTAGGAGAAGAGCAGTAGAAACTCTGACTTATGGTCATTAAAAGTCTAAAACAAATTGGTGGCAGAAAGAAGATTGCACTAAAATTGCCCTAATATTCTGGTTGTGTTGCACTAAACCTGGTGAGATGCCATAAAGAGATCTCAGGCTACATGTGTATTGCTAGTATCTGCCATGGTTTCCCCTTTTCAAAACATTTCAACATGGTCTCCAATTTGTAAAGAAGTTGAGCACAACTCATGACACTTTAAATGTCCTAACGTGTGTAATTTCAGTTCCTCTTATGAAATATGACGTATCGCACCACAGAGAAGGAAGAGGAGCCAATCAAAGTGCAGCTTTTATGTTTTTAACAGCAGTGGTTATAAGAATGGTCCTCTACCATATGTATAAAACAATATATGCTGACATAGTCAGAAGTGTGTGGAATGAACGTTATACTGTAGAAGACTAAGTCCAGACAGTTCAGTGCATATTATTTTGCCTGGCTCACAATGACTAGAAGAAGACTTTAAGCTCTATAAATATATCTTAATATTCTGAGTTATATTCTGTAACCCACTCGGAAACAGGCATTTAAAGGATTCACCTACGATGACTTATATCTGGCTATAACTAGCTTCAGAAGACTTTATTTCAGAGCTTAAGAGATGGAAGGAAAACAGAGGTTTCTTCTGGAATGGGAAGTCTGAGGTATTCTTAGACCTTACTCATCTAAAGTAAGAGGCCAGAAAAGTTCCCACCCTCCTGGCACACGACTTCGCCAGAAATACTGCTGGATTTCCATTGCAAGTATTTCATTTCAATGGATTTCACAAGTTGCACACCACTTAAGTTATGAATGGAAACCGAATGCTGCTGCCAAAAAGAATCCATTGATTGTTAATGCACATACAAACCCAACCCAAAAAAACAGGATATAAAATAAAGTCTCCACAAAGCCAATGCTATTTATAAGGAAAGGCAGACTAAATATTTGCCTGACACAATGGGACATTATACTGCATTTTACAAGTGGATTGTACTTCTAATATTAGAAAGCAGGACCAGACTCGGGCCAAGACTTTATCTGAAACAGGTGGAGATTTCTCGATATTAGAAAAAAAAAAAAAAACACTATTTCAAGGAGAAGCATTAAAAGTACCTTTTTTAACCCTGTGGTTTTATAATTGTTGCACGTTGTCAGTAAACTTTGTTGAAAAGAAAATGCAGCTCATATGGTTTATGTCACAGTCACTTACAGAGAAGCCAAAGATATTCCCCAAAACGGGGAAAGAGAGGAAAGACACGAACAACAAATCATAGAGATGCAATAAATCTTTAATAAATAAGAGTGTGTAAAAAAACATACAAAAATGTATAATGAATGTAAAACATGAGCTGCAGACAACTATACAGGATGGTGAAGCACAGACAATGAGACGAAGGCTCATTAGGAGCCGAAACGCGCGTCGGGGCGTTGCAGTCGGCACAGCTATTGGTAACACCACACCTGACCCAACGGTAAGGACTGGTATTCACATTTTTCTGGATGCCTCATTATGTTCCCAATGTGCCAACTTGGCATGTCTTTGCACCGCAGTACTTCTAATGGACATCCTTAGTATTATATGTCATTTCCAGTCCTGATATATACCTACACCAAGTAGAATTTTCTACTGTGTTCCCTATGCTGCGGTTTCCGATTGCAATTTGTCTGTGCTTCACCATCCTGTATAGTAGTCTGCATCTCATGTTTTACATTCATTATACATTTTTGTATGTTTTTTTACACACTCTTATTTATTAAAGATTTATTGCATCTCTATGATTTGTTGTTCGTGTCTTTCCTCTCTTTCCCCGTTTTGGGGAATATCTTTGGCTTCTCAGTAATTATATGAGGTTATTTGACCACATTTTGCGTAAACTTAAGGGGTGCCACTAGGCTCTTAGGTGGGGGGTTTGGACACCCACACCTATACTACATTCTGTTTTCCCCTCTATTCTGTTCCTTTTTGTTTGCTTTTCACAGTCACTTACAGTAGAAAAACAACTCATAAGTATTGTAGCAAAAAACAATAGAATATATGCTTTTAGTAAAAGAGTAATCATGTGCGTTATACAACAATACAGAATTCTTCATTGCTCTACTTTCCATAGTGTATTGGGAAGAACTATGTGAGAGGTACATAATACGCCTAATGATAAACTATTCCACAGACAAAATAAACATTCCAAAATTTTATGTTATTCCCTTTATAGGGAATAACTTGTATGACTGCTGGGATCAAGAAAAACACACACTCTAAATGGAGCAGCCAGTTGTGCAGGAATAGCCCTTTTTTCATTCTCTATGGGACTGTTGAAGATGGCTACGCGTAAAGCAATGAAGGAGCTGGTTAGGCATTTCAAGTGCCCACTCCTTTCACGGAGGTGTACATGAACAATGTTTTTACGTTCCGTAATGGTCAAGACGACATATCCCTACAGATCAGGCAGTTGTACCCTAGCAGATAGGGGCAAAATTACTAAAACAAACACCTTCAAGTCAAAGAAATACACTTAAGCAAGCAAATATTAAAGGGGTTATCCGGGTGTTAAACACTGAGGGCCGGGCTGGGGTGGGCTAGTTAAACATAATAAACATGTACTTAACTCGTCCGGCGCTGCCGATGTCCTGTGCCATGGTCCGTCTCCTCTGTGCGCCTGTTTGTATACAGGGGCGCACAGGGAGCTTCCGGCCGGCGTTGTAAGCGCTGAGAGTTAGGGACGGATGGGAGGAGCCGGCCACATCCCGGACCAGAAGCTCCCTGTGTGCGGCTTCTATGCCCCTTGTAAACAAACAGGGGCACGGGTCAAAGGGACCGCGGCATCGGACATCGGCGCCGCTGGAGGAGATAAGTACATGTTTATTATGTTTAACTAGCCCACCCCAGCCTGGCCCTAAGTAATTTTTTGTGAATTTTTTTCTACAGAAGAGATTCTCTCATAAGTATTAGTGTCATAATTTGGCTCTCGAGGTCGCAATCATGAATTGAGTTTCTAAACGCAATGTAGGCAAAGTGGACTGATGAGCAACTCCCAAAAAGAGATGTGTTTAGACTTAAAATGTTTGCCTCAGAAGCTAGCCACACATGTGTTTCCAGCTAACAATGCACAACATGTGTGGCCGGTTCCTGAACGCAGGTGTTTTGGGCCTAAACGCATCCGTGTTCAGGAGTAGCTCCCCAGCCCAACATGTGACCACGGACTGATAGCAGCAAGTGTTCTGAAGGCTTATTTACCATGTTTTCGGTGGGCTCTTGATGTTTGTAGCCAAAGTACTTCTGTTTGAAACACTTTCAGCTGTAGTATTAATCTCTTTGGATGATAAAGCCATCATTTTCCTCTGCTTTTGAGAAAGTTTTACGCCATGAGCAGCAGTCTTCTGTGTTCTGTAATACAATCAATAGATTATTACAGGTTTACAAAGGCAGTTCAAAACTACTGTGACTTTAACCTACTGGAAGTCTTCCATTTATTTGAAAGGGAGGATAAATAGATAAACTTTATTAATCCCCAACAAGGGGAAATTATATTCCATTCCAGTAATAAAATAAACAAACAAAGTTGTCACCATGCATCGACATTCAGTACCAAAAACAACAAGCCAAGAACCAACCCCCCACCAAATCTGCCCCTGGTTAATAAACCCCATAATGCCATTGCAAATAGTATAAAAGATTTCCTGTAACGTTCCTTACGTATTTGCATCAGAATAAACCGTGCACTAAACTAACTCTTCCCAGCCATCAGCATAGAAAATAGCAGGCAATTCAGGCTACTAATGATACCCTTACATTTTATCTTAACTCTACTTTCCACCACACTGAAAGCATTAGAGCTACCCATTGGCACTTCTGATCACCTTATGTAGCTTATTTATATCTTTGTCGCACATTCCAGATTCCGAACAGACCGTACAATAAAAAAATAGATCCTGCTAACACTGAATCATAAAACATATGAAATATCTTGTTACAGACATCATATTACCATAATTTATGCCAAAAAAAAAACTCAAGCCCTTTTTGTATAACCTAGCGTTAACGTTCCACTTTAAAGAGGTAGTCAGAAAGTTTTTAAAATTCTCAAAGCATGCTGGGGAGGGTTTGTTTTATTAAAAAAAAAAAAAAAAACCTGTACTCACCTTCATTCCTCCCGGTGTCCTGCAGCACTGTCATGCCGCGGCCGTGCCCCTCTTTGTTTACAGGGTCATGGAAGCTTTTGCTGATGCCAGCTTCCGGCCATATGTGGTCCATCACACCAACCTGTCCCTATTCCCAGAGCTCGATCATGTGTTGAGATACGGGGATGGCCTGGTGTGGCCGGCCAGCAGCTGACATCAGCGCAGCTTCCGTGCCTCTGGGAGTGCCGGAGGAGGAGAGTACAAGTTTGTTTTTAAAAAAAAAATCCTTCAACAAAAAAACTGCATTTCACAGCTGTATTTCCAACCTGTCTCTATCAGTCCTGGTGTACACAATTTCAGTTGCCCAGGAATCCGACCGTAAATCTTCTAAATATGGTCGGGCAGGGAAGATTCTTTTCATGAATAGCTTCTCTTGACTGCACACTGCAGTGGGATCTCTGCCCATCCCCCCTCTTTTACAAGACACGCTAACACAGACACTTCTTGCCGCCAAGCAGCAGTGTGCAGAGACTTACTCTACAAGCTACAGGCAAGATAAGATCTTTGTAGCAGGGGAAGGAGGCATATGGCAGAGCCGACTCTGTGTTATAGCCGAGTTATAGTAGAGCTGACAGTGTGTCATTGTGTGATATATCCATCTCCTTTTTTTTTATGTATCAGATACTTGTGAATGTTCAGACGCTAAATAAAAGTGTATATAAACCTGGACTCTGGTAATTTAACCACATTATCAACACAAAGGGACCGTAAGGTGATGGTCAGTGTAAAATTCCATAGTTTGAAATTGAAAAGTTAGGGGGTTAAAATGATCTTTATTGTGTAAACATCACCCAAAGGGTTAAAATTTGAGAACTTTCTTTCATGGGCAATCGCCTCTAGGTATGCAATATTGAGCAGTGTGGAGTAGTAGGACTGCTTTTAGCTGAACTGCTAAACTGAGAGCAGAAAGAATGCAGAGGAGAGAAGTTTACAATGCTTCTTCTTCAGACTAAGCCCCCTCAAATCACAAAGTATCACTACTAGTGTAGCTCCATTTATGCATGTCTTTGGGAAGCGCCTATGCAGGTTTTGGGTTGCAGTTTGGGCACTCAACCTCTAAAAGATTCGCCGTCACTGCTCTAGTGCCACCGTGTGGAAGGCAAATAAATCATAACTATAGAATAACTACAGGGTCATGGAAGCTTTTGTTGATGCCAGCTTCCGGCCATATGTGGCCCGTCACACCAACCTGTCCCTATTCCCAGAGCTCAATCATGTGTTGAGATATGGGGATGGACTGGTGTGGCTGGCTACCTAGGCCGGCCAGCAGCTGACCTCAGCACAGCTTCCATGCCTCTGGGAGTGCCGGAGGAGGAGAGTACAAGTTTGTTTTTTAAAAAAAATCTTTCTGCAACAAAAAAACTGCATTTCACAGCTGTATTTCCAACCTGTCTCTATCAGTCCTGGTGTACACAATTTCAGTTGCCCGGGAATACGACCGTAAATCTTCTAAATATGGTCGGGCAGGGAAGATTCTTCTCATGAATAACTTCTCTTGTCTGCACACTGCAGTGCGATCTCTGCCCATCCCCCCTCTTTTACAAGACAAGCTAACACAGACACTTCTTGCTGCCAAGCAGCAGTGTGCAGAGACTTACTCTACAAGTAACGCTAAATAAAAGTGTATAGAAACCTGGACTCTGGTAATTTAACCACATTATCAACACACAGGGACCGTAATGATGGTCAGTGTAAAATTCCATAGTTTGAAATTGAAAAGGTAGGGGGTTAAATGATCTTTATTGTGTAAACATCACCCAAGGGGTTAAAATTTGAGAAGAATCTTTCATGGGCAAACCCCTCTAGGTATGCAATATGGAGCAGTGTGGAGTAGTAGGACTGCATTTAGCTGAACTGCTAAACTGAGAGCAGAAAGAATGCAGAGGAGAGAAGTTTACAATGCTTCTTCTTCAGACTAAGCCCCCTCAAATCACAAAGTATCACTACTAGCGTAGCTCCATTTATGCATGTCTTTGAGTAGCGCCTATGCAGGTTTTGGGTTGCAGTTTGGGCACTCAACCTCTAAAAGATTCGCCGTCACTGCTCTAGTGCCACCGTGTGGAAGGCAAATAAATCATAACTATAGAATTAGATATTCTTAGCCAGTCTCTAGTGTTGCTGTAGCTCCAAACTTTTGGATATTTTCTTCTGTCTTCATGATTGTTCTCAGGTCCACTGCTTGAGGGCTAATAGGGCTGCATGAGAAGAATACAAAACAGCAACAACACAGTTATCAGAGCAAGTATTGTTTTGTGAAGACTGTGGCCACTGAATTCAACACAATTCATAAGATATTATATAGAACTAGGGAGCTTATCTCATATGCAGAATCTGTAGATAATTGCTACCAATATTTCACGAGTCACAAAGTTATACATTCTACCACTGCTAGGACACAAAATATATCAAGGGCACATACCTCATTGTCACAGTAACCCAGTTTTGGGAATAAGCAGGAGAAACCTTCGTGTTTGGAATAGCTTTGGGGGAAGAAAACACATGCTTTATGCCAGTGGATCCAGTCACTGCTGGTGGTGAGGTGACAGGGCTTGCATCATAAACCCGGTTTCTTTCCTATAGCATAAAAAACAAGCTCAACCACTGTAGCACAACCAGAGAGAATTCTAAATGATAAAACATACAAAGACTGATGTAAGACATGACAAGTCAAAAGACTACAGTTATTCTGTACATTATGGGGTATGCAGTAAGTGTAAAGTGAATGCCAAATTATTACTCTATAAAGTCATACTGAGCAAAATGCATCATGTAAGAGGAAGAAGAATGTTACTGTGGGCTCACAAATTTTAACAAACCTCATTTTTCCGTGGACTGAAGGTGGCAGTGAAGTCTGGTGACTGTAAATCTCTTGGGCTACTTGCTCCTACAAAGCTTCCCTCCGAGTCAGATGTCACCAAGTCCTGGAGGGACTCAACAGAATTGTTCTTTTCAGATTTGAAAAATCCTAAAATTAAAGGATGTGACATTTTTAACAGTAGGTAGAGAACTGAGTATGGATAATGACAAAGGGAAAAAAATAGAAATATATCCATTAATATTGGTACAAAACCTGCTTGTGCTGCTTCTAAACCTTAGACCAGTGTAACACATTTATCATTCCTTACATAATAAATTACTAGTACATTTTAAATATACATGAGGATTTAAAAAAGGAGGAACAATAAAATCCCAGACCTGATGATGGTGGACTGTGAATAATATCAGAAAGGTTGTATCCTCCAGAACTGTCTGATCGCTTTCTAGGCTTCCTTTTAGCTTTAGCTTTGGCCTTCTTAAAGAGTACTTCACTAGGAAAAAAATCGAAAAAAATAAAAGTAACAATTATGTCCTATCCATATAGCAAGTCAAATACCCCTGAAGGGAACGTCAACATAATATCCATATTTCACACACAATAGTATCTGAAGATTGCACCAGATTATTATATCTTCAATGATCTGGAGCACCCCGCACACACTGATTGTGCAGGGTGCACCTTTATTTTGGGTGCACTTAGTTTTATGGGTGTGCACCGCATTCCTGTCGAGTCACAGAAAGAAATGTGGCGCGCAGTCTGTCTCTGCACGCCCACATGTGCCAGCAGTTAGCTCGTTCTTTCTAGTGCAAAATCAGACAGAAAACTGGATCTGGCCCATTGTCATGGAAAGCCACGAGAACTGGCATACTGCAGAACCTCAAGATCAAGAAGAGCTAGTGCTAACGGATGAATTCAATGACAAAAAAAATAAACAAATCACAATGTATAGTAAAATAAACTTTCACCAATAGCAATTACTAAAATATATGCAAATACCATAATAAACAGAACAAGTCTTTTACAATTTTGTAAAGTTGTAGTAAGTTGTAGTAAAGTGTCTATCACCAATCAAAACTACTACATTCACTACTCTTGGTAACAATTAGAGCACACAGAAAAGTATATCAGACATAAAGCAACCCAGAAACTCATTTAATAAATCTTACGGAGTTGACTGTTCAGAAAAGATGTCATCTTTACAGGACATGAAACTGTCCCCATCTTCATACTCTAGAGTGCTGATGTCTGGACCATCTAAGTATGGGGTGATCAGTCTCTTGTCCATGGCAGGAATCTGTAATTCAAAATAAAAATGATGTAAATGAGAGGTGCCCCTGCCACACAGTAGTAGTGACAGACTGGCATAGGCAGCAACTAAACAGGTAACATGCTATCACCCTCATTACATTCCAACTCACATCGTTTCACCATACAATTATTCTTACCATTTTCCTATAATAATCCGCCAGTTCCTTCAGCACGTCCTCACTCAAAATGTCTAAAGACCTACATAGTACAGAGGGAAAAAAACATGAAAAAATAACCCTGCATCTATTTGGATCTATGGAAAAATATTTCACATAGCTGGACACATTAGGGAAGATTTAAAGGGAAATGGTCCAGAAAGTTACCCAAGAAACCACTACCTGCATGTTGTCAAGCAGCTGAACACCTTGCAGATCACGTCTCTTTCATGGCCCAGCCTGGGGGCATCGTCCAGAAAATCTACTTCAAAGTGAGATATAAATTGGCTGTATAAAGTTATGGAAGTGGAGAATTTATCACTAAAGTCAGGTTTTCCCCACCTCACAACATCCCTTCTGCTGTGATTGACATAATTCACCTGACTTCTGGTCAGCTAGTTATGGTGACCCTAGATGCAGGACTTTCAGTTACAGCAAGGGGGTAGTATAAGGAGGGGAGAGCTTGCCTACAGTGCTATACGCTCTAAACAGTTATGATTTCACTTTAAAGAGGACCTGTCACCCATAAAAAAGCATTAGGAGCTGCTTACTAAAGTAAGCAGCTCCTAGAATTATCTCCGATGCAGCAGTGCTACCCTGCTAGTGTTATCGGAACCCTCTGCTGCGAACACTGCTGCAGAGTACAATAGAAACGTCAGACCGGACTGTATGAAGCTCGGTAGTCATCGGCGGTCTATGCAGCACATTTCTATTGTAGTCTGCAGCAGTGTTTCCCATAACACTAACAGTGTAAAACTGCTGCACTGGAGATAGTGCTAGGAGCTGCTTACTTTAGTGCTTACTTTTTATGGGCGACAGGTCCTCTTCATTTATTTTCTTGATTATGCCACCACAATGGGTAATAAAAGAAACACGATCTGGAAGGTGTTAACTGGCTAGGACACATTCTGGTAGCGTTGTATTAGGTCAATTTCTGCTGTTAGACTCCCTTTAACAAAAGTAGTGCATAGCATTGTATTAAGCTAGAAAAAAAAACTGTATAATAGAGGAGGTAAGAAATGCACTTATAGACATGTCATGAGAGCAAACAGAACCTCAATAAATCAGGGTTGCATTACAACATTACGTTCCATGTATAGCATCGTTAGAAAAGGCCTCTCACAATAATCTCTGCAGAGCCACTTTGTATAACCCTCCATATGAGCAGCATTTGAATGTACCCACTAAATCTGAAGAGAATAGAAACTTAAGGTGCATACCTAGATTCCAATAATGCTACCATATTAAGCCCAATGAACTGGAAGCAGGAAACCTTTAACTGGGCAGCATTATATAAAGCAGCAAATTCCAGCAATTCAGCAGCATTTTTCAAGGTAACTGGAAAAGAGAAAAAAAAATATGAATAAAACTTGCATTGAAGCAAACCTTGTAATTGGCCCATCAGTAGTTTATACTCTTCACATCTAAATGTATAAAGGTTAAAGGGAACCTGTCACCAGGAGACCCATTTTTAGCACTCCCCCAGTCCCCACAGAGCATACACTGTCAAAAAGTGTTTTTGTATTAAAAATTAGTTTTACAGAAAAAAAAAGATATGTTATATTGAAACCTTTCATTAGATCTGCTGTGTGACTAGGCAGTTGACGTTAATGGGAGGTGCTGGAAAGGAGCAGCTACCCCCAACCCTTTGGGAAAATGTGACCCTCTTTTTTCATTTTCAAACATATGAATAACTCCCCACACTCGGGATTGGATGTAGAGGAGCGGGGGGTCGCTAAGCCCAGGGAACTGCCTATTCCAGCCCCTCCCATTAGGCAACTGCATAGTCACACAGCAGATGGCTAATGAAAGGACAATATAACATTCCTTTTTTCTGTAAAACCAATTTTAATACAAAAACACTTTTGGGACAGTGTATGAACTATGCTCTGTGGGGACTGGGAAGTGCTAAAAATTGGTGCCTGGTAACAGGTCCCTTTAACGAGTTAGGGGGTTTATGACCGAAATAGAAAAAAGATTCAACTTACTAATTGAATTGTTTTTTTAGTGTGAGAGGGGAAGGGTTGTAAAACAAATTTTCATAAATACTTTAAGAGTTTAAATGGGGCGTGGCAGGGGGGATTTCTTTTTTTTTCTCTCGATTTGAAAAACATGCCTGCTTCCTTCCAACAACAGGTAAATTACAGGGAACCTATTACAAGGGACCTCATTTTCACTGCCACCCTGCCTTCTCTAAGCATTTGCATTACAATATAATTGTGTGTTATAACTTACCTTGCACCCTGACAGAATCCTTTGGTTAGTCCTAGGGGTTGGGCTTTGGTTTGGATGCATTTAAAAAAAAAACAACATTTGACTTGTCTATGCTGCAGACTCCTCAACTCTTGGCCCCCACCCTTGTGCTCCTGTACAGCCCTTACAGTGTGATGGGCTTCTGCAACCTGTCTTTAGTGAAAATTAGGTCCTTGTTTACAGGTTCCCTTTACAGTACAAACTGTAGCCAGGTGTGGCGGATGTTGGAGAAGAAAGCAGCTAAGCCAAATGCCAGACAAGACCTTTAAAGGGAGGAGAGTTTTTTTTTTTTTTACATGCGGTTGTATGTTGGAGGAGTGAGAAAGCTTTTACATGGAGGTGACTTCTAATCTGGTTAGCCATTTTATTTACATTCAATATATTGCATTAATAGACTATATTACAATATTGATACTTAACACTGTATATTTTTGTGGTCAGAGATCTCGGTGAGGCAATGTGCAGTGATGGCAGTTACACACACATCATTACTATGGTAACAGAGAAGTACGGTCTGTTAGATCATCACAGGGAGCTGAGCTTGTGAGGGAGGAGTTGTTACTGAGAACTCATGTGAGTTGTCGTATCCTGTGGCAGCCATCTTGAATATAACTTAATAAAGCCCATAAAATTTTGTAAATAATAAAAGCAAACTATTTAAAAGGACATCTACCATCAGTTTTCCTGATGCTAGACGTGTCCTACTAGCTCCTTGGGACTTCTTTTATTATAACTCTATAAGCAGAGATTGTTGCAATACAGAGTTTAAAGGAAACCTACCACGTGAAATAGTAGTGGTGAGCTTCAAATACCGGGCACCGGAGCATATTTTCGTTATGGTTATAAACCGCTGTATTGCGGTTTAAACACTTTTTAATCTTTATATGTGAAGCAGCTTCGGCGCACCAAGCGCAGGACTGTGCACACGCCTACATAGGAAGTGACATCACACGCGCCGGTCTGCGCTTGGGTGCGAAGCAGTTCACATTAAAGTTAAAAAGTGTTTAAACCGAACTACAGCGGTTTATGACCATAAAAAATATGGTGTCTAGCCGAGCACTTGCCGAAAGCTCAGCCTAAAAAAAAGATAAGGGAAAGATGATGTGAACCTGTACCTCTGGGGTATTTGGGCTCACCATCCATTTCATGTGGTAGTTTCTTTAAAAAATGATTTAATTGGCCTAGGGCGCCCGGCTATGTCACCAGAGTGCCTAGTATTTTCAGGCGGGACTGGTAAGGGACGGGGAAGCATAAATAAAAACATCAAATATTAAAAAATTTCTCAAAAGAAAGTTTGCTTTAAGCCTCAAAACTTATATTAATGTGTGAGGACTCTTGGTGGTCTATTAAGCTACTCAGAGACATTGATAGTACTTAGCCGAATGTGGTTTGGCGACTACATAGACATATGCTTAGGGGGTTGGCAATATGCAATCTGGCCAGATTTATTGCACCACCCTGGGCGTGTAAATGGAGTTAAGAGTTTGGGAGACGTCAGTTAACAAGAGCTCGGGGACAATGAAGTAAGGGGACAGCCCACGGGCATTTGGAGGGACATGGGACAAGGACGGTTAAAATTTTGCAAAGAGCTGTCTTGGTACGTCCCCTATAGTAGTGATGCCCCAACACAGCTGTATAGACACCGTCTAGCAACATGCACTATATTAACCCACAAAATCCTCCTTGACCTTATATCATTTCCTTGTAATCCGGGTGACCCTTTATATTGAACACTGACCACATAATCTGAATTGACAAGAATCCAGTGGAAATCAGCAGCTTATTCAATATATGTATTATTTGTCTCTTATCAAATAGCATGTTTTCTCTCCCTACTGTAAATGTCATGAAAAAGACAAATAGGATTCTGCTACATAAGGATTACTGGTGTGGATCTAGAAGGATGTATGTGCCAAGCTTACGGTAAACAAACAGCCACAAAAGTCATCTTTGGATCATGTTTCCTTCCACGCTAAGTGGTCACAGATATGGGAAAGCAATAGTATACAGGCCATACAGCCCAGACTAGGGTACTGTGTACAGTTATGTAATGTGAGCGAGGAAGAAGGTTGTACGATTCTAGGGCTCTGATGTCTAACATGGCCGTCTGCGGGACGTACATGGCGGCCACAAATTTCAGGTGCATGTTACGCGCCATAGACGGCAATAGGGCACGCTGTCGCAAGATGACGGTTGCCACATACGGCCGGTAGGGCCCACACACGCAAAAAGGATGGAGGGAGGAGGGGTCACATCCTCCTGCCACTCCAGCAACGGCGGTATGCCGCACGGCTGGCATACCGCGTTGAATGTACCCTTATTGTGTATACTCTTAAAGCTCTGTTCTGAGATTGTACAAAAATGGTTTGTAAAAAAAAGCACCAATTTACTAAACCTCCATAGCACAGCATCAACCAGTGATTGACTGCAGTAACCGCACATACAAAAGCACTAGCTAATATGCAAACCGAACCCTTATATCACTTAAACAAATTTACTACAACTATAACTAGTACATGAGATGCATCAAGTCTTGCCTAACATTTTGTTGCATCTCAAGAGAATGCTAACACCTGGTCATGGATAACCACCGTATTCGCTATCCAGTGCCACCAATTAACGAATGACTCATTTGAAATTATATGTCATGGAGATGGTAGCCATATTTGATTCATAGCTGTCATATCATAAAAATTATCTGAGTTGTCCTATAATACACGAAGTTCCTCTTATATTTCTAGCAGCAAACACATGATCTATGCCTATACTACAGTAAGTGTTCGATCATAAGGAGGTAAACTACAGACCTAGATCTGGCTTAGGTACCTGCACCGTCTACGCCAATCTGATCTAGCGGGCAAAGTTGCGTCAATTGAGGGTTTAGAAACGTAAAGTATTCCCTACATCATTTAGACCAAGCTTATGTCAGATTGTGTCGAGCCAGGATGCCACGTCTTGCACTATCTATCATAACCCACTAAACACTCCTAGCCCTTGTAAAAGTCATATTCCGTATAATTGTATATCTTTATGATAATAATAAACTAATCACTCTCCCGTGGCCCCCCCCCCTACTGTGCATAGCAGATGTATTAATTTAGTACACCCCCCTACTAGAAAGTCAGCTGCCCTCCCCTTGAAGTGAGTTCCTCCCATGTGCAGTGTCCCCATACCGTCCTGCCACCCTCTTCCACACTCGTCGAGCTTAAACAAAACTACCAAACATTGCTTACCTATGCGTGCACCCCTCCAACGAACGCCAGCCGCACACCAGTTGCACGTCATCATATCTTCCTATGATTTGTTTCCACTGTCTTACATGATTGTGCTCTGAAGCAGGCACACGTGATGTGATGACATCATCACGTGTGCTGGCTTCAGAGCTGGCACGTTCAGCGCATGAAGGCTGAGGGAAGAGGATGGCTGCTGGCACTGCTTCGTGGGAGCGAGATAAGTTAAGTATCAGATTCTGCCTTATTTGCACTCCCCACGAGAGCAGAATAGGAGCAGGTCCACGAGCAGCGGCGGGGTTAACACAACAAGTCGTGTCTTTGACACCTGTGCATTAGGACAACACCATGTTTTACTGATATTTTTGGGATATTTAGGGTAATGATTACAGATTTGTCCACTGTTATACTGATACACACGACACAATTTTCTTCCGATGATGAAATGTTCACCCGAACTGTTGTTAGAAAACATCTATGCGTCTCCTACTCAGTCTTCAGTAGTGTGGACCTCACACATTCCTTTAGTACGAACACTAGATATTGATCTGCCATCACCAGGACCTTACAAATGAATTCCACATTTGCCGACTCTGAGAAAAAAAAAAAAGTTTTAAAAAGGGAAGAATTAAGACTGATCCTCACTGTGTGTATTGGGAACACAATTATTTTAATTGCCTATATTCATGAGAAACAAGTCATGATCTCAGTTAAAACAATTTAATCATATGGAAACATAGCCACGAGATGGTAATTCTTAAGCTATGCTGCATGCAGCAGAACAGTTACTAGCGTTACAAATATGTAGGACATTAATAGGAGAAACTGCATATATGTAACACTGCAGTTTCCAGAAAGAACAGGGATATTCTAAGTACATAAATACAACTCAGAGTTTTAAAGGGAAAGTTAAAGAGAACCTGTCAGCAGGTTTTATCCCACTAATCTATTTCCATCAGATAAGGTATGACATTCCTAACTAGAATTCTCTCTATGAATAATCTCACCCGTTTACCAATAAAAAAAAAAAAACCCCGAAAGTAGAGCAAATATGACTCTTCAAATCCTGTTTTCATGTGAGAGGAGTCATGTTTAGTGGTAGGCGTAGTGTCACATCAGAAGCACATATGTTTGGCACTATAGTATCTAGTGTCATAATAAAAGATAAGAATCACTTCTTTCAGATACAATCAAAGATGATGGTACCGTGAGCTACAGAACTATATATATTGGGAGTTGAAGGGAACCTACCACCACCACAAATCTACCTATAAAAGTAGATTGGGTGGTAGGTAGATCAATGGGACATGAGGATAGCCCTTTAAGGGCTAATTCACGTCCCACACTTTTTTGTAACTTTTATAGACTTTTATGCAAATATACTTATGACGGTACTGGGGCGTGAGTAGACGCATCTGCTCTTCGCGCATGCGCAGACGGCAAGGATCGTCCGGACGTAGAGGGCAGCGCAGCTAGCGGAGCTGCGCGCCGTAGGAGGCGTTTTTAGGAGGGGAAAGAAAGAGGCTACCGGGGTGTGTGGAGTAGTCCGCTTTCTTTTGTGTACCTCAGATGCGGCTACCTCCACGCCCAGTACGCCGCTATAAGTGCAAAAGTTAATATAAAGTTAAGAAAACAAGTGTGGGTGACGTGAGGAATAGCCCTTAACAAGGGATTTACTCAGTGTCCCATTGATCCACCTCTGACCACACCAATCTACCTTTTAATGGTTAGATTTGTGGGTGTAGGTCCCTTTTAAGCTAAGGCTTGAATTGTTGAAGCAATTGAAAGAGGCAAATCCTTATCTGTGTATAGACACAAAAAGCAAGTTTCTAGTTACTATTAGAGCACAGAAATATGGGCTTCTTTGTTTAACTGACACTTGCAAACACTAAACTGATCAGTATTCTGAAAATGAGGCAAGAAGAGTCAATATTTGCGACTCTGGGGGAACGATTCATAGGTGGAATTCAAATAAATAAGATTGGAATTCTGAAAGGACATTTCAATACCCTAACCAAAGGGTGATATAGTTGTAGTGGGGTACAAATCTGGTGACAGGTTCCGTTTAGCCTTTTATTTAAAACTTTTGACATTGATTTTAAACGAATTTTCAAACAAATTAAACCAAGTGTAACTGTAAAGTATCATTGATTTTACAAAATTATTATAGTGTGATTCACCCTATTAGGAAAACAAACAGATCGTGCCTACTTTGTGCGCTCGAGTGTACTTTCCAAGTTATGGCATTTTCTGTCTGGAAAGCTTGACAAAAATCTTTTTTTACCCAAAGGGTGAAATGGGCGGGAGACTATGTCGTTGTTAGGCCCATCAACTGGGCCAGTGCGTGCTCACAGACCCACGATGCCTTGCGTTTTCCCTGTATTATTTAATGCCTAAAGTAATTGTAGCAGTCAAATCCATTAAGTTTCCCACAAGTAAACCATTGAACATTGCAAGTACACATACATGATGTATAGGTGACAGCCTGGCAGTCGTTAATCAGTTACATGGATGAGCCGAGAGGCAGTGAGAGAAACATGTAATGTAGTGAAAAGAAATCAGGAGTAAACCAAATTACATGAAGGTTTATGCATGTGCGGAGTGAGGAACTAAGGAGTTAATTAGCCTTAATCTGGTGCGATGACGAGGGTGAGAGAAGGGCGATACGCAGGATGGTACAGTGAGAGAAAGAGAACAATTCTAAAAAAAATCACAGGGATGGGATGGAGGAACGAATGATAGGGAACATGGACATTCTTACCTTACTGTATCCACAGTTTAGAACAATCCAGCGATCTGCTAAAGAACAGAGAGAGCTCTGCACATGACCTCTCCTCTCGAGCAGGGACGCGCAGCGACTCTCCTACCCATGAAACCAACTGATTAAACTATAACAAATACGGGACTCACGGGCTTATCAGCACAGGTAGACGGAAGCAGCATCCAGCAGCAGCAGTCGGTAATCCATCGGAGGGGGATAGCAAATAAAATATACAGGGTATAGGGCAATAGAAGATAATAGGCAAAGATGTTGCTACTCCCAAAAGACCTATTGATTTGTGGGGAAACAAAACTTTACAGTTACTCTTTAGACGTTCTTTACAGCTTACATGTTGATAAAAAATACAAAGAGTGCGCCTGAATTGCTATGCATGGGACAGCTAGTTCACTTTCTAGGGTCACATGTTCGACATTCATCTTAAAATGATCTTGGAGAAGAAACAGCTCTCAAGATGCAAGTCACCTACCTTTGCTTGACAGTCACAAGCACTCATGGTAGATATAAGTAAGAATGATTCTAAAACTTCAGAGTGCACAGGCTATCTCTAAGGCAGAGACAGCATCTTGCCTTGAAGGAGGAAAAAACATCTGGAGACTCATTTAGGGTTTCTGTTCTTTTTTTGCCTCTGATCTACTATTGAAAACACAATACCTTGATCCATATAAGGTAAAATTGTATATCATTTGTAAAGTCCCTAAAATCCTACAAAACCGACATAAGTGTAAACCACACTATAGTCGGATAAAACCAGCTTTTATGTTTATATCTGGAAACCGAATGGACAGCTCTGTTACCAAACTGGAAATGTGTTGTGGAATGTGTGCCGATTGGAGTCAGGACACTCGCTTAATGATAAGTCTTTGTACCATCAATTAAGAGGTTATATTTTTATTAACTGAAGACTATAAGATATATAGGTTTGTAATCATTACTAACGTATGGCAATTTTATTCAAAACATTTTGCCTGGATTTGTCAAACCTGTCTACATCAATCAAGAGCTGTAAGCATGCTGTGATAATATTCTGCAATTGTAAAAACCAATGGAAGAAAAGATGCAAAAAAAAACTGATCAAAAAACCAAAAAGTAAACAAAAAAAAAACAAAACCAGGACCAAACCCCACGGGCACGCAGTTCCCCCTCCTCCTCTCCATAGAAAATATATCATGATATAAGTCCCCCATAGTTTGTTGTCGACAAGGGTGGCCTTAAAGTAAAATGAACATACCAAGCCTTGCAACAGGTACACATTTATGGCATCGGATTCCTTCCCATCTTCAGATCTTATGAGTACATCCCCAAAAGAAGTCCCTGAAGTAAACAACATGATCGATAACAAATCGTTTTCTATCATGTATGTACTCTAGGCGCGGAACTGGAAGTGAAAAAATGTCACCTTGCAGATATTAAAGGACATCTACATCGATGTAAAAATGTATAAGCATGATATAAACCTGGCGGGACTACTCCTGCACACGGGGCATGTACGCAGGAGGAGGAAGATGACACATGGGGCGGCTGTCCTGCGTGCCCATATGATGCCCTGAGGTTGCATGACACAATCTTCATGTGCACTGTTTTTTTTTTTATAAATGATATGTAAGTTAATGGCATTTATGTTTTCCTGGATTTATGTCGGCGTGTGGTTTTATGGTGACTGCGGGTTCCTATTTATGTGTGCGGTATAATTACAGGTGTACATGTTATTTATACAGATTGGAATTGTGAATGGTTCGCAACTTGTAAATGAATCAAATGGTGGTTTGATCTGCTTAGGCATTACTGTACTTTAGTATTAGTTAATTCGGAGCAGGGGGCAAATTTCATTTTTCACCTCAGTCAGGATAGAATCATCCCTCAGGTTGCGACCACACGTTCAGTTTTTCAGATGCAGTTTTCCAAAAGCAGGTATGGATCATAATGGGTGAGAACTTATCATTAAGAAGAGCTACTCCTATACTTTCAATCCACTCCTGGTTTGGACATCAAAAACTGCATCTGAAAATCTGAACATGTGGATGCCCCAGTACTCTGCAATTCAGAGTCAGCCTGGGGCCTTGTCCCAGACCTGATAGCAACAAATCTATACAAATCTCATGGTACATACCATTTCTTCATGTTAAACCTTGGTCTATTTCCACTCTTCTTGTGAACAACAGTAATGGTTCCATTTTCACATCTGACTCCATCCAGTCTGCAACAGAGTTACAAAAGGTGAAATAAATCCCATAATATTCTATGAAAACTAAGAAATCTTGCCTAATAAAGGATTGGCAGGTAGAATGAGTGAACACTAGGGCAGCTTTATAAATAGTGTCCTTAGGTTAGACAGTGCAGAATTAAACTAGACAGTCTTATATGAACTGGTGCAGAATAAGCGTCTGGTGCTGGATGATAAATCTCCTAGTGTGAAAGACTGTCTAGTTGTACTCTGCACCTCCTATTAGCTGGCTTACTTTACACTAGAAAATTAGGAAAAAATTCTGACGGGTCAGCAGTATTTTTAGCGTGAGGCCACGCTTCTTTTGTCGAGCTAGTCGTAGGAGAGCCAGAAAACAATCTAAAAACCTTTATAAATGCGGTGAAGACTGATTCTTAGTACAAACTACGACAGAATTCTGTCGTAGACAAATTAATAAATCTCCCCCAGTCTATAAATGAGATACAGCGGTGAAAAAAATCCCCCAATTTGTGTAGCAGCAGTCTAATATTAAATCTATAGACTATGCCTACACAGTACAGTATGCTAGATATATAAATGCAGTAAGAGCCCCTCATCGATCCTTTTATTCCAGCATAAAGATATTTATATACTATTAAAATACTTTACATATAAACGTGGCAAAGCTCTACATATCTACCTACCCAGTAAGTGTGGACAGTAATGTGTGCAAATCCATGATATCCTAACACTACACCAGCTCCTGGAGTGACACCCAGTACCTGGCCTTTAACATGTACATGCAGAAACGCATGCATAATGGCAGATATTTCTACTCATCCATAAAGAGTGCAGGACACACAAACAAAAAGACAAGGGTGACCACATGTATACACACAAACAAGATCACTGTATGTATATGCATATAAAGGACGCACACTAGAATAATCATATGTACATACCGAATATACTCAAGTAAAAGCACAAAAAACACCTCACCTCAGCTTATACTCGAGTCATGAAAAGAAATAAACACTGTACTCGCCTTCCGAGCTGCCCCCACCCCCCGGGAGGTCCTCTTCTATATCGCGATGCTGGGCAGGCTGTATACTCCAGGGGGCTGGGCAGGCTGTATACTACACTGGGGCTGGCTATATACTGGGAGGCTGTGACCAATGCATTTCCCACCCTCGGCTTATACTCGACTCAATAGGTTTTTCCAGTTTTTTGTGTTAAAATTAGGCTCGGCTTATATTCGCGTATATACGAGTATACATTGCACTTAGATACTTCCACACTAAACTTTTAAAGGCAGATGAATAGTACAGATGACAAAAAAAAAGAGAGAAAAAGAGAGAGAGAGAAGGCTACAGCATCCAATATGATGAAAAAAGGTTAAACCTTTATTGACACAGGCATAGAAAAAACTGCAAAAAGATTCATGGCAAATCGAAACGTTTCAGTTTTTTTTATGCCTGTGTGCATAAAGGTTTTACATTTTTTCATCATATTGGATGCTGTGGCCTTCTCTCTTTTTTCGTCTTGGACTATGGATCCTGCACCCTAGGACCCTGGGCTGCGTTCATCAAACAAAATAGCTTTTGGAAATTACATGGGTTGCTGTCTTTTTTCATTTTTTAGTACAGATGACAGCAGTTCTCAAGTCCATACTCCATAAATGGTTAAAACAAAATGGAGGTGTAATTTACAAGCTGTAATTTTCTTTAAACGGTGACAATTGACTCCACAAAGTTTGAAACTCATTTTTTCCTGGTTATGCATCCCATATGTGTTGGTAAAGGAGGAGTCTTTTAGAGCAGATTTGGATTGTCAGAGTTTACAGGCTATAAAATGTATATTTTTTGGTAATTTGGACATATGGGGGATTATTTTTTGTGGGATGAGATCCACTTTTCCGTTACATTATTTAGGGGAATTAAATTACTAATTGATAAGAATTTATTAATTCTTTATTGGTGGTGGTTAATAAAATAAATAAATAAAATAAATGTTGGTTTAGGGTTTTAGCTTTATTTTTCCGGCCACTTATCGTTTCCTAAAAATAATCGGTTATCTTTATTCTACGGGTCAGCGGGATTACGGCATTTATACAGCTTTTATGGTTGGCTTGTTTTGCAGAATATAGCACTCACTTTATGAGAAATTCCCTAGTATTTGCATCAACATGTATTAATAGGCATAATATTTTTTTAAATTATTTTTTACAGAGCTGTTTTAGGGATTTCTTTTGCTGGGCAAGCTGTACTTTTTATTGGCGTCATGGTAAATGTTACTTTTTGATCACTTCTTATCCTGCTTTTATCAAGTGTGAAAATATCATCATTTTTGTGAGTGTTCAGCGGCAATTTTATTGTATGGGTTGTTATGGCTATGGTGATACTCAATATGTAATTTTTTTTGGCGATTTTCACTTTTTTAAGTTGTATTTGATTTTTATGGAGCATCAGGGCATGTAGTAGTATATTACATAGTGTAGCATATTACATAGTCAGCCTGTACATTCTGCATAAGCTGACAGCAGCACTGTTATACTGTGCTGAAAGGCATTTTCAGCCATCAGCCCTAGGGTTCTTCATCGGACCTCAGGAGTGCCATAGCAACGATCTTCCCGGTAATGCCCTATAGATGCCGCGGTCACCATGATTGCATCATCAATAGGTTAAACCCCCGCAAACACAATAGTTACCACTGGGTTTCTGCAGTGATCGCCCCCAAGCGAACACCATGAGGTAACTGTACGTCATGGTGCAGGAAGGAGATATATATATTTTATCAAATCACCCAATTGCTATCCATCTTCCTTATGCCTGTACATAGACAGTGCTAGGTCATCCTGCCAGGCATAGTAAAAATATAGATGCTCCTATAGCTGCAATATGACACTGTATGGCTTCCATCTCAAGAAGTGGGATACATATTTTCTGTTTAATAAGGACAAAAAAAAAACATTGAATCTAAAAATTGCATGGTTGCAGCTGTTTGTCTAAACTGTTTAGAGGAATCTTCACAATGAAAAACAAAAAAAATTAAATAAAAAATTGTTCTGGCCTCAAAATGCCCCATCAATGAGAGCATCAATTGTGCAGCTGCAACCAATAACCAACCCTCAATATTGTACAGTGGCCTTAAACTAGAATAAGGTATAAAAGCTAACATTCTGGTGACAATCTTCCAAGATTCCATGTTCCTTCTCATCAGTAATAAAACAAACATTACATACCCTTTTTCTTTTCAGACACCCACTTTCCACTAAATCCTTCTCCATCAGATGTGATTAACAACATTCCATTCTTATTCAGGGCAAAATCAGACACAAACACTTGGCGTCCATACACCCAACGACACGGTTTCATTGAACTATTGGTCGATTTCCAGCAAAATACCTTTAAGAAAACAATATTTACACAGTTTAGCATTAAACTAGGACATAATTGTAAATCAAAAAGATGGTTCAAGCATATTCTCCTACCTAACATTAGTTATGCCTCTGTAGCAGTTATCAAGTCTTGTTAAAGGGGTTTTCCTGGATAGAGCTTTCCATTACTATTGACCCCAGGGGTTGCGAACATTATAAAGATTGTATACTTACCTTCCTAAAGCGTGCCAGTGTAGTGTGGTGCATCACCGGCCTACATTTGTATACAGAGCCTCAGCAGGGTGTGTGCCCGCTATAGCCTACAAGCCGTAGACAGAAACTATAACAGGCCAGCGGCTGTCAGCGTGATGTGATGCACAACCCTAACTTAATGATACAAATATATCTATTGTGATGATCAAAGAAAGCAAACTTACTCTTCCAGCTTGATCCAAGGCTAGAAAACGAACAGGCTGTCCACCCTTATCTTTGAGAGTTTGTGCATCAACCTTACAATCCAGAAATCCACCAGATACAAGGACTTTCTTTAAGTTCAGTTGCCTAAATTAGAGGAGAAGTGGGAGAAATCTTATTTACATCAGGGAAGTAACAGCAACAAGTTCGAGAAAGAAATAACACTACGTTAATCATACTTGGATGCAAGCTTCTTGCACTGGTACTCCGTCAGGAGGTAGATATCTCCACGATCAGTGACACAAACTGTAGCTCCGTCACTTGCTGAGACCAGTGATATATTGACGTCTTTATGATGGAGAGCAGAGACTTGGCGAGGACAGCTGACAAGCTTTTCTCCATGAGGATCTAGTAGATACCCTGAAGGAAGTAAACAAAGCCATTAGAATGTCTTAAGGAGTTCTAATCTGAACAGTCGGACACAATACATACCTAATTGACCACCATTTAGTCCCATTGTGTAAACAGCATCTTTAGTCCATAGTACCGTGTGAAACCTGCCAGCAGCAACTCCTATTACAGTCTTGCCTTTCAAAGTTTTGGCCTGAACCTATTTAAGGGATAAAATAAAAAACAGAGGTAGTAATGAAAGGAAAGTCACAAAATCATAAGGAAGATTATGCTATATGATGTTTTAAAAGGGGTTGTCCGAGGCTGTAAAAAGAAAAAACCTTGGTGGACGGTCACAAGCTTAGCGCACAGCGGCTTTCATTACCCTGTTTGTTTACATGGGGCACGGACCGGAGAGATGGCACTGCAAGACGCCGGGAGGCAAGTTAACGTTTATTTTTTTAAGCAGCCCCTCCAAGGTTTTTTTTTTTTTTTACAGTCAAAGACAACCCCTTTTATGGGATTGTCATTCCATGCTGTACATTGGCATTTGGCGACAGTTTACAGAATACGTTCTATACAATAACAAAGATATGACAGCTTAGGCATACCTGTCTTGGTACAGAACAATTAGGTATAGAAGAGAGGATGCCAAGTTGATGAAACGTGTTTAAGCCAAAGGAATAAACATATCCATCTTCTGTTAGAACCACTGTATGGTCCTTGGCCGCAGCCACCTGGCTACATGAATGGGTGCTCAATCCTTCCACCAATCGTGGAACCTTTAAAATAAAACAAAAAAAAACATAAATTTAAGCACAGCTTCATAGTCTTATGATGCTCCCTATTTTCTGACCCGCAGCAGCACCACACGACCCCCATTAATAACGGTTCACAAAGAACAGTTTACTTCTAAACGGTTGGTTACAAAATTTCTCTTGTAAATAACATGATATGAGAAAAGATGGAGCAGAGACCTACCAGGCACGTCACTTCATCTCCATGACCAAGTCGGCCACCTTGCCCATGACCACAGGTGTAGACCTGGCCCTTCTGTGACAGGAAGACTGAGTGAAATTTACATAGTACCATCTAAAAAGAAAAGTCTTATTTTTAGCTCACTTCACTGGTGAAGTTGTAAGAAACAAGTAACAGAAGTTTAATACAAATCTCCAACACTATACAAGTGGATAATACAAGATTACATTGTTACTTAGCAGCAGATCTGCAAATACAGACTGTATATAGATGACTCCTATGTGTTATCTGTGTGCCGCCATTGATTTTGCATTCTATAGGAAGGTCCAAGATGCAAACACAGGCAGGAATAGCACACAGCTTGCACACAGGCCCATGGAAAACATAGCCATGTGCATGAGCCCATCGAAATAAATGTGCACATGAGCTACTGACTTTATAAATGGATAGCGCATGGGCTAAAACATTGTGTGCATGAGGGATAAGCCTCATAGGAGTGAACAGAGGATATAAGATATTGTGCGAGATGGACAATCTGATTGCTGGTCACATCACAGAAGTGAACCAACAAATACAGACAGTGGTAAGAACAATTTAAATCATACAACTATGAAGGCCACAGAAAAAAAAACTATTGTCTGAGTTCTACTTTATCCACTACTATGAGACCTACTTGTTACCTGTTTGATATATATGCCACAGCGAGGAAACATATCAACCAGTTCAGGATGCCTTTTGCTTTGTTGGCTGCCATGGCCCAAGGTAAAATTTATATTATTCCCCCAGGTATACAGTTCAGTGGGATCTGAATTAAAATAAAAACAAATACGGTAAATATAGGTTTATCATATAAACATCTATATTAACCAAAGAGTTACAGTATATTTTTTTAATTTATTAACCGGTCAAACTGTATTGCTTGAGGTAATAGTTAAAAAAAAAAAAAGAATCCTTTCTGAATACCCTGTGCACCCATATGTACCATATATATTCGAGTATAAGCTGACCTTTTAAGCACAATTTTTGTGCTGAAAAGGCCCCACTCGGCTTATACTCGAATATAGAAAAAAATAAAGTTAGTACTCGACCTCCGGCACTGTCCCTTGGCGTCCTCTTCTCCCCGTAGCAGGTCTTTAGGTTTCCGGGCAGGGCTGGCAGATGCAATCTGCCAGCACAGAACTATGACTTCAGCAGGCGGCGACTCTGCCGGCAGCTCGTAAGTTCATCTGCCGACCCGGGAACCTGGAGACCTGCTACAGGGAAAAGAGGACGCAGGGGGACAGCGCCAGAGGATGAGTACTAACTTAATTTTTTAATCGGGCACTGTGCTTTGGACACAACACCTACGGGGGCACTGTTCTGTGGACACAACACCTACGGGGGCACTGTGTTGTGGACACCTGAGTCAATACTTTTTCCCAGTTTTTTGTGGTAAAATTAGGTACCTCGGCTTATACTTGGGTCGGCTTATACTCTGGTATATACAGTAGTAACATTTCTTTTAAGGGGTTGTCGGTCGAATATCACAGACCCAGATTTAGTAGCCCCTGGTGACCACTATTTCCATAGGAAGTTACTAACTGCAAAACAATTATGGAAAATGCTGTACTACATACTAGTCTTTTAAATCAACTGATGAATTACATACGCAATTCATATTTATATGACCTCTGTTAAAGAAAATCTACCATCAAAATCAAGCATAGATAAACTACCCTTACTGATAGACCAAGGCACTGTGACTTTGGTAATCATCTTTTATTTGTTATATATGGTCTTCTAAAAATCAACTTTTACAATTAAGGTTAACGTTAACAAGCCAGAGAGGCTCTTTGGGGTGTTACAGGAGCCCCTCCATGGTGCCGATTTTAAAGTTATTACACTGCACATGAGTGCTTCCTTCCCCACCCCCCGTGTGCTGAAACTTTCTCTGCCTGATGTAATCTAACTGCAGCAGAGCAAGGGAGAAAGTGCTGAGGGAGCAGAATGAAACAGTGAAGCAGCCTGTGAAGCTACAGCAGGGAGGCGCTCTGGAAACACGCCCATAGCCCTTCATGCTCATTAGCATAATTTTAAAAGTTGATTTTAGGAGGAAGGAGACCATGGATAACAAACATAAGAAGATTATCACAGTCAAAGTGCCTGGATCTATGAATGAGATGCGCTCACTCCCCCCTTCTTTCTCCACCTGACCGTGTGCTACACTCGGGATGAGATCCAGGAAAAGTGTGAATGAGGCCCAATTAGTCCTGCCTGGACAGTTCAGGAAGCCCTGTGTAGGCAGCCAGCATGCAACCCAGCTTTCGCAAGGTTTCTGCATCAATGTAGCAACAGCATTCTCAACCTATGTTTGGTTCACAATGCAAAAAACAAATGGTAGATTTCCTTTATGGTCCAAAGAAAAAATGATCCAGCTTCAGATTCAAAGTAGATGATAAAAACTTGTGTATATTTTCCAAATTGATTAAAATACTAGACATTCAATAGGGGAAAAAGTACAAAAATTTGTTTCAATAAAATATCTTAGCCACGATTAAGATATTTTAGTGAAGTGCAGCGGCTTCGCCTGCAGACCTTTGTGCTTTTGTCCCTATTGGATGTTCTACGAATAGTATTTTAATGAATTGGGAAATAAAATACACAAGTTTTTATCATCTACATTGAATCTGAAGTTGGATCATTTTTTCTTTGGAGTTTGTATTGTTCCTTGGCGGAGGCTGATCCCTGCTCCGTCCAATGCACTTTCCAACCCGCTGTGTCCAGGTTACCCAACTTATCCTAGTCTCCATTTCCTTCATTGGCATGCAATTGTGCTTCATGCACCGTCTTTGGCACTAACAGAATTAAACAGCCCCGTAGGGGTGAAAAGACCAGCAGACACATGTACAACAAGCTGCTCTGTTCATATGAGGGTACAAAGACCCCGGTTCTGAACCCCACTGGATAGCGCAATAACTTGATGGTGCTGAACAACACCTTTCATTTTTTTTCCCACTGTTCTGCAGCATAACAATGCCCCCAAGAAAATGTGAACGTAACCTGAGGCTACATTCACTTGTTGCATTTACATTGCATTAGGGTAAATGTTATTTTAATGGGATTGTAACGCAACATGAACACATTGTAAACAAAACTGAATTGAGTGATGGGTAAGATGGGCGATGACAGGAAGTAAAATTCCCCATCAGGGTCCCTGAAAGTTGAACAGGGAAAGATGACAGTAACAGGTTCCAGATGTCACTTTTAGCTCCCTCCTCTTGTCCCTTGCTCACACAATGAGAACCAAATTATACATGTATACATGCATTTCATGCTAACTACTTAGATGCCAGATTTGGCAAATTTCACAATTTGGTAAAATGAACCAGTCATTCAGGTACTTACCATTAACTTGGAAAATGATGTGAGAAGGGCGATCTTTCATTATAAGGTCTAGTGCAGTGAATCCATCTTTATCTTGGATGTGGAGACTACTGCCACGCTTAAAGAGAAATACAAAGAATATAAAATGCACAACAGATGGGAACTGGTCCTAGTGCTGTTCACATGATATATATAAAAAAATAAAATAATAAAAGAAAAAAGAACGAAAACCTAGAACAGATTTTAAAAGCAGTTAAACAGGTAGAAGTAAAACTAAAAAACACTAGAGGTTTGGCTCGTAGAGATATTACGTCGTACGTTTTACTACATTAAAAATATCAGTGCAGAAGGGCCCCTCACAGTGGGCCAAACACCCTTAAGGTCTGAAAATAAAAATCCAATATTATCAAACATACATCCTTTACGATTTTAACTGTAGGACTAGGTCCCATGCAATTACCGGTGATTGTCCGTGAAAAATAGACTGTTGTGCTGTTCAGATTCCACAGAGAGCACAAACGCATGGGAAAATGTCTCTTCTTGTGTGGTGTTTTTTCTCACTAGCTGACTGTGGAAATCAAAGGTTTTAATTGCTTCTCCATTCCAAACACGCGTTTTACATTTTCACAAAAAAAGATGGTTTGCAACATGTAAAAAAAAAATAAATAATTATGTGGTATATAATACTGACCAGACTGAAAAGAAGGTTGCGCCGTAATAGCCTTCCATATCTTGTTAGATTAGGGATTTGGAAGATGTAATAACCCCACAAAATAGTGCCTTGGTGACGCCCTAGTACATTTACAATCTGAACGAGACTGCAAAAGAAGTTGAGCATGCATTCACATGTGGCGTTAACACACTACACAGCTCGGAGAAGTAATATTTGATGTATACATTGCTGTTAACAATTACGTTTACGCAAAAACATGGTTACACCTTGTGTACAGCTGTTAACATTCTTGTTAACACAAGCATCAGGACCCCCTAGTGTTCAAACACAACCTACGAGCGACCTAAAAAAAGAGTATAAAAATGAAAAAATGATCCCAATTTCTCAGATAAATTCAGAACATGTCGGTATCACCGTCCAAAAACTCTGATTTGTCAAAAATGTTTAAAAAAAAAAATGCGTTTATCTTCGCCACGGTGAACCAAGTATCTTGGATAATATCCGCATAAATGTTGAATTTGTGATTTTTTACACACATCAAATTTAATATCAATAGTCGTACGCCCCATATTGTAACATTGAAACATCAGGTAATGATGACTTAAAAATATCTGAAAAGTATTAAAAAGTTATTAGCCTTAGAATCTCGCCGGTGTACAAAAGGTTTCTTCATTAGAAAAAAAAAGCTAGTCCCCCTTAGGAAGTTCCATTTTGTTACACACAAACAAGCCTCATAACAGCTCTGTACCATGGAAAATGATAAAGTAATTGGAATGAAAGCAAGAAGTTAAGATTTCTTTTACACAGTTAACTCCCCTGCCAAGGCCTGCTCAGCGTAACGTCCCACAGCTGGCCCCGCAGCCACCCCCTGCCTTTCTCCCCTCCTCCATACATCTGTAATTACTCAGACCTTATTATCAGAAAGTCCGCCCCTTACAGTGACATCATCACTAACCAACAGCAACTATATCACATGACACACGGACTCTGTAACCCAACGCCCTATTCCTGATAACAACTTGCTCCCCCAGCACGGGGTCACATGATCATGACAATCACCGACGGTCCTTTAGCTCTTTCGAACAAGTATTACGGATTGCTTTGAAGCTGACGGTCCTGCGTGTCAGTCATGGAGCGGCGTACTTGTTGTCCATGTCCCCGTTTGTTCCCAGAGACTTCACTCTTCAACTAGCGAACGGTGAGAAGGCCCCGGGCCGAGCCCTGCAGCACCTATAGCCACCTAGAGCCACAGCTCGCAGGGCTGTCTTAGTAAAATGTACAGCTTGGGATCAGATGTTTAAGTGAACGTGTACCCCTCACTTCTCCTGCCTCCTGACAGTCTATGGAAGCCAGGATGTAGTGTGCTAGGTGGGACGCGGGATCTTGTTCTGGTATGATGTGCTCCTATAGGGTGGAGAGACTGGAGGTCTTGGTAAATGTCTCTGTAGATGGTGTCCTATAATGGAGACTGAGCCGCTTGTAATGTGAGCTCTGTAGATGTGGTCCCTATAGGTGAGATGGAGAAGCTGTAATGTGATGGCTCTGTATATTTAGTGTTCCTATAGGGTGGAGCGACTGGAGAGCTCGTGATTGGTGATGCTGTCATGATGTGTCCTATCGGCTTGGAGACTGAGAAGCTGTAATTGCTCTGTATGATGTTCCTATAGGAGATGGAGGAGACTGGCAGAGGCTTGGTATGGGAGCTCTTTGTATGATTGGTGTCCTATAGGGTGGAGACGGATGAGCTGTAAGTGTGCTCTGTATGTTATGTGTCCAGGGCTGAAGATTAATATGCCTTGTGCTGGTCGAGTCGTGGGGAGAGCTGTTGAATGTCTCTGTATGATTGTGCACTATAAATGGGAATGCTGAGACCCATAGGGGGAGACTGGATAGCTGTAATGTGATGCTCTGTATGACGGTTATCAAGTATGTATCGCATAGTCTAGGGTGGAGACTGGAGAAGCTTGATGGTCCTCGTATAGATGTTGTCGCTAGGGTGTGGAGACTGCGAGAGCTTGTAATGATCTCTGTATGAATGTGTCCTTAATGGGTGAAGTACTGGAGAGCTTTTTGATTGTATGCTGGCTCTGTATGGAGTGGTCCCTATAGGGGGAGACTGGAGACGCTTGTAAGTGATCTCTGTATGATTTGCTACGCACTTAGGGTGGAGGACTGGAAGAGCTTTGATAGTGATGCTCTGTATGATGTGTCCTATAGGGTGTAGGGAGACTGGGAGAGCTGTAATGTGATGGCTTCTGTTGATGTTGTCTCTATAGGTGGAGACTGGAGAGCTTGTAATGTCTCGTATGATGTGTCCCTATAGGGTGGAGACTGGAGAGCTGTAATGTGATGGCTCTGTGAATGATGGTCCTATAGGGTGGAGACTGGGGAGAGCTGTCAATGTCTCTGATGATGTGTCCTATAGGGTGGGCAGACTGGGAGAGCGTTGTAATGTGATGGCTCTGTATGATGTGTCCATATAGGGTGGATACTGGCTAGAGCTCCGTATAATTTGATGTGTATCCTATAGGGTGGAGGACTAGAGAGAGCTGGTAGGGGATGTGATGCTCTGTATGATGGTGTCCTATAGTATCTTGATGGCTGTATGGTACATAGGGAGTGGGATGTGAGCTTAGTGTTATGGTGAGACTAGTGTAGGGCTCTGTATGTTGTGTCCCTATAGGGCGGATCTGAGATGTGATGGTTCTGTGTATGGGTGCTATAGGGTGGAGATGGAGATTGTAATGTGATGGTGTATGAGATAATGTGTCATCTATGGTGGATCTGTTGATCTATGGGTCTGTATATGTTGTCTCTAGGGTGGAGGACTAGGGAGATGTGATGGTTTCTGTATGATGTGTTCTATATGGGAGGGATGGAGAAACTGTATAATGTGATGGCTATGCTTATGAGGTTGTTCCTTATAGGGTGAGAGCATGCGATTGTTTTGACGATTGGGTTTCATAGGGTGGAAACTAGGGTGCTGCGTGTAATGTGTGGCGCTGTATGATGTTCCTCTAGAGGTATCTGTGATACGATGGTTCTGTATAATGTGGACTCATAGGGTAGAAACTGGAGAGCTGACTAAGTGATGGCTCTGTATGATCACCAACCTATAGGGTGGACCTATGATGGTGAAGGCTCTGTGTGTGTCCCTAGGTAGATTTGATTGACTCTATGTGATGATGTTCTATAGGTGAAGATTGTTGTCCTCTTACATAAGTAGAGTCAGGTAGTAGAGTCATCACAGTCAGAAATCTTTTGGCATTGTACACTGGTTGCCCAGGGTGTAATAGTAACCACCGGGGTTTTGAAAGAGCCCATTTGGGAAGCCCAGGATAGAAAATGGTAAACATTGAATTAAGTAAAATCTGGAAAAAAAATTACCATATAAATTGACACCTCAACAAAGTCTTGTGGACCGCCTTTCATTGTGTCAATCTCCACAGTTAGAGAGAGCAACTCGTATAAGTTGGTTATATCTTGTATTTGGTGGCACCAACTTAAACGAACATTTCTGATCTTCTACAACTACGGCTCTGCAACTCATTCAGAACGTTGGCCAGAGACAACACTGGTTCAGTGGAAAATAGATACAGAAAACTCAATATCTTTGAAAATTTGTCAAAAAACTTCAGTAAAATAATCTTTGATAATTTGCCCTTCTCGACCTACTTGTGCAAATGATTTAGAGATGTCTTTCTCTTGTATTCTGTAACGTCTAAAGTTGTTCACAGATACCTTGCTTCACTATATCAAAGATCTCTATCTAGTCCGTAGTACGAGTGCTACCATCTTGTGCCATAAAATCGCAAATTGTTAGGACATTGGTTGCTCAGTGCGGACGAACACTCTGTGCTCCACCCAACGTGTAGATAGGGGTGTGCCATAAAACATCTAATGCTCCGTCCCATGAGGTCTACAACAGAGGAAAAGCTGGAAGGTGAATGTGTGATGTGAAATACCCATCCTAAGTGATACAGACGCATTGGCCTCCTGATACTTGGCATGGTGATCGGTGGGGTCATGTAGTTGGTGTCAGTGTCTCAAATTGTTTCCTCTGTGTCTATCATATGACCTCCTACTTATCATTTCATCTCTCTCTCTGTCATGGCAACAAAGCACATGGAAACTACAAGTAAAGGGCGTCCCAGGTGGGGGGGGGGGTCGTCACCCTCCCTCCTCCTCTGTCTCCATCTTGACCTTTCTGTCCTCATGCTGGGCGATATGGCAGGGACGTGAATAAGGACTAAAACAGAGCTCTATTTTGTAACACCTGGGATTGGGGACATTGTACAAAAATTTATAATTCATTGTGCCAAAGGATTTACCAGTAACCCACGGGAAACCTTTTCTTGGTCCTGAACCTCAGTTTAGTATTTTTTTTTATTTTGGTAAATGTGAAGGGTTTTTTTAATTTAAGAGCATCATCAATGGATATGAATCATTGGCAACAGTTTACGGTGCGCTCCGCTCACTTCAGCACGCATGGCATGTCATCCCAGTGGTTACGCAGAGAAGTGATACCACAAATCAGGCCTTCCTCTCTTCTTATTGCTGCAATGCACCTGAATGCGGATGTTCCTGGGCGTAATGTTTGTCAGCTATTTCTGCGTCTGTGGTAAAAAGGCATCAATATTGGCTGGCTGACAACGGTGTAGACATGTCTGTTCAAGACAAAAGAGTATCTGGATATGGAAGGCTTTACAACGAAAGCAATTCTTCTATGGGCAATATGAACTTGTGCTCTGACATATGAAAGTAAGTCTGTCAAATTTTTTATTTGACCTTCAAAACAACACAATTAACAGCACATAGCAGAAGAACGTGTTGTGACACGCGGGGATCAATGTGAGACTGAGATGATGACAATCGCTAGAACCATCTTAATCTCAATAAAGCTCCATTAAAGAGAATGTGTTACACAGTTTTGACCATACAAAGCAGAACATTTGATTTTTTGTAGGGTTGCACAATGCCAGTTTTTGTTACAGAAATGACCATATATACTTGAGTATAACTGAGTTTTTCGGCACTTCTTTTTTGTGCTGAGAAAAAGCCCCACTGGAATTGTACTTGAGATCTAAAAAAAGATAAAGTTAGTTCTCACCTCGGCAATGACCCCTGGTGTCCGCTGCTGTGGAGAGAAGAGGACGCCAGGGTTAGCGCGGGAGGGTGAGTACCAAGTATATTTAAGGCAGACTCTGCTGTGACGTATATTTATTGGAGGGTTTGCTGTAGACATTTTATTGATGAGGGGAATAGAGAGTATTGGCTGCATTTTAAACTTGTAGGCTTATACTGAGTCAATATGTATTCCAGTTTGTTTGTGGTAAAATTAGGTTACCTCGGCTTATACTTGCAGTATATATGGTACAAAAGTATATCAAAATAAAACCTTTTTATTGCAAAAACTGATCATTGTGAGAGAACATGATGACTGTAGAGTTAAAGTTACATCTCTGAAGATAACAAATTACTAGGTTGGACCAATGTCCTGGCAGGGTGTTACCGTACTTCATGAGAATTGCAAAAGACTATCATAGACAGACTTCATAGAGACCCATATCTGGACACTTAAAAATAACTTTTCTTAAATTGTCATAAAAGTGAGTAGGAATGTGCCATCAAATTATAAGAACCAAAATACCCATATACTGGTAACATGTATGTAAGGTATTTAGTAGGATATAAACCCCGATGATCCAATATACTTCATAGTGTCAGCGGCACCTGTAAATACATCAAGCACAATTTAAGTGTTGTTTATAGCAAGCGCATCAGAAAATGATGTGCCAAGGAAATATCACAGAAAACAATAGTCTTTGTGTGGTACTGATGACACACTTTTTATAGAGATGTATATGATTCCTTGTATCAAAGGTCATCAAAAAGCTTTACTTAGAGGAGTGAGTATTGGGTTTGCCGTAACAGCATTAAAGGGGTATTCTCATTAAATCAACGTCATTCTTTTTATTTATAAAGTTAGTACAATCTTTCCACAATATACGTTATATGTATCAACTTCCTCACAGATTTTCTAGATCTCTGGTTGCGGTCATCTGTTAAACACTTCTATGTTTAACTAGTGGACAGAAATCTGGACCATGGTAATCTATAGGGCACGGCTCGTTCTATAACAGCTCGACTTACTTCCCTTGTTTATAAGACTGTGCACCGTTGACCATGGTCAGTTTCTGTCCACTAGTAGTAAACCTAAGCTTATAGAATGACAGCAAGCAGAGATCTAGAAATCTGTGAGGAATTTATGCAAAAGTATATTGGAACATGATGTAACATTTATCATAAAAACAAGAACATTTTTTGCTGAAATGAGAATACCCCTTTAATAAAATGGGACAGTCGATGGAGCTCAATAACTATGTCACTACTACTGCTAGTCACATATGTAATGAATCACAGATTGGAGTTGGTGTGTAGGGTATGATGTGTGAACCTTTTAGAAACAGAGTGCCCAACTACACATACCCTGGTGGTATTTGCAAGGTGTTCAATACGGCAATTTAAGCAGTGACTTCTATCCCTGCTTGTCCAGTTCTGGACCCCACTACAGCAGAAAGAAGTAGGATTGGATTATCATGTGGCTTTTCCCAGGGTGCCCTGTACAGATAAAATCACAGAGCCTGGAGCAGGAGCTCTGTCACACCTCCCGCACCTCCCCCTCCTGTCGGCTCCAGTCACTTTAAAAAATAGCACTGAACATGGAGTTCCTCAGTGCCTTGGATGCAGGAGGCTCCTAGTCCTGGTCTCGGTGTACTCTGTGCAGGGGGGATGGCTGCTGGTTGCCCTTATAGAGGTCAGGAGGAACTTACATGGAGGCTCCACTCATGTTACCGTGTGTCCAAAGCCTATCCGTGACAAAGACGTCAGCTGACATGAATAATCGGCTGTAAGGTGCGTCTATCGTCTGACCGCGGTAGCAGATCAGCATGTCAGCACATGTGCTGGGCCGGTACATGCACGCCAAAGGCCTTTGCGCTAATAATGTCATTGTGCCATAGCATCTTGGCATCACACTTGTAATTGACAAAAAAACAAAGGTATTGGAATGATCCATCGGTAGTAATGGTTTCGTAATTAAGCAACATGAATACTATACATAATCAAGGTTCATATATAGAGTTATGGAACTCATAATCGGTGGAATAGGGGGGATCTGGTGGCGCCGGCTATAAGTCTGTACAGGGGCCGTCTGGGTTGTCAGCCATAATCTGGATAGGGGGATTGGGGGCTGCCGGCTATAGTCTGTACAGGGGCATGTCTGGGTTGTCAGCCAAATTGGATAGGGGGATCGGGCGCCGGCTATAGTCGTACAGGGGCTGTCTGGGTTGTCACCAAATCTGGATAGGGGGTCTGGGGCGCCGGCTTAGTCTGTTACAGGGGCTGTCTGGGTTGTCAGCCATAATCTGGATAGGGGATCTGGGGGGCCGGCTATAGTCTGTACCGGGCGTCTGGGTGGGTAGCCATAATCTGGACGAGGGGTCTGAGCGTCATCTATAATGTGGACATAGGGGTCTGGGGCTTCGAGCCAGGACCTGTCAGGGGGACTGGGGTGTGTCAGGGGTGTCAGTAAGTTGGGGGATAGCCATAATCTGGACGGGGGGGGTTGGGGCATCGGCCATAGTCTGCACAGTCTGTTACATTGTCACATGGATGGTGCTGGACTCCTTTTAGCAGGAAGCAGTGGGTGTGGGTGATAAATTACAGCTGAGTGGATCTTGAACGCCCTGCAGGTACAGATAAACTACATGTAGATTACAAGAAACTGTCAGAATTTTTCATTTACCTCATTGTGAATGGATAAATATTAAATGGCAAGTTTTTAAGTTACATATGTTTTCTGTGGATTCTCTACCTTTTTTACTGGAAACAGCTTCTTTCACCACCTCACCTTACACAATGCTTATTCATGCAAGTCTTTATCTGTACAGACCATGTGTTATGTATACACGGTTTAGGTCTCTGGCCAGCTTATGCCCAATGACAAATAAGACATGGTATTCATTATTGTGTGATTGACTACAGACCAGGTCGGCTCCAGGCTTTCAGTAGGCCCCTGGCCGGCAGCCAGAGCAGGATATTTATGTAAAGCCTTAGTGGACCCCCCCCCTCCACCCTCAGGAGCCTGGGGTCCCAGCACTTGCCCAGGTCTTGCTCAGTCTGGATGTGGCCCTGGATACATTTATTTCACAGTTTTACAGTAATGCATAATAAATCGTGTGGTTTGGAGGAGCGACTCTTTAGGGCTGCTGTCAGGGTCAGTGGCTTCAATTGTCCTGGGAATGGACAGGTTAGGCACATCTGCGTTATAGCCTGGTGCTGGTATATAATATAGTGCTGGGTGACCTAGGGGAATAGTGTTGGGGATATTCGACATGTTAGGTGTTTTCAGCTTGTACTGATGTGTATAACATTATTTGCTGGAGACTACTGCCACGCTTAAAGAGAAATACAAAGAATATAAAATGTTCAAGCTGAAAACACATAACATGTAGAAAATATCCCAAACACTATTCTCTCCTAGGTCACCAAGCACTATATGATATACCACCAGGCTATAAACGCAGATGCCTAACCTGTCATTCCCAGTACATTGAAGCCACTGACCTGACAGCAGCCTAAAGAGTCTCCTCCAAAACCACACATTTATGATGCATTTACATGTAAAACTGTGAAATAAATGTAGCCAGGGCCGACACCAGCACTGAGCATACCTGGGCAAGTGCTGGGGCCCAGGGCTCCTGGGGGGTCCACATAAAGCTGTACATAAGTATTAAATGAGGGTGAGGCTGTATCTAATGAATCCATAGTGGTTGAGGGGGCTTTATATAAAATAACCATGAGGGGGCTGTATATAAAATAACCATGAGGGGGCTGTATATAAAATAACCATGAGGGGGCTGTATATAAAATAACCATGAGGGGGCTGTATATAAAATAACCATGAGGGGGCTGTATATAAAATAACCATGAGGGGGTGTATATAAAATAACTATGAGGGGGCTGTATATAAAATAAGCACAGGGATGTTTGGTATGATAAACTAGGGAAGATTTTATGGAAGGAGACTGTTTTAGTTTCAGAATTTTTAATGCCGCTATGCGAGTTCACTGCAGAGGGGCCCACTGATGCTCTGCCGGCCAGGGGCCTACTGAAACCTGGAGCCGACCTGGTCTGTAGTCAATCACACAAATAAATGAATACCATGTAGTATTTGTCATTGGGCATATGCTGGCCAGAGACCTAAACCGTGTATACATTAACACATGGTCTGTACAGATAAAGACTTGCATGAATAAGGCTTGTGTAAGGTGAGGTTGTGAAAGAAGCTGTTTCCAGTAAAAAAAAGGTAGAGAATCCACAGAAAACAATATGTAACTTAGAAAACTTGCC